>JAHREE010000157.1:5467574-5545142 GCA_033628505.1 Tringa tobata | reverse complement strand
CAGTCCTCTCCCATTACACAGCAGGAGGGTTTGAAACCATTTCCCATGTTTTAGTTGAGTACTCAAATCACTTGAATGAAAGGGTGACAACTCATATGACAGAAAGAAACACTTACCTTTTGCTGCTTGTGTAGACCCACCCTGCGTTCACCAACATGCGCACTAATTCTAATCAGACTAATGAGAATGCCTTTCTAGAGCTTTGTAGCACAGGCAGATGCCAGCGCTTCAACAGCAGCAGGAAAAGGAAATGATGGCTTAGACTCTTCTGCTGTGATTGGCTCAAGGAGAGCCAATCCCTCATGAAGAGGGATTTAATCAAAGATAATGTAATTGCAATGAGAAGTTTGCAGGTGTAAGGGATAGAGGAGTCACTCAGTGTGGTTGACAAGCATTACTGCCCAATATGGGTTTCCTTTGTAAGCAACAAGTAAGTTCCTAATGCAATCCAACAACAGCCAACTGCTTAAAAACAAAACTTACCCGATTTAATTAAGGCGCTCTGATTTTTAAAGCTTTTAATTTGGTTAACGGTGGTTGAATGGATGATGGGAAATAGGCTTTCAACCCCTCTCCTCTGCTGTCAATTCTTTTAGGTTTATTTTTCTTCTCCACTCATTCACCTTAATTTTCCCTGTCCCATTCATAGCAGTCTGTCCCTACCCTGAATTGCAATAAAAAACCATAGCATATTAAGTTTGCATTTTCAAAGAAGAAAACTGGGATTTGCTGTCATCTAGGAGGATCAAGGAGGTGTAGGCCAAAGGAAAAGCAGACCATTTTGAAAATACGTTACAAAAAAGTGCTGGTTTTTCCCTCAAACACCAGACAAAAGGAAAGAAGTGGAAAAATGGATGTTCGGTCAAGGAGAGAAGTAAAAATTCCAAAGCAGTAGGAAAGGGTTGCATTCATGTTATACAAATGAAATATGTTATACAGTTAAAGAATGAAAAAATATCTGTAATAACTAATATAATTCAGGTATGCAGAACAAAGACAGGTTCTCTGCTTCAGAAGGATCTATCTTTAGAAATAGCAGCAAACATACACAGTTCTGACACTGAGGGTTTTCTGCTATTAAGATCATTAAGAATGTGTTACGAATAAGACTTAAATCCTGTAAACAAATGTGTTTGGTAGCAGCAACTTTCAGGATTGGATAAAATACGACTACATAGTATATATATGCAGGCCAACTGATGATTAGCCTCCAAAGAAATATCTGGGCCTGATTTTGGTTTCAGTCTAATTTAAGAATAATTCCAATTAGCAGATTTTACCAACAACAGAGTTAAAACATAAAACCAATATGCCCGTCTTAAGATCATTGTTATCACTCGAGCTATTCTTCATTTACCTAGGAAAAGCAAAAGGAGAATCAGGCTAGAGCTTCGGAAGACACAGAAATGGAAAGGAGATAAAATGAAGAGATGGAGCCGCTGAAAAATGTGGATGGTTCATTCTCTAAAAAGCTCAGAGGCAAACAAACGAGCATTATTAAATAAATCTTAACATGTTTTCAATTACATATTTTCAAGTTTCATTAAATGAAATAAAATTATGGTTTATCATATGTATCATAAAAATGTTATAGGTTATTTTAAAACGCTGGTAATAACTTCTGCTTAGGAAAGCCCCTGATGGGAGGCTCCTGAGAGCTGAATAGTTTTAGATTGCCTTGTGCATCATGCTCACCTGAAGCACGTGGTAATGAGCACTGCCAGGCAGTTTGGCCTGTTTCAGTCCTAATTATGCTTGTGGTATTTTAGGCCTCTGTTGACTGGGTTATCAGAGCTTCATTTGCATAGCTGAGAAAGACAAAGCTTGCCATGAAAATTCATAGTCCCTCTGGTCTAGTGGGAATTCATTTTCATGGTAAAAAGTCTACATGCCTCTGGGAGATATTGAAATTATTATTCCTGGAATAAGTTTTGCTTTTTCTTAACTGACTTTCTTTTCAGCATATTCCAAGTATATCGTAAGTATATTCACTTACAGAAGAAATATGAATATGAATCTGGAAGACTTCCAGGGTTACATAGAAGTCTGTTCCTGGCAGACTGGTCACACTTTAGAGGCAGGACAGACAGATAACATTTCTTCTTGATGAAGGAAAAAGCCTGTTTTTCCGCATGCTATCACACTTCAAAAATTCCTCGTTTAAATTCTGGTTTCACAGAAGTCACTATGAATTTTGACTTTGACTTCAGTGGCACTATTACTTCATCCTGTGCCCTAGATGTAGGAATGCAAAATGCCAAGGTGTTGTCAATCTGAGTGACTTGATGCACTTATTCACCAGCTAAACTGTGCTCCTGTGGCATAGTCTTCATCTCGTGGTTGCTTAACTTCCAGAGACTAAAATTGGAGATGTTTCAGACAATGTTCCTTGTACAGTTAATTTTTTTCCTTAAGTTCTCTTCTAGACTCTTGTTTCTGATACGAGCATACAGATACAGGTAGCTTCTTTTTCCAGAGCACTGCCAGGAGGTAATCACGCCAGAATTGTTTGGAAACTGGAAGACCGCTTACTTCTCTTGTTCCCAAAGGAGCTGGATTTCTCACCAGCAGAAAGCACAAAGATCTGTTATCATTGTAGGACTCCAGGCTGCAGAACACAGGAGGTCATCAGTTTCCATTGAAATAAGTGCATGTAGAGAATGTTCACTGTGTCTCAGCACCAGATGCTTTATTTATATTTGTTTCTAAGATATGCTGACAGACCTAGGTGTGAAAAATCAAATGTTTGTACACATTACTTGGTAGCTCAGTGACACTTCTTAGTCACATCTGGATTTTTTTTTTTCAGCTATTCAGCCATACATGGCCCACCACACTTAAAATTATGCACTTTGTTACCTGCAAGTCAGGTACAGGTGTGACTGCAAAAGACACAAAAAGCCAAGGCAGTGCAGAGGGAGAGTAGGCTATAGGGCTAAATCTTTCTGCCTAAGAACAGGGTGTTTGAACCTAGTGTAAGAGTTAAACTACACTGCTGTGTCTTGGAGGCACTGTGTAGTCACATTTGTCTCTAGAGAGGTTTTTTTGTTATGCTTAAATTAGCCCTGGGGGGTGAACCAACAAAAAAACCCAATTGTAGAAGATGAAATTATCCCTGTACTCTGGAAGTAGCATAATACTTTCCAAATACATTGCTTTTTCTCTCAAAAGAGTCAGCCATGTGTGAGGGGAGAGGAAGAAGGAGAAATACACTTAACAGTCTGCTCATTGAGCTGACCTTGTCATGTGGTGACTCACAGAGGATAGATGTTGTTTATAACAGTGCATTAGAGACCAGCATCCCCAAAATATTAAGAGGCTAGCTGAGGCCTGAGGAGGCTGCTACGCATTCAAAGCAGCTATGTAATTCGTTGGCCAAGTCATCAGTGTTACATCCTCTACATCATTTCTGTGCTTATGGAAGAGCTGTGCAGTCTGCATACTACTTGCTTTTAGCAGATATGCGGAAAAGGGGGGGCAGGGAAGGGAGGTGTCAGGCCTGTGACAAGGCTGTCCAGAGAAAAAAAAATGCAAATGCCACATGTTAGATCTCCCTCTGTGTTTTGCTACTTGCTTGGCAAGTGAAGAGTTCGAGTAGTTCATAGTGAACGAAGGCCCTGCTCCCTTTTCAGTCCTACACTGTTCTCCTGACTTAATATCTCAGTAGTAAAAGGAGGCCTGAAAATGTTAGAAATTAAAGCAGAGTCATTTTTCCAAATGATTAGCTCTTCCAAAAGTAGAAAGAATTTATACCCCTCTCTGGGATTTTCTTCTATAATTGTTAAAAATCTGTTACTCTGCAGCCAAAGTTAATAAAGAACAGCCTATTGTGGAATCTTCGTACACAGGAACTGAGCTGTTACAAACGTTGAATTTTGACTGATGATGTTACCGCTTAAAAGTTCAATTTGTAGGAAGGGAGTTCAGAAGAGGCAAAACAGCATGGGAGTAAGCCACTGGAGAAGAGTTGCTGCCCACAGAAATTTTTTGTATGTATGGAAACCAGTGTGTATTAGAAAGTAGAATGAATTACAATATTGTGCAGGGACTGGCAGCTTTGTCTCCTAGAGGTGGTGTTTTCAAGGAAACTTCTAGCTGAAGTTTGGTAACACTCTTACCCGAAAACAACCACCGTTTTTTGAAGTGTTGCTGTTCTTGATTTACCATAACCTTGCAGCAGGAACATAAAAGAAGTTTCATAATGAACGGTACGTGCAATATCCTAAGTCTTGCTGTTTGTAGTTATTGGCTGATTATAACCAATCATTGATTTAATCAATAATTCTAATTAACTCTAATCATAATATAATGAATCATCAATTATGTTTGAAGTCATACTGGAAAGAAATGCATTAATGGTGAGGTTTTTTGTTGTAAAATTTCTGCCTAAGGATTTACTTTCTCTTTAAGCACATATACTTAATTAAATTGAAATATTTTTAAAGTATTTTTAGATTATTCCTGTCTGAGAATATTTTTGTTAATCAATTTTTATTTTTTTGGTTTTTCCCCGTGTAATTGCTGCTTCACGTACATTTATAAAAAAAAAAAGAAAGAAGCACTTCTAGGATTATCATACATTCAGTATGACTTTGAGATTTCTGAAGTAAATAGGAATTTTGTCACTGATGTATCACCTCTATTTTTGGTCTTACACATACTAAGAGGTTTTTTATTAAGATTTGGCAAAAGATCAAGAGGTTTGAGGACCTGCACGAAGATATCTGTTGTATTTCTAAAGCTAGACTCTAATTGGCAGTCACTGAACAATTCAATTAAACTCAAAAATCAATGCTGGAAATAAGGATAACTTAATTTTCAAAAATGGTAATGATAATAGATTTCAGTGACACCTGGGATTTGAAATTAAACCGTGAGTTGAAATGAAATCCAGGAGTGTTATATCTAGAAGGAGAAAGACCATCATATTATGTCTCTGCAATTAGTTTCCACAAAACTTAGATGATGGTGAGGTAAAACTCCTTTAAAGAAAAGACCAGCTCTATAGAGCTTTGGGCCAGACCTGCATCCAGAACAGGGACAAGAAGCAGCAGAAACTTGAATTCAGAGAGAAAAGCAAAAATACTTTCTACAGATGCAAATTTTAGACTTCTGAAAAGCCTGAATGCCTTCTCTTATAAACCTGAAGCATTTAAGAATTAAGTTTAGAACATAAAAAAAAAAAAAAATCTACTTTTTAGGTCAAGCAAGTCCCCTACTTTATAGCCATCCTGTGCTTAGTACCATCTCTTCAAAATTCCTCATGACAGTCCAATTTGCAATGCATTTGAGCTTGTGCTTGGTCTTAATCCCAGCTCTGCACAGCAATCTCACTGAGGCTGAAGGTACAGCACTGGTGCAGCTAAGCAGGAGCCATGGTGAGGAGCCCGAGGGTTCTCAAAAACAAGAGAAAATGGCAGAATTTGGGCTGATACCATTTCTTCTTCCTAACCTATTTTTGGAAGGCATTCAGTCATAGTCATGACCTCAGCATTCATTTCTGTGAGGATAAAAGAGAACTGTCCTCCTTCCGTTCTGTCCTCCTGTCTTTTGTGAATCTCACAGCAAAGTGCAACAGGACAACATCCAGGGCGGTTGAAACCTGCAATGGCTGTTAGTAGTTGGCTAAGAATAGGAACACCTTGTCTCCTCCAACCCACCACAGCCCTTTTTTTTTTTTGTCTCATCCATCTGTTGTTCCTTGTCATTTAGACCACAAATTCTTTGGCACAAAGACTGACATTTATGATATATTTTAATAGAATCTTCTACAATGCTACAGCCTTGCAGTGCTAACACAACACAGTTATTAAATAGACCATCTCTCTCCCAAGCTCTTGGCTGGAATTTTTCCCATGAGGAGAAACCGATGGCATCCATTGGCTATCTTTCTGAGACAATCTTGTTTGTTTACTTGATTGGTTATGAAGATTCCCTGATTCCCAGAAAACAAGAGAAACACCAGGATGCAGCTAGCATGCTCAAGAAGTTCTAGCTTTCTGTGCAAGGGTTGCAAAACAACCTAAAGATCTGAGAATTTCTTGGCCATCCACGTCTAAAAATTATTTACAAAATATAAAAGATCCAAATAGCATATTGGGCATCCCTTAACCCTTTTTCACAGATGGGCTAGTCATATTATCCTTTTTCTGCATCTGGCTAATCATGTCTTGATTTCCTCAGGAAGGTACCTACGTACTGCTTCTCTCTTTTCTGCCTATGTTTTTGTACACACCTAATCAATTCCACAGCCTTTTTATTTGTTTCCAGTCTCAAGGAAAATCACTCAAGTCATTCTGGCCAGCACACCGAGCAGTGACTTCAATATTTAACTACGATTAGAAGAGAGGCATTTCATTTTCCCCTGACTTAGCCTGACTGAAATATAGCCCAGGCTAATCACTTTTGTAACCCATATTTAAAGAGTGTCTGCTGGCAGCTGCCAACACAGCCCAATACAACACCACCACAGGATCCGGGTATGTGTTCACAATAAGGAGAAATGCCTGTAGTGCATTTTAGCACAGCAAAGAGAGGTCACATAACTGCAACCTACAAAACAGGTTCATAGAATGGTTTAGGTTGGAAAGGACCTTAAAGATCATTGAGTTCCAACCCCTCTGCTGTGGGCAGGGACACCTCCCACTAGACCAGGTTGCATCTAACCTGGCCTTGAACACTCCCAAGGATGGGGCATCCACAACTTCTCTGGGCAACTTGTTCATGCCTTTGAGTATGTGACACACTCATACAGGTCATGGATTTTAAGATGTTATTCTCCTGAAGATAAATATGGACTCTTTGCTTGGTTATGTGCTGGCAAATACAAGAGTTAGATATATAACTACCAGTGTACAGTTTTATAGAAAGGGAATTTATAGAAGCTACTTTTTGCCAGAGAGTTTTGAATTATGTATGTATTCACTTGCATATTCTTTCAAGGTAAGAGAGAAACTGGGGGGGTAACAGGTGCATGCTTATTTGTTGCTTTTCTTTTGGTTTGAGCCTCACTATCTCCATGGTGTCATTTAAGAAACCATCAATAATATCCGATTGCTACTGACTTGCCTGTAACAATTGCAGAGAGAACGTCATTTTAGTGAAGCTTTGATTATTTGGAAATTCTTCGAGGGGAGGGAGCACCTTGAATTAGAAATTTAGGGCTCTGCAGAGACCCTGTGGAATAGTAAAGTTAAAGGCCCTACATCTTAACTCAAGAGCAAGCAGTTTAGTGTTTCCTCCAGAACAACAAGGTGTGTGCGTGGTGGAAGGCTGGAGACAAAAGTCAGCACCCCAGATGCTGACCTATCCAAAGGACAACCTTGTGCTATTTAGGGTTCCATTTTCCTACTAAGGCTTGGCCTTCCACTGCCTCATTTGCAAGACCTCTGCTATCATACCAGACTTCTATTCCTGCATTACAGAGAGTGCCGTGTGGCGGAGGTACAGGTGTAGGGTAAGAGATGGGGCAAATGCTGGTACTGGAGACCTCAAGGCTATAAAGAACTTACCTAATGGTCAGATAAAGAAATGCAGAACTGCAGGTGGCAAAACTGATTTTAGGGGTAGCAAATAGTACAAAGAACAAGCATCCAACACATGTAAACCATGCTAAATATAGTAAATTGGAACGTAATGTGAAAAGACAGACCAAAAGAGAAAGAGCAAGGTGTAAAAGCATGTTAGCAATCATAAAAATGAATCCAAGTTGTTCCTAGAGAGAGGAAGAATCACCATCAACATCATACAACAAGGATTTGGGATGTGTGGCACTAGTGGTAACTCATTTTATACATAATAACTACTTGTTACTAGTAGATATAGATATAAAAATCATGCAGAGTTGTACCGTACAGAGATATGTGAAAGGGAAACAAACCAGGCAAAGCCTAATTTCTAAGGTCATTAGAAAAACTGCTGTTAAAATTAAACCGGATAAAAACAAAGTTCCAGACAGGTCAAGACAGATACAGACAAAGCATGTTTGACAAGCCCCAGTCTTGAGTCCTTGCAAGCTCAGTACAAAATCTGTGGCTTGTTAGTAGCAATGACAATATTGTATTTAGTGGGCTACAGCTCTACAGGTTCCTCTTTTTGTGCACTTGAAGCTATGCAAAAACTGATCATAGGGAAATTGAATAGAAGTGTTTCCATCTACATGGGGGTGCCCCAGCAAGTTTGGTCCTGGTGGCTAAGAGGAAGCCAACCTGTGGGGTTTGGGAAGCACCAGCATGGCTTCCATGCTTAGGCTGTGTCATTTGTCAGTAACAAATTGTGCTGGCGCTGTGGGTCCTGGATAATCTTAATACTCACAAGAAAACCAGAAGCACCCTAAAACAGCCCTGGGAGCAATCACAACACAAGAGCTGTTATCTCCCACCACTGAACTCCCCTCACAGCCATCTCCTCTTTCAGTTCTCTGCAATATGTGATATATGTCTTGTGGCTCTCGTCCAGGAGGAACATTTGTTACATATCACATCAGTTCAGAGAAGTTATTGTGCTACTGAATGCTCTTTTGGTTTGTCCTGAACTATATAAGAAACATGAGATTTCCACCTTTTATTTTTCTCCTTACAAGACCTCTAGGTATTTACGTCCTTGTTGAGATGAACAGAGATCATCTTGTGTCATGCTTGGAGAATTCCTAGCTCAATACAGCAAAATCTTTTTAAATATTATTAATATTAATTACTATTAATGCCAAAGTCCTATGGCTTAATAAAGGCTCAAGTTCTAACAGTTTAAGAAAACAAAAGGAGGAAAAATTTAAAAATCTATTAAAAAAATAAACCCCAAATCAAATCTTTTCAGCAGCTATGCTGATTATGGTCCAGACTTTAAGACTCTAAGCCAGAGTTTGACCACATTGGTCAAACTCTACATTTACAGGTCTAAGCTACAAGCTAAAGAGGGATCTCTCTCCATAAGCCAACCAAGGAGGTAAGACTATAAAGACTTATTAGTCGAGAGATGTGAACTGAGGTTGGGGGTTTTATTATTCTAATTAGGAACAGGAAAATTCCTATTCCATTTTGTAATTAAAACAATACACACTCTACCATCTAATTATATTTGACATTTTCAAGGTGTTGGGAGCTGAAGTCTATAATTACAGAACTACTGCTGCCTTAAGCAGAACACTCCATAAATATTCATATATTAAATAGCCAGTTATACTGTTTAGAAGCTTTTAGAAACGTTTGCTTTTTTTTAAGAAATGCTAGACTTTTAGAAGACGCATTTTATATTTGTATTTTTAAAAAGATAGGAAAAAAAATGTCCTGTGGGACCTGACATACTGTATATAGCAAATTGACTATAAACCTATTCATTAGTATTATAAGCAGTCATGTTGGAGATTCATAGAGTTTAGAATTATTTCTTTTCTCTTAGCAGAATGGGTAATTATAGTCAGAAATAATATGGGAGCCCTGTAGTGAAGTCATAAGACAGTAAAATGCAATTCTTACGATTCCTTGATTTTGTAATTAACAATAAAATTATAGCTTACATACGGTAGTTGTTTGTTTTTTTTTTAAATTTATCCACATCTTTTATTTTAGTGTCTCACAATAAAATATCATTTCACGTATCATCTATTTTTGATAGCTCAATATTGCCATTTAAAACAGTTGCCTGCCTAAGAATACCATGATAAAAGTAGAGGTGGTCTTGTGAATAATGCAGAGCCTGTTCAAGGAGAGGCCTTCCTTTGCTTGACATTAGAGAAATGGAATAATACACAATGAAGATGAAACTCTGTGTGCAAGGTGTTTCATGAGTCTACCTGCTCTGTGTTTCCATTCTAGGAAATGAACCTTTGGGAACATTCACATAAAAGGACATAATTTCTGAAAAGAAGGGCAGTTTGCCTATTTTGTCCATTTAGCTCATTGTTATAGGTTTGTGTCCTGTTATAAGATGCTTTGATCCATGGGATTTAGATCCTGGCTAAGTCATTAGGTATGACTTTCAAGTAGTTAATAATAAAAGACATTGCAAATATTTCGAGAGTTAAATGCTGTGCAGAAGTGAAGCTGCAATATGTGTGAGTTCAAGTGCTGTACAGAATTTCAGTGTGCACGTAAGAGCAGCAGTGACTTGGTGCGAGCTCCTCACACACCAGGGCAGTGTGCACTGTGTCAGCCTTCCGGTCAGGAGGCCCCTGATCCCAAACAGCTCCACAGTCTCTGAGCTGGCAGGTGTGGAGAGAAGGGCACCCAGTCCCACAGCACTCTTAATTATTCCAAGAGTATGAAGACTTTAGGAAGTCCTCTTTAACCCCTGCACATCACTATAATGACTAGAAACAGTCTAGCCCGTGTTGACTAAGCATGTATGCTTGCATTGTAGTCAATCAGGGACTGCTTCCAGCAGGAAGTGAGCAGTATTATATAATGCATCCAGCTAAAGAATTGGACTTCTTCCTGTGATGGGCAGGAAACAGGACTCAAATTACATTGTATATAATTATTCCATATATATTATGTCAGATATTATATAATAGTTATGTATTCACAGAATATGTATTATATATTGTGTGTGTTATATGCAATATGTAATATGCAATGTCTAATATAGTGAGTGCAGATGTACATCTGTGTTTGGGTTATACATGTATATATACACACTACTTGCTGAAGCAAACTTACTAGATGCCTAGTGTTATTTTTGTAAAGCTCATAGCACTTAGGAATGCTAGTGCACATTCCCTCCCTTTCTACACAATCACAGTCTTTATACTATGTGACATTACAATGCAATCATCTTGAACTCACACAACCAGACAAAATTCTATTTTCCACCTTCTGCAGATTTTGCTTAGAACACTTTGAAGAGACAACTCACCCTCTTCAAATCAGTCCTTCAGCACATCAAAGATAAGCTGTTCTTTTCAAAAAAAACCCTAAGCTCTATTAAAATAAAGTTTCAGTGAAATTTAGCTAGAACCGTCCTTCTTTGACCACACAGAATTGCATTTTATGCACAAAAAGTCTGCATTTTAAAAGCCCAATGTTTAAAAATCTGAAAATGACCAGGAGTGCAAAAAACTATTGTCCTTCTGCCATATATAGTAGGCTAGATTAATAATTTTTCCAATATACATGTTTATCCAGTTTTACCTCTGCTATTTTATTCCATTGTTGAATGGGATGTATGACACTCAATCAAACCATTATATTTGTAAATGTGTATTGAACATTGCAAGAAAAATATAATCTAGCTATGTTTGAAATTATGTTAAAACAATCCCTGTTTCTTATAATATGAAGTGCTTGATATAAGAGGAAGGGTTTTTTACTCAAGATATGATACAACCTTATCAGGTTTTTATGATTTGATCTAAGTGAATCTATTTAGTAGTAGCAAGCTTTTACTTTCCAGCTGCAGCTAACAGTGAGAAAAAGTTCTTACAAAGAAAAAAGAAAAGCAAGGAGATAGACAGTTCACGTCATATGACCCTTAGGTACCTTCATTGCAGTAGAGACACAGGGAAGGAGTTGTCATATCTCGGTGGAGGAGCAGGCAGTTGTTCTCATGTTGCCTTGTTCAGCGAGAACTCTGGGAAATAACAAACAAAAAATGTTTCTGAGCATTTACTAGGAGGATACAGAGAATAATCACATGCTGCTGGTCAACTCTGAATGTCCCAATGCCCACCCTGGGGGCAAGGCTGCCCTCTCTGTTCACTTACAAGCCAATGGCTTCAATATGCCTAATTGCTCTTCCTTCTCTGAAACAACTACCTTCCACAGAGACTTACTGGTTGAATTTGTGCTTTCAGGAGCTAGTGGCAAGCTGGGTGAAGTTATCCCCAGACAGGCCAACTTTGCTCTTAATAAATTACTGGAAGTAATTGCAAAGGGGAAAATCACTAAATAGCTAGAGGATAAAAGAATTGTGAACCATAGTCATCATGGTCTAAACAGACTAAGTCTTGCCAAAGTTAATTGCTTTTTTGATAGAATTACAAAATCAACGTGTGAAGGCAGAACTCCGTATTATCACATATTCAGATTTTAGGGAAGCACTGGATACGGTTTATCATTTACTGTTACTTTGAAACTTAATGCAAACTGGCTTCGATACAAACACTATCATATACATGACACAGAGTTGCTGAAGGGCAAAAAAGGATTATGAACAGCAGAATGCTGAGGCCCCCCATGGGAGGCTGCAGTCCTAGTACTTCCTTAAAAAAAAAAAATAATCAAAGTTTGTCTATTAATCATTCATAGATGAAAAGGCTAAATTATGTGGGCTGAAGATTGGATTGGGTGTTTTGACTAGCTTGGTAGACAGCAGGGTTATTTGATATCAACTGAATAGTATCATATCTCTAGAGAATTAATTATTGAAAGATGGTAAGGTGGATATGACAAGGAGCAGTGAAATGTAAATAGCAAACATCACAGAGATTTATTAACAGACTATGTTGTCTTTGCAAATGCATTGCTATTCCCTTTCCAAATACTAATTTGTTGCTTTCTTCTCTTCTAGTTGCCCATATTGGCATCTTCTGTTGTTAGCCTCTATTTTCTTGAACTTACTGATGTCTTCAAGCCAGTTCACTCTGGATTTAATTGCTATGACAAGAGTCTGAGTATGCCATATATTGATCCTACACAAGAGTCTGTTCCCTTTTTGATGTTGCTTAGTCTGGTTTTTGCTGGACCGTCAATTACGGTAAGTCTGAGGTGCCACTGTCACTTATTAAAACTTTTGAACAGAGTTTCAGTTGGCATAAGGAAAATAGCTTGTTTGCTTCCGGTTGGGCTGCAGAGTGTCATCCAGGCTAATCACCTTAGAATTTTAAATTAATCTTTTAATCTTCTATGACAGAAAGAGACACACTCCTTAAAACATTCTCTGTAGCACTTCATCTACTTGCACTATCCTAATTGTGGGCATTAATGTTAAGAAACAGCATCTGCAGTTGGGTGACAATAGCTTGAATCATTCTGTTAATGCTGTACAAATATTTGAACTCCTTCAGACAGGACATCTCCCTACTCTGAGATACACCAAAAATTCAGGATTATGTTGGAAATGAAAGCCTTCATTTACAGTCCTGAACATCCCACTTTTGTTAGAACGAGCTTTATTCAGTGAGAAGGTACATCAACCGTGTCAGTGAAATCAATTACTTTCCCAAATAGCACTGGGACTCCTCTAAATTATGAGTTAGTCATTAAGAGCAAAGGAGGCTGGTTTAATCATTCACCCAAAGGGAGGAGATGATTTCAGCAGAACAGAAATATCCTGTCAGAATGTGAGCAGTTTGGTCACTATTTGTCATCATTTAACCCCAACTAGAACCATGCAGCTGCTTGCTCACCATCTCCCTCTTTTCTCCCCCTGAAGAAGGGTGGGGAGAAGAAGGAAAAAAAGAAGGGGAAAGGGAGAAAAAAACCCTCATGGGTTGAGTTAAAGATAGTTTAATAAAAAAAAAATAACAGAAAAGGAAAAATAACAATAAGAATGACATGGGTCACTCTCACCGCCCAATGAATTGGCACTGTCCAGAGCAGTGATTTTGGGGTCCTGCACCCCAGCTAACCCCATTTATATATGAGCATGACGTCTATGGTATGGAATAGTTCATTGGCCATTCTATTTTTCTGTCTATGCTTCTATGGGAAGCTGAAAAAAAGTCCTTGAGTAGTGTTAACATCATTTAGTAACAACTAAAAACAATAGGTATTATTGACATCACTTTCACAGCAATCACTAGAAAAAAATTAACTCTTTCCCAGCTGAAATCAGGACACTATTGTACAGAAAAAAAAAAAAAAAATCACATTGTTTGATACAGGTGAGTGTTATCCCTGCTGGAATTGCTGTGTCAAATTAAAATGAAATCTAAAGACTTTACCTTTTTATATATATATACTAGAGGGAATTAATTTTGTCTGATTTTAGGCAGCTCAGACAGGAGCCTTATTCTCACACCACTCCTGTTTGGCAAATGGAGTGAGAAATTCACCTTGAGTGGGTGATTCCATACACCTAAAAAGCTGAATCAACCTTCTGAAAGGGTCTCTTCTCTCCCCTGACAGCAAAAACTGCGCATCTTGGTTAGGTACTTCTCTAAGGCCAGCTGCAAATGTATCTCTGCTGCCAGCTCTGAATTCCCTTAAATTCAACCAGTTCATTCTTTTCATAATACTAGACAATTTGCAACTGCAAAATGTATAAAATGTGGTGCCAATATAAAAATCATCAAGTGCTCTTCTCTCTTTGCTTTCCAGGATGTTTTTTGTTTATTTCTGGTTTGTTTTTTGTTGTGTTTTTTTTTTTTTTTAAGTGAACTCTCCTTACTGTGTTTGGTTTTGGTTGCTTTAGAAACCATTTTTGAAGGATTTTTCACAACCATCAGGCTGCAAATTGTACTTATTTAGGAACTTGGAGCTAAGACTCTCAGCATTCCTGGTGTAGACGTTTGAAGCAAACACCAAATACTGTGATATAAACAAAAGTTATTGCTATTGTAGTTTGGCTGGGTTTCTTAAGTTTAGACAGTATTTCTGATAACATTCCTGAAACAACATAGAGGTAAATATATAGGCTCACTTGGGCCACAGCAGAGGGTTAAAAGCTGATTTTTACTTCCGAGTTTATGTCAAGCCTAGGTAATATCAAATACCTTCAATTGAGATGAAAGATACCCATTTCATTATAGTGTGTTTACTAAGGGCTTTGATTACAGCTGAATAATTTCAGCATTGCATGAAGTTTTGCAACAGAAAATGTTATTCTTGCTTAAAACATTCTCCTACCAGCAGTACAGACAACTAACCTAAACCATTCTGTGTAAGGAACTCAAACCCACACTTAAGCATGCCTACCAAACATAAGATTGGTAAAGACAGTAAATCCTGAAGCTTCAAAGTGCAACTGCTTAAAAGCTGCAAGCCTTAGGAAGGAATAGCTCATTTGTGTTAGTGTGACCATGAATGTGATGCTTGCGTTAGTTGGAAAATGGGCTCTGATAGTGCAAAATACACAACCTCCTTTAATAAAAGGCACTGAAGATGGTGTAGAGCATTGGCTCTTTATTATTCAGTACCACTCCTGAAATAAAAAACTAGGGATATTTTTGTCCAGTTCTTCCCATTTTATTTGGAAAAATAGGCCAATGAAGCTCAGTGCAAAAAAGATTACAATTGTGCCATTGTCATCTTGTGGAATTTAGCATTTTATAATTTCAATTTCATTAGCATTTCAATGAATTACACGCTTTATAAAATCTGTAAAATACAGAAAGCATGAGCTATGTGAGTAATTGAGGATCTCCAGTAACATAGCATATGTTAGCCCCTGTCTGCAGTTCAGGTACTTAGGAGACAGAAGGTCATCAAGACTCAATAAAATACAGCTGTGATTAAGACACATTTTAAATATTACCAAAGAGTGTAAATAAGAAAAAAAAAAAAGAGGGGGTGAGGAGAGAAGACAAGCAAATTCCAGTCTCAATCCCTCCTTAAAACCTTATATAAATATTACAATGGACTTAAATTTTTTTCTGTATTCTTTTTGTTGATATACTCACTTTTTCCCAAGAACAGAGACTATACTAAATCTATTCATTTTATAGTAATTTTTTTTTGCAACAAATCTAACATTTCATAATTTATTTTCCCAAGCCATTATTACAGGAGGATCTTGTGTCAATTTGGGCCTTTTTGTTTGTTGTTTTTTTCTTTGGGTATTTTGCTCATTATTAGTGAGCAGCAACTGCTTTTAACAAGGTCTGTTCTGTAGCCCTGAAGCACTACAGAAAATTACTATCAGTATTATTGACATATGTCTTATAGCTTGTGGCGTATATGAAATTTTCTGTAGGTATTCATAAACCACAGGAGACTTCAGTGCGGAGCAACTGGACTTGAATGAAATTACTAACGTGGATATTTTATGTCTGGAATATAGATATTCCTGAATTGCAATATGACTTCCGTTTGCTTCAAAGAACTCTGAATCTGATCTTCTGACATATTTTCTCTCTAGCTATTAATTCAAAAATGTTAGGACCAGTTATTTAATCATATTAGTGTAGGTCCAAACCCTTATCAGCCACTGACTAAAAACCTACTTAAAGGTAACAATGTGCTTTCTAACAGAGATCACTGGGAAATTAGATCACATTGATCTGGGAAATCAATTTGCAAGGAGAGAAATTCACTGCTGGCAGTTTCAGTCCTACTGCCTCCTCTGCTGTGAGAGTTTGTTTCCTTGGAAATACCAGACTCTGAATTTTCCTTGATATAGGCCTTGCTGTTTCCCAATTTTTTCCTCTATCAGATGAGCTAATCCAGCTCTCTGGTGTTTTTCCCCGTGCCAGACATTCCTTAGAGCTTGGCTAAAAAGGAGTTTCACTGTTTTCTAAGTTTGAAATATTACTGGTTTCTCCATGAGGCTTCAGCTGCAAATTGATCAAATGGAGACAGATAATAGTGACCATAGTTTTCATCTAATTAACATTCCTTAAATAGCACTTACCACTGACTTTTCCAAGTAATGAGATAACCTTCACTACTTCAGTTTTTCTGTCAAAGAAAGGAAATTTCAATTTATTAAACCCTTGGCTAAAAAAGAGTGAGACTAAGCTTGTTCATAGTATCTACCTTCTCCTAGGGTGAGGAGTCTTAGCATGTACACACTTCAATGCTAATTGCAGCAGCTTTAGCACCTCGTTGCATTGTAAGCTTTGTGAATTGCATATATTAGTTTTCAATACATCTGTGGATAGACGAGGTGAATCACCTCTTAGTGGTGAGAACTGGCTCATTCATTTCAGTATTTCAACCCAAACCTTATTCTGAACTCTGTACAAGCCTTGTACAGATTTCTAAGTTGTTGCGCTATTTAACAAGGAAAACAATCAAACCTGAGACTGCAAATGTATACATGGATCAGGATTTTCCAGCAAGTAGCACCATTTTTCGTGGATATTCTTCTCTTTATTTTTATAATAAACTCTTGTCTAGGGCTTCAGTCATAATCTGTTTTGTTTGGTATGTTCAGAGGGACCATAAGGACAGAACTTTTTCTACTGTTGTGGATCTGGTTAAAACCCTAGCCAAATTAAACAAACACAGAAGAGCAGGCTGCCACGTAATTAGAAGCTGTTAGGGATTGCTAGGCTTGAGGCCAAGACTGAGTGCAAAAACTACCTCAGGAGCACTAAGATATTGCAGTGGCTCTAGATTATTTTAGAAGCAAGATTTTCTAATTATTACTTTTTTATTGTAGAAGCATCAACTTTAAGCTGTGGATCAAAACCTCGATTCCACTGAGCACTGTATACTGTATGCCACTTGCATTTAATTTCATTGCCACCTTCTTGCCTACCCTCACTCAGGCTAAGTTGCATTACTGAATGTTTGCATAGTGATACAAATGTTTTAAAGGAAAGTACATGTCAGTGGATGACAATGGTTGTGGTATAGTTATATTTCAGCCCTTTAAATTCAATCAGTGTCTTCCAAGTAACTGCTGCTACATTTAATTTAACAGCTCCTTTGTCATTGCAGATAATGATAGGAGAAGGAATTCTCTACTGTTGCCTGTCCAAAAGAAGAAATGGGATTGGAACAGAGGCCAATATTAATGCAGGAGGATGCAACTTCAATTCTTTCCTTAGAAGAGCTGTCAGATTTGTTGGTGGGTTTCAAATGTTAGTCACAAAAAAGAGCTTTCCATATACGTTCAGTTTCCACCATGCAGATTTCCTTCTCTGAAACAGCCTTTCAGAACAATGCAGGGCTGTCACTGGCATATTTCTTCTGCCAGAAAATGCAAGAAGAAACTGTCAAATGCAGGGACAGAGTAGGCCCATACTAAGTAATGCAGCATCTACACTCACCATTTTTCCTTTCCTCCCTGTACTATTGTCAGTGTTTCTAAGAGAATAATTTGTTTTTCGTTCTCTGCCCACCTTGAGCTGGCTTCCTTTTAATGGTTTCAGTATATAGTTTCCCCTGCCTGTCTTCAGTGCATAATAAGGTTTCAACCCACCTGACACAGTATTCCGCATGACAGTAAAAACTTGTCAGAAACTGTCAGTAGATTTGACATTCTTTTTCTGGGATGTGTTTATCTACCTCTTGAGAAAGGGCTAGAACCTGGCAACCTAATGATAGAGAGAAACATGTTGAATCATTTTATTTTACTTTGTTTTAATTGTTTAATTTATGGAAACCGAACTTGAAAAGGCAACTGGACTTTGTTCCCCTTTTTTACAGTTAATTTCTACTACCAATGAGTGGCTAAAGGAAAGGTTTTCTCTGGAACAGAGTTCTTTCATTAGAAAGGCCAGCCTAGGCAAAGACAACCTGCAGGACAGCAGACTCAAAACCTGGTAGGAGGACTATGCACTAGGTTTCTGTAGACTGGCAAGCAGTGAGGTGATGACAGAAGAGGTTATACAGTCTATGACCAGTAAAGCATCCTCTTAAGAGCAGCAGTGAGGAAGTGAGCAGAGGGGGCAGTAGACTACAACATCAGCAAGGAGGACTGTATATAAACCCCATGCTCTCGTCTTCTCCTGTATGGCATCCCATTCTATCACCAAAAAAGATAAGCTCAAAGATGCATGAATCTCATTCTTGATTCATACTCTGGATTTGCAGTTTCTTTCATATTTTTATGACTTTAGCATTCTTTCAATTTCAAGATGAAAAATAAATTTATTTATATGAATACAAGTAGGGAATTAGAGGTAAATCTTTAGGGGACAAGCAGTTGAAAATGCTCAGTAAAATACTTTCATTTACTTCAACTGCCTTGTGAATTTGGCATTATTAAATGGACAGAAACATTGATCAGTTACTAAAAAGACTTAAATATTTGGAATTGTGGCAAGGACTGAGTCAGACCTCAGACACACCTCAGAAATATCAGAGGTGTGAAGGTAACCAACCTAATTGCTGACTGATGAGTCCCCATTGGTAAAAAGAGAACAGGTCCTCAGAGCAGCGATTTAATGGACAACTGTCCATGTTATTAAAAGCCTGTGTCCCAGTGGGCTGGATACAGGACGGACTGGATGAGCACATATGCTCTCCTCAAATAGTTGGCTGCCCTTTAGTCAGTTCAGAAAACTGCTTTCCAGTTGAAGCAGCTCCAAGGTAGATCACTTTTATGAAAAGATGTTGGAGGACACCAAGCCATCAAAATGAAATGTTTAGTATCAACAGGAAGAAAAAAAAGCTTTGATAATCTTAATTTTTTACATTAAAGAATTAAACTTTGCAATAAGTCTTCATGAAAAAAATACATCTTATTCTTCAGTTAAATACAACCAATGTCAAGTCCAATGACACAAGCCACTGGAATTCTGTTGAATGTATTTTGTCATAATTAATTAATCTAATTTATGAAGATAATATAGTTAACAAGCTCTATTGATTTCTTTCTTAGGTGTCCATGTGTTTGGTCTTTGTTCTACTGCTCTTGTTACTGATATTATACAGCTATCAACAGGATATCAGGCACCATATTTCCTGACTGTTTGCAAGCCTAACTATACATCCTTAAATGTATCCTGCTCAGAGAATTCATATGTTGTGGAAGATATTTGCTCAGGATCTGATCTCAATATTATCAATGCTGGAAGGTTGGTTCTATCCTTCATTGTGTACATTTTTAAGTATTCATTTTGGTTTTTATTTTCTGTCCCAGTTTCAAGACTTTTTTCCTAGTTAAAGTCTGAATGAGATTTGACAGGTTTTTTGTAAGAAAGGTGAAAGCATAAGTGTCTTTTTAGTGATGTTCAGTTTTCTGTATAAAGATACTAGGCCAACAGCGGGCTTTGGAAGACTTTGTCAGATTCCAAAGTGCAGTTAGTAGCTAGTTATTTTCCCTCCTTCGAAGGATACAATTTCCTATACAATTATGAATAAGTATAGCTCCTGCTGCTTTTCCCAGAGGGATGTGGGTAAGTTCCCCATAAGAGGCAGGGGAAGAACTCACCCAAGTACTTTATCTGAGACCCAGTATAACATACGTTACTGTCCTGGAATTTTGGTCTTAATTTGTGAGGCTTGGTTTTGGGATTTGTTGGAGGAGTTTATTTGTTTGCTGTTTCTCTAGTTGATTTAGGTTTTTTATATTGACAGCATTGAAAAAATCCCTTTATTAGAGGAAAGACCACAACAGAGCAAATCTGAGTGTTCCCAAACACATGCCTTTTCTTTCATGGTATTTCTAACTGTTGTTTTATCCTCCCTGATCATTTAGTCTTTAGGGTCCCTACATAGATAGCCAGGAGAGCAATTAATATTGTTTATAGTAGCAGGTTTTGGACATGCATCAGTCAAGATATAAACCAGACTGCACATCTTATGTTAAACAAGCTCGATGTGATAAAATAGTGATAATTCAATAACTGATGACAAGTCATAGATTTAAACAAAGAATCTGAAGGTATAAGCTATTAAGTTATACTGTTACGATACATCTTTTACTCATTAGTTCAAGGACTTCATTACCATAAAGTGTCCTAAATATAGACACTACACTACTAAGAAATCATTAAGCTCTTCACTGAATAAAATAGTAGTCTTCCATATCTTTTCCACACCAGGTTAACCTTTGTTGTGCGGTAGTCATTAAATGTTTGAATATTTTGCAGTCCTTCAAAATTTTGGTGCTTTTTTAAATTTCCTGCTCTGCAAAAAAATTACAGCAAAATTATAGATTGCTTGACCACAATTTCTGTCTCTGGTTCAGCTGCATAATTTCTCTGTGTACCTGATTAGTAGACATGAAGCTATGTTACTTCTGTCACATTCACTTCATTAAAACTCCTTTCTTGTTCTGTATGCAGCCCCAGATGCTAGTTTCTGTTTTAACTTTGTGCCTCATGGCATTACATTTTTGTCACATGGATATTATTGAAATGTTCTGTCTATATATTAAGGCACCTCTCCCCCAGTTTCTTTGCTTTTCTGTTAATTTCAATGGTCGACACACTTGGGAATCATGAAATCATTCACTTTATAAGTATCTTCCAGCAAATCTCAGAATCTGTCTGCTTTCACTGGAACAAACCAATTTCACTGATGTTTAAAGACCTGCAATTGTTTCGTCTTAAATACGTCTAGTGGGCTAAAAATCATAATTAGAATTGATTAATTTGCCATATCTTTTCAATTTATATATGTGGGCGTGATCCGGAGATAGAATGAAGGATTGTAGCTTTATTTGGCCCAAATAATTTGGTGACAATAGTTTTGGTGAAAGGCATAACCAGAATTACTATGTCAGCTTTCACCTCACTGTGTCTTCCCATAACCAGGTGCTGTTACTGGGATACTGTCATTGAAGCCTGATGCTTGCAAACAGTGTCTCGCACATACATGGTTTCCCAGGGAAATTGGTGTAGCTTTACACATGAGCAAGCAGAAAAATTTTCATTATTCCATCTCATTCATTTCATTATTGTCTCAAATATGACCCCTACTGCTCTGAATTGACTGCCTGTAGACATTCCAAAAATGCTGATCATTCCTAGGTTTAAATATAATCACTTCCAAAAAATAAGTGAAACTACTTGTAACATATTAAGACTAAGCTGTCAGTTATTGTGTTCATTCCCATCATAGAGGATACATTTGGTGAGCTATAATATTCTGGCACCACTATTGCATTTCTCCTTCATGAAATTGTTGCTTCCTTATGCCTGGCTCAACTTTAACAAAGTGATCAGTACTTGTTACTGGTTCAATACTTCCTTCGGTCATCTACTATAGGACTTACAGTATAACTTCTCCAGCCCAGGAGGTTAATTTGACTTCAGTAATTTCAGCCTGTAAGGGACTTGTTTGAGATTGGCTTCATTTTTCATTTGTACTTTCCAGATACTTTGGCTCCAGAAATTTGCCTCTAGACTCCCCTATGGAAAGGATAGAGAACACATAATTATCCAGCTGTTTATATGAAATAATTTTCTGTAACATCCCCAAATATCCAGTAGTTTCCTTTGTCCATCTTTTCCTCTATTTATCTTCAAAGAGCCTTTTCAGTCGCTTCTGTTCAGATCTCCAGTGAGTTCTCTATCGTTTCTGATGTTCTGACTCAGTATGACTTTCCGTCTCGGTATGACTCTTTCTCATTATTGTTCCCCCTCTACACATCCTCATGCATAAGCATTTAGAGTGATACACTGTCATCTGAGTTCAGAACATGTTTTCTAGGAGATCTTTATTCACCTTTTCAATACAGAGCTGTACAAAAGGGCTACCGCTTGAATTATTTTCATTTTAGATTAAAAGATAACAAATGAACAAAAGCAGCGTCACCATTAGAGAGTGCACAGAGTGCATTTAGCGTGTAACATGCTGTGCTTGCCCTGAAAGCATAAGAATAGAAAGTAAAATAAAGAGAAAATTGACTGTGGCATAGTGACACACCTTATATACTATGAAAATGCCATCAAATTAAGATTAAGTTCTGAGTGGTATTAAAGTTCATAGTCTCAAATCCACGCATCAGCTCCACAGAGACTGTACGTAGATTTATGCTTCAACTAAAACCTGCACAGTGTAAAGGAGTTGATTAGCCATTATAAACATTTACATTTTTTCCATGTCTTTATCCTCCTGGCCTCAACCCTGAAGTTGTTCCCTGGGGATACTAATTGTGAGAGGTTTGTTCGGGGGGGGGAGGGGGTTAAGAAAAAGAAAAAAAAAGAAGAAAAATTTAGATCTGTCTTTAGAAAGGAACAAGGAATCATGCTGATTTCATCTTGGCCAGAATCATGAACCTGCTGGAGCCATGGGCTCAAATTCAGGTCAGCAGTGTGGCATTCACACTGAACTAACTACGTGCTCACATTTAATTGCCAATGAATTATTTAGAACAGACAAGGCAAAATGGATAGGAAAGAAATTTAGAAAGTAGCCTCTGATGTTTTGCGGAAAAAATGTCTTTGTCTAAAGCTAAAGGACTACCTTTCAGTCTTTGCTATTTTAAACTAGCTAACTCAGGTGCTACTAGGAAAATGACTATATGTGGAGCCCAGTTAGGGTGGCAAGACCCATCTGTGAAGCTAAATGATTGTTCAAGTATTTATCCCAAGCTGAGCTTTCTCAGATGAAGTGGCTGCTCTGGCAGCAAGATAGACATACCCTTCTTCACCGAGACAGCCAGCACATTACATTACATGTCCGTGCCATTTTAAGGAGATAAAAGTACAGATATAAACTGCTATATATCTTCACTGCATCTTATTCACTTCTAGAGCTCAGAGATCATAAAAGTTTTTTAGGGTTTCTACAAGCTATGAACTAAATGTCTGCCATAGAACAGGTGTTACTGAATTCACCCCCAGCTAAATTTTCCCCTCTATTGTGTAAAAATGTCTTCTTCATGTTCCCATCACTTTTCTTTTGTTGTTTTTAGAAGACTGAAATGGATCTGTAAGAAGAATAATGTTTAAATGTTAGCGGGCCTCATGTGATGGTTCCGTGTAGCTGCTACTTACACAAACCTTCCTTTTCTTGGTCAGAGAAGTAGAATCTAAGCTGTCACTTTTAATTTTCACATCTGTAGTTTCTGACTCAAGACCGAGTCCACGTCAATGGATTTCAATGGGAGCAGAAGGCCCTCAGCAATTTCAAGAATAGATCTGATATTGACTACTATCTCACACAGTTTGGACATATTTTCAATTACCCTCTTGTTCTGTGCTTCAGGAAGGCACCCGATAACTCTTAAAATGCCCTGTACACATTCTTGTGCTCCATTCTCTCCTATCATGTTATAAAGTGCTGAAATTTGAAAAATAAACATGAAGACATAGTAAATAAAGATGTAGATTGCATCTCCCTGAGAAGAATGTCACCCCGTCATCCCCCCATTATTAGAGCAACAAAGCAGGGGCACAAAGGTGATGAGTTCAGTTGCCTGATTATCAAAGTGTATGACTCCTTACTTTGTAAAGAGTCCCGGTGAAGTCAGTGAGAATAATTGTAAGATCAAGGTTCATGCACTAAATAAGTTGTATAATTAGGTATTTACTGAAAAGTTATTATGGAAATTTATTTATAGAAATAAACACATAGATATTTCTCTCAATCAGCATTCAGCCTTTATCTTGTTCCCACTGTTCTCTCTCATTCTTGTTCTCTCTCTTTATCTCATTCACACTTTTCTTAGTACACAAAAAGAATTTCATGCTTAATATTTACTTCAAAACAAAGGCATTTCATTAACATTCGTCCTTTCTCCAGATTATAGAAAAGAAAATTATAAATTTAATGTTACTGATCCATCAGATGTTGCTTAGGAAGCGTAAGCTGAAAATGACTGTACCACCCAGTGCTTTTTTCAAGTGAACACTAGCATAGTATATTTGAACTAAGAAGCATAATTTGAGTCTCCTTCCTTGGCAGAAAGTCATTCCCTTCTCAACACGCTACCCTGGCAGCTTTTGCAGCAGTGTACATTTCGGTGAGTAACCAACTCTGTTGATTTTCATTTATACAAGACAAAAGTCAGAAAGTCATTTGCTGTATATTGTAAAGTGATGCATTGCCTGGTTATCCTGGATGGGTGTAAGTTTTTATCCTCTCTAGTCTGAAAGCAAAATAAAACTACTAGAGCTGGTTTTATTGTAGCTGCTATTAAGAATGCTATTAAGAAAAAATTCAACTGCTTCACATTTTTTGTTAAGAAGCAACAAAAAGTGTAATTTTAAAGTATATTTGATGCCTCATATTATTCACGTATAAAATGCAGTGCTTATTGGTCTTATAGGATGATATTTTAACTTACCATCCAAATTAACCTTTATGCGTTCTGCCTTTTCTTTATCGATGTCTTCACTTGACTTGCTGCTTTTAAACTTGAGACATTAAGGAACAAACATTTATGTGATGTAGTTTCATTTGACCTCCATAGAATTGCAGCATGGATGAACTGGCACAATTACTCTCAGAGTCCTCCAAGGTGCTACTGCAAAGCAAGTGAATAAAAAACCATCAGTAACTAGCAAGGAATTGTAGGACATGCAGCAGTGATCACAGCTGATTTTCCACATCTGACCAATGACATTTCTTCAGTATGGGCTACAAAGTTTGTATGAGCGACCACTTGTTTCAAGTTTAAAAAAAAAAAAAGTAATTCCATCATTCATGTTATAAAAATCAGAGGAAAACAACAGTAACAACCAGTTAATCAAAGTAGATAATGGAATTGTGCATGTATTGGGAGCTTGCCAGTATTTATTCTGCCGAGGGAAAGGCCAAAATTTGGAATAATACTGATGAACCACCTCCACTTAATTTTTGTGACCTCCCTGATGTCATGGCCCCCAGCTGAGAAATGGATCTTTAAAGCATCTGGTGGTAGTTTTTGTTAGAACAGGTTATTGCTTTCATCTGGCATGACATCTGGCTTCTATGTTTCAGAAGCGATGACTCCTTAGTCACATTTACAGAACATTTAGTCTCTGACTGTGAACAGTATTTAGGCATAAAATCCTAATCCTAATTGATGTCAACAAGCAACACTACCTGTGTTTTTGGAAATCCATTCCTTGTGATTTCAGATCTTCCTACAGTAAGTGAGCAAATTTTAACAGGGCTGTAAATTAAAGTTAAACTGATTATTTGCAGTATTACTGTGGAATAGTGATCTACGTGTGAAAGAAACATTGAATGCCAAAAATTAATATCCTCTTAAGTATATTCAAGTTTCTTCAATTGCTTCTCCATTTCTTTCTTTTTTCAAGATGTACTTCAATTCTACATTAACAGACTCCTCAAAACTTCTGAAACCACTCTTAGTCTTTGCTTTCATCATCTGTGGAATTATATGTGGTCTGACTCGTATCACCCAGTATAAGAATCATCCAGTTGATGTTTACTGTGGCTTTCTCATAGGAGGAGGAATTGCTCTCTATTTGGTAAATATAATATTTATGTAGTTAAGTTTTAGCAAATAAAACTGATAAGGCTGTAATAAGAGTATTTTTTATTAAAACCTTTCATCATGGTCACATACCATCATAAAAATTATAGTCAAAATGTGTTGAAGATGATGATGTTAGGGGTAATCACTTTAAAAATAAACAGGAAAAAGCAAATATGTATTTCAGTTTAAAGTGCCATAACAGTGCAAAAAGCGGTACGTAATCATCTGGCATTGTATACAGAAACAGCTCTGACATTATGTGCTTCATTAAATACTTAAGGATACTCATCTTTTCTACTCCACACTTAGAAGCATAATGCAAGAAAAATATTGGATTAATTGATATTTGTTGCCAGCCTGAGTTTTTAGTACAAACGTTAGCTTTATGATTTCAAAAAAATGGTTGAATTAATATGCAGCAACTCAGATGAGTAAATTGCTGATCCTACAAGAAATCAAAAGCAATATTACACCCTTGTGATTCTTTGCAGCTCTTGTGGAAATTACGCAGGGGAAACAGGATGCCCAAGCCAGGTTATTCCTATACTTTTCCTCTGTACTTGGTTGAGACAGAGGGAGCAGCTCAGAAGGGAGTAAGGGAGTATGTAGGATAGGCCTGTTTGTCAGTAGGAAGCTCATCAAGCATTTGCTTTTGCTTGCTGCTCTCAGTATGTCTCCATCATAACTTGCTGCCCCAGCTGTTCAGCACAGTGTCACCCCAGGTGCCTGTGAACAATCAGGAACTTCTAGTGACAACATTTTTGCTCCAGTGTGGGCAGGTGAACAAAAGAGTCTTAACAGCCAGTGGGATGGTTTTAACCCCTAAGAAGTCTATGATGAATTTCAGTATAATACTAAAATAAGTTCATGTCCTATCCCCCTTATATCTGTGATAAGATAATGTAAGGTACATGCAAATGGTCTTCAAAGGTGACTGGAGGAAAAATGGCTTTCACAGTGACAGAAGAAATAGCAACCAGGGTAGATAACAGAAACCCCACGAGCTACTAAAGGCAGTTTGTACGATTGCACTGTGAGCAGATAGGCACTCTGTTGAGAATATTATTTCAAATGATTAAGCTGTTGTAGACTCTGATAAATGTAGCTGTTGTTCCCACATTTGAAACCCGCAACAAGTATGTTCTTTGTTAAGTCTTCTCTATATATTGTCCATATATGACAACATACATCAGAGTACATTGTCCTGGATACCGAGTAGTCAGTAAATCTGCCCTGAAAACTTACACACCAGTAAGAGGGAGGGCAGGGGAGATAATGTGAAACTACAAATAACTCCTGAAAGGAGTGTAAAGAACAAGCAACCTAAGTGATTCAGTCAAGCATTTGACCCTTTCATGGAATATTCTGTCTAGGTGGAGTCTTTTTAAAATGACAGCATTTTACAGTGAGTCTGCTGAATAAGAAAATGTTGTGTAACTAAATCTTATTACAGTTCTGCACAGCTTGGAAAGCAATTGATTTAAAGTTGATAAATTGTTCTATCATGTAGATATTGTATTACACGGTTATTATGCAGTAGAAAGGGCAGAATCACAGGGCAGAGAACAACTCAAGCTGTAACAAGATTCAGTAAATCAGAGCAGACAGTAGTGTAGCTGTAAAATAGCTTTGTCTAGAAGACTGCAAACATTTATTTTGTTATTTTCATAACAAAACATTCCTTCTTCAGCTGCATCTGTTGCTTTATAAAATGAAGAAAACTTGAGGCTAAATCTTCTCAACTATTTATTGCCGTGAACTATGTGCCCTATTATCCTACTTAGGCTACTTCATACATATCTAGATGTAGCAGATTGAGGACAGAATTTGGAATAAGGATACACCGCTGAGGAAAGTGAGCATACCTTGTCAGTTAAGCTGGATTAATTCTGTTGCTCAATATTTATTTAAAGGCAGAAGAATATAATTAAAATACTTTAAAATGTATCTTTTTTTTCCATAACTAATTGTTGATGCTTCTGTTTAAATACCAGGGCCTTTATGCTGTGGGAAACTTCTTACCAAGTGACGAGAATGTGTTTCACCCAAATTTTCACAGAGAACCTCTAAGGTCTTTGACAGACCTCAGTCAAGATGCCAACAGAATCCTGCCAGGTAAAAATGGTAGCAGCAGCGATGGCATTGTTTCTCACCGTACAGAAAGTATCCTGAACAGAAACCACAGAGATACAGGGTCTCTGACCAATATCAAGAGAGCAAATGCTGATGTAGAAATAATAACACCGCGAAGCCCAATGGGAAAGGAAAATATGGTTACTTTCAGCAACACTTTGCCAAGAGTCAACACACCATCCTTGGAAGATCCAGCACGACGAAATGCAACAATACACGCATCGATGGATTCTGCCCGTTCCAAGCAGCTGCTTTCCCAGTGGAAGAACAAGAATGAAAGTCGAAAGTTGTCACTGCAAGTAATAGAGACTGAATCTGGCCAGTCACCACCAAGGGCAATTGAAATGAGGTCAAGCTCTGAACCCTCCAGAGTGGGTGTAAATGGTGATCATCATGGTCCACCTGGCCAATACCTGAAAATTCAACCTGGCAGTGTACCGGGTTGTAACAACTCAGGTCTTTCTGGCGGGCCAAGGGTCTCTATTCAGTCACGTCCTGGCTCATCCCAGTTAGTGCATATTCCTGAAGAGACTCAGGAGAACGTGAACACATCACCCAAAAGTAGTTCAGCTAGAGCTAAATGGCTGAAAGCTGCTGAGAAGAGTGTTGCATGTAGAAGCAATAGCCAGCCAAGAATCATGCAAGTAATAGCCATGTCTAAGCAGCAAGGAGTGCTTCAGGGCAGTCCAAAGAGTTCAGAGGGAAGCACAGTCACCTGTACAGGAGCCATCAGATATAAGACCTTGACAGACCATGAGCCAAGTAGCATTGTCAGAGTTGAGGCCCATCCAGAAAATAACAGACCTGTAATTCAGATGCCATCAGAAGGTGAAGGAAGTGGGTCGTGGAAATGGAAAGGTCCTGAAAAAATCACCCTTCGTCAGACATATGAGCTAAATGATCTTAACAGAGACTCTGAGAGCTGTGACTCCTTAAAAGACAGTTATGGGTCAGGTGACAGGAAAAGGAGCAACATAGATAACACTGAGCATCACCATCATGGAATCACTACAATAAGAGTCACGCCAGTGGAGGGAAGTGAGATTGGCTCAGAGACTCTGTCCATTTCTTCTAGCCGGGACTCAACACTTCGAAGAAAAGGTAACATCATTTTAATCCCTGAGAGAGGGAGCAGTCCAGAGAACACCAGAAACATCTTCTATAAAGGCACATCCCCCACACGAGCCTACAAGGAATGAAAGGAGACATATCAGCTGGTCCGCACCACCACAAAGTAAACACATCTTGACACAGGTTCTGCTTTCTTTGGTTTGAGCCGATAGTTACCTTTGATGTGCCAGATTATTGACCAGCAGCCCAGCTGTTGTTGAACACTGCTGATGTGCAGCGTGCATGAGCCTGTGAAAAGCATGTGGTGGGGGGAAAAGCACAATGCCCGAACCTAACTAATGTGAAACATTTTCATGCAACTTGTTTCTTCAGACTCAAAACGTTTATCTGAGGGTGATGATGTCAATCAAAACAATGGTCTTGAACACAGACACTTTATTTCCTGAATGTGCCAACTTTTCATTTTATTTATATTTGTGTCCAAAATCGACTGAATCTTTCACAGCAAAGGCTGTATCAGTGGTATATATTCACCTTTGCAGAATTTGCACCAAATCTTTAATACGGGATGGTGCTGATGATAACTTTAGATGTTTTGAAAAATTGCATACTTATTAGACTCTACAAACACATGACATATTGATGTGCAGTTACTTTAAAAGTAATATTGCTAATACTATGATGATGCTGGCTGCATTCATTTAGCGTAGGAAATATTTACAGCTTTGTTATAGTGGATCTGTCACATTCAAAGATTGCAAAGGTTTTGTGTAGTTCTTTAAGATGTCTACTGCAACAAAAATTGTGTGGGTGACATTCCATTAGAATGGAATAACTATCTATTTTGAATAGTTTTGCTGCTACTGCTCAACTTTTGTTTAAGAACAGGTGCTACTAATGAAGAGGCTGCTTCTTAGTGGGCTAACTCGTAGATTGTTTTAAATTATGTTTTTTAAGGGGTCTTTTAAAGTACTACAAGTAATTCAGATTTTACATTTTTAAACCTCTTGTTATGTCCTTCAGCAACCCTTCCATTTTTCTATTAGTTTTTAACCGTATAATGCAGGACACCAATAGCTTCAAGATGTGCAAATGTGTCATGGTTTGGGCCAGACTGGCCACTGAAATGAACAACTGAAAGGTGAGCCATGAGTAAATAAAAATAAACACCCACTTTCCCAACCAGCTTCCAAGGAGACAGTAATTAATATCATAGCTCACACTTAGAAGCAGTCATTCACCTCACTTGCTTAGCTTGCCACTAGAACAGTCACAAGTTTCACACCAGTCACCATCATTTAGGGGATTTATGCTTCGCTTTCAAAATGGAATGCCTTGGTATTGCAGAATCACAAATGAGTGTTGCATTGTGCCACTACTACTGTTCACCTTCCCTGAGAAACCTTCCAGAGCCTTCTTAAGCATATTTCTCCCACCACTGCCACTTAAGAATATGGAGCGTCTCTGCACCTAAGAATATGGAGGGTTTCTGCACCTAAGAGAATACGGATTATTTTAGTAAATTGAGCTTCAAATATAACAAAAGAACTTGCCTGCTAAAAATCTCCATTGCCAAAAATTGTTGAAAGGATAAGCATTGAAAGGAATAAACATAGCATGTCCTGGGCACGCTAGAAGAAATGCCTCATTACATTTGGCTCTTACTTTAATAACTTGAACCATGAAAGAAGCCAGGGGCAGTGCTTGCCCCATGCAGCTCCTCATTCTCTGAAAGAGAACTACTATCGGACACCTCCCAGTTCCCCTGCTAGAAGGAGGAGGGAATGGTTTAGCAGTCCCCTCACTGAGTAAGTGAGCACATCAGGTCTGTTCTTTGGCTTCTTGAAAGGAGTGTTTTGCTCCAAGTCCTCTTCTGATTTAGGGTATCAGAGAACATGATAAATACTACTACTGAATAGTCAGAACCTGTCTACCCCACAGACCCTACCCCAGAGAACTCTGACAAAAAGCCCGCCTTACCCCAGCCAAGTAGTAGGCAGAAGAAAGAATCATCCCATACCAAGAAAATAAATAGGACGACACACACACAGACCAAAAAAAAAAAAAGTCCACAAAAATCTCAAAACCAAAACAAAATCCCAAACTTCAATCCCAAATTTCAGAAGTATGAGGATGGTGTTTGCTAATCTCTGTAGAAGGGATTCGAGTCAATGGAAGCTTTATATACTTTCCCAGTTATACAGGTGCTCCAGGCTTAGCTGAGTGCTGCCAGCCAACCCTGTCAAGCAATGCTTCCCTCACCTGCCCATCACCCAGGGCTATTGAAGGGCATTGGTCCTTAAGGAAATGACCACGCTTTTCCCGCTAGTCGTAGAAGACGACCTCATCATACATTGGATGATTGGAGGAAGTATTTTGGAGGTTACATGTAAGAAGCTAACCAGTAGGGTTGCAGCATATTGTGTATGTCAAAGGCACAGTATGTTGAAGACACACTTTAGGGCACATTAGCTGGGAAAAATAATCATACATGCCAGGGAAAAACAAAAAAAAAAGGTAATTTTTTAGAAATATGTTCTCAGACTCTAGTATTTACAAGTCAGGATTTGTTTTTTCTTTTTAAAAGGATGAATCTTTAGTCCTTGGTATTTAATATCAAATTTTGTACAAGGTTCCTAGGAATTACAACACTTGGATTGTCATGAACAAAACCCTTTGGATTTAGTTTAGTCTAGGTACATGATAAAGCAGGTAGGATTAGCTTTAAATGAATGGGTAAGACACAATCACTGTTGGACTATCAATGCAGGGAAATAAGATGCAATCATTTGTTAGTTTGTAAGTGCAGGGGAAAAGAACATAAGTAGATGAACCTGGAAATAATGGAAAATTGAAATGGAGAATAATGGCAATAAGGCAAAGATTGTTCCCTCTGGCAATTTAGCTGTTTTGGAAACAGCAGGATTCCTGGTGGGAGTGTTTGTTCTTTATTCCTTGGTTTTAGTCAGATATATATTGGCGTATGTGTTGCTTTTATTACTCTAAAACTTGCTGCACTATTTCAAGTGCAGTGTGATATTTTTCCTAAGGTTTCCTATTTCTTAAGAAAAGATTTTAAAGCTCTTGTGTAATCATTGAAATTGTGTTCTTTACATAAATATTGATATATTCTTTTTTACTCAAAGTGCCAAAGGCTACTGTTTTTAATAATGGCTTATCAAATTATATTACGTTAGAGAGCAGAAATGTAATAATATATACATTGGAACTTAGACCTCTGCATGTATATTTGATAAGGAGCCTTTTGTAAAATTACTCTTTGTTTACATTCCACTGATACCTTAATTTAAAATTAATCAAATAAATTGACAGGTGACATCTTCTTAGTGTTCTGATTTTCTTACTTGCTAACAGGCACGAATTTCTTTGTTAGGCTGTGCTTTACTGAGAAAATAAAATACTCAAAAATAAAATATGTTTTTAAAGGAGAATTCTCTATATAAAGTATTGTGTTTAATAAAATGTTATGCAATGTTTTCAAATGGAAAAGAATTTGTAAATTGCTATAAATGTATTTTGTTAAATAAGTACAGATCAATGCTACTGTGTGAGTTTATTGTGCTAACATCATGAAAATAAAGATAAAATTCCTCATTAATGTTCAGTCATCTCTGTGCTGAATCAAAGTCCCATTCACCCCAAATTATTTTTAAATATCAGGTATCTCATGACATGTAAAACTGATCATCAGTGGGAAGCTTCAAAACCTTGTGTATGTAGTTGTAAGCTGTGAGGAACAGTGTCCAAAGCAAGGTTGTCTCTGGCCTGGCCTGGGGACCAAGGTTATGGTGTCCCACCCTCTAGGACACATATTGGTAGCCTGGGAAATCTACAGGCACTGATGGCACAGAAACCCTGGAAAGGAAAGATAGGGAGGAAAACAGATCCTGCTAGGGTATGAATGCTGAAAGCTGACGTCTAATACAAACCTGATGAGTTCTCCTCTGGGAACGGCCCCTTCCATGGACTACAAAGGGGCCTAGACAATAGTCCAAACTAATTTTAACAGGCACATTTTAAACATCTGAAGTTAGGCTAAAAATGAAGTGCCCCTCTGAAGGGGGTTATGTTATAAAACTTGATATAAGATGAGCAATTACCTCTGCTAACAAACCTTGTCTTATTCTCTTAGACCATTCTGGCTACAGCAACACTGTCAGTAAATTAAGAAAGCTCACTGTGATCCAGACTGATGACTCTACCTAATTATGCAAAGGAGTTTTCAAAAGTATGAGTGATCAGATTGAAAATTAAATCTGTTTTGGATTTTAAAAGAGCTTCAGAAGTGTTGATATAAGAAGCCACATAAGACAAGATTGTACCGTAATCAGTTTGGTATAGATTTACGAAGACCTTTTATATGGCAGATCAGTGCACAGTTAATTTGGCAGGAACACTTTAAAGGCATTGCAACCTTGGGCCATAAAATCGTGAATAAAATTTCTTAACAAACCTTATAGCACAGGATGTATCAAGTATTGGACAAAACTAGTAAGTGTCTCTATACTGCACATTCAGAATGAAAGTACGGGAACTCCAGCTGCATATAGGTGCATACACACACACCCGCCCCACAAAGTTAATATGTTCAAGCCAGGTTTTAGAAAGAGAAAGCTAAACAGGTAATTTAAACAGAGGAAGAAATTGTGACAAAGCTGCAAATACTGTCTCTAAAAATTTTCTGCTTTGCCTGCAGTCATCTCTCCAGGCACTCCAAATATGCATAAAGACATCATTTGGTTATACCTCCTATAGCAGAAAACTGTTCCTCTAGTGGTTTGCCATAAAGGATAATAGGAAACTTGCCCGTTCCATGGCTTTACCAGCACAGCCCTGCTAAAAAAAAAAGAGCTAGGATGAGAACTCACCCAGAACTCATGCAAATCTGCTCAGACCTCCAAAGCACCTCTTATGTTTGACAAAAAAAAAAAACAACCCAAAACAAAAAAAAAAAATCAAACCTTATTTTTCCTTTCTTTTTCTTTTTTTTCCCCCCCAGAAAAATCTCCCTATCTTCAAAGGCCAACTGCCATTCCACTTTTTCCATCTATATTTTCCAGTGATGCTCAGAGAGAAATGAGAGTCATAGGGATTTGTGGATCTGTCAAGTCTCTGCAGCTACTAAATGATGCATACAGGGAAAGCTCTTCTCTCTCACCAAATCAGTCACAGGAGACTGGAGCATATCTGCATGCGATGTGATCAACAGAATTTGATTCTTTTCCTATTCTTGTTCCTGCTTCAAACTGAGCTTGTTGATTACTATGACTGTTCCTACACTGCACTGTGGCCAGAAAACTAGCTCTGCTAAGAGAATAACATCACACAACTGGGAGCAATAGCTTTGCTCATTTTTACCTGTAAAGTATATGAAAATATAATCAATGCTTTGGCAACAATAGTCATATTTGAATTCTCCCTAAAACTCGTTATAATTTTTTTTTTTTTTAATTAGTACAGCCTATGTCTATCAGTCTTCACTATGCATTCTTTTTGTGGTCTTTCATACACATATTCATGTGATGATTGCCTGAGCTACAGAATTCACCTTGAGGGGCAGTCACCCAGGAACTTGTTTGCCTTAGACCAGAATAGGTGTGGATACTTAGCAGGGTGCCAGGTGTGCACTTTTTTTAGCTGAGCACCATCAGGGGCTGAAAATCTATTCCCAGGCCCAAAAGAAATATTAGCTAAAAACTCTGCATGGTATCAGCAGGTCAGGGGAGGTGATTCTGCCCCTCTACTCTACTCTGCTGAGAACCCACCTAGAGCCCCGCGTCCAGCTCTGGAGCCCTCAGCATCTGAAAGACATGGACCTGTTGGAGCAGGTCCAGAGAAGGGTCAAAAAGATTATCAGAGAGATGGAACACCTCTCCTCTGAACAAAGGCTGAGAGAGTTAGGTTGTTCAGCCTGGAGAAAAAAAAAAGCTCTGGGAGACCTTATTGTGGCTTTTCAGCACTTAAAGGGGGCTTGTAAGAAAGATGGGGTCAAACTTTTTAGCAGGGTCTGTTGTGATAGGACAGGGGGGAGTGTTCTAAACTAAAAGAGGCTAGATTTAGACCAGGAAAATAAGGAAGAAAGTTCGGGAAGAAATTTTTTACAATGAGGGTGGTACAAAACTCTGGAACAGATTGCTGAGAGCAGTGGCAGATTCCCCATCCCTGTAAACATTTAAGGTCAGGTTGGAAAGGACTCTGAGAAACCTGATCTAGCTGAAGATGTCCCTGCTCATTGTAGGAGGGTTGGACTAGATGACCTTTAAAGGTCCCTTCCAACTCAAACTATTCTATGATTCTACACAAATAGAGGAATTCAGATATAAGGTAGCAAAAATAAAATCTTATAAATTACCCAAGAAAAGGAGTCAGGAGAAAGTTTAAGGTGCTTTCCAAAATGGAAGATTAGGCAGCGCTTAACAAAGCAGAAAATCATCATTTGTAAATTTGTGCATGATGTTTATCAAGTGGAGTAGGCAGATAATTAGTACAATCAGTGCTTTCTTAATCCCTCTTCAATTATTCATCAAATAATTGAAGACTGGGTCACTATAAAACAATTAATTTCCTCCATAGTTAAGATACAAAACGTGCCTAGTTTACAAAGTCCCTCAAGCTCTTGGCATTGAGGGAGAGGAACCAAAGAAACTGACAAGAGCAGGTTTTAATCTGTGGAGTGATACAAAAGCTACATGGATATTTTATGAGATTTAAGATTAAAAATTTGGTAAATGGTAACAAGGAAGGAGAGTAGCTAATTCAACACTGGACATGGAACTAATGCAATCAAAATACTTCACCACTCATGAGAGGACCATATCAGTAGGTCAAACTCACAGAGCAGATTTTTAGCAAGGATTATAAATTGGGCAGTAGTAGTTGTGTGCCACTAAACAGTGTTAGACTGTGTAAATGGTCTGTCGTTACAAAGAAAAACCTGTAGGGAGAAACGGCAAGAGATCTGCTGCCATAGAAACAAATGTAGCTGCTAAATATACTGCATCATTGCTACATTAAGGACAACCCATGGATCAGCAGAATACCACGAACTGCATCTAACTTGCTTTGTTCAATAGAATTTAAAACCTGGAACAGATACATGATGATCAATTATTCTGTGTAAAACAACATAGCTGCACAGACTTGATATACTTTCTAACAGGATTTAGTAACCAGTGGAAAACTGGAGATGAAAAACTCTAAAAAATTAAGGATTAAATATCATTCAGAAACTTTAATCTGATGTCCAGAGTGCTTTGCATCTTCAGAAAAATGAAAAAAAAACTACAGTGCTTGATTCTTCATTTCTTACCCAGGTAATACCGCTATAGCAGTTACAGGGTGCTTTACTTGTGCAGGTTCTGTACCTATTTCTCACAGAATGAAGTTCAAATTCCATATTTCGAATGCAAGAGCATCTCTCCTATTCCAGCTGATGGTAATTCCATGTACATAAGGAATCCAACTGCCACAACCATACATCACAGCATTACACATATCTTCTATCATAGCCAGTCTTATAAAGACTTACCAGCCTGTTTCACCTAAAGTGCAATTTCTTTATGTGCAATCAATAAACAAATGAAAATAAGACATTATCTCAATCATTGCAGAAACTGGTCTTTAAAATCTATTTTTAGAAAAAATCATAATGACAACAGTTCAAGGCTGAAATGCAATTTCTGTGTAGTCAGTATCTCATTATTCATAATTCTGTAGGGAAGTGCAAATGTATTTCTGCTTTAAAATTATGGCACCATGCAGCATGAGACTTTCAAGAGAGAGTTTAGCATTGATATATAGCTGATACACTGAATTCTGAGCCCACCTGATTCTCACTCCCTTAAAAGCATTTGGCTACATGAAACAAATCAGTAGTATAATAACTTACAGAGAAAGATGTAATATCTGTTATGTGTATTATATTTAGGGCAGAAAGATGACATTTGGTAGATGTTTTTCATACAATTGTATTAATCTTGACTGAGTGCTACTACTTCCTGGTAGAATTCTGATGATATCACTTAAATGGGAAAAAAATTGTATGTTTCAGAATTATTCAGTTTTTCTCTCTTCTGTGAGATCAAAATAAAATGTTCCATTTAAATGCACTCCTACTTGGATTTGACTGCATATTGGTACTCAGTGGCAGCAGCTTACACAGTAATGCTGCTTCGTATTAAAAAGTGTGAATTGACCTTATGTAAAATTCAGTAATTGTTTCCTGCATTGATGAAAAGATCTTTCATCTTTCTAGAACAGGAAATTCAATGGAATTAAGAAGCTATTAATCCAAATATTCAGATATTTGCGATATTTACATATCTCTGGTATCAATTCCATAGAGCAACCTATGCAAGCAGAAGCCTCTGGATATGAATATCACAGATCTATCATGTTAAGCATAAAAGCATTGAAAGTATTTTCAATTTATGTCTTTTTAAGAAGACATATACTTTCCAAAAATGGAAGCAATACACATTTTTAGATGTTTTACTGAGAATCCATTTGATTCTGGTGACTTCACCTTTCTGAGAAAAAGACTGCTTTTTGGTTCACTAGCATTGGTCTCTGGGAATATATTGTGCCACATCTCTGCTGACTATATTGTCTCTGCACTGAAAACAAATTTCAAATCCATGAGTCTTCTGCTCCTAACTTCCTGAAAGGAGTCTTAAGAAAGAAAACTCTAATATTTGGGTTGGCCTAGTTTTTAATCCTTGAGAGTGCTTGGTACATACCAGAGTAATGAGTGCTAATTACAAATGTGAGATAAAAGGACAGAAGGTTTGTCTATTGTATGCTGTTTCTTTTCAAACTGTCATCTACATCATTTAAAAAAAAAAAAAAAAAAAAAGGATGTAGTGGCTCTAGGGACAGTGAAGACCCAATTACAATGAAAAAGATCCTTTAACTATCATACTGATTTAACTATCATACTTTCTGCAAATCCGTGTTAGCTAACATAATCTGGGATCTGAATTCTATTGAATTCACTGAACCAAATAAATGTGGGGGAAATGTATACTGCCAATTCAACCCAGGATTAAATAATCTCATATGCTGAAAACTAACAGGGAATCTTCTAGCTGCTGCTACCACTTACAGATCTGTCCAGGTAAGCAATCCTTACATGACGTAATGTCAAAATATAGCACACACATGGACACACATGATTGCCAGGTGGATTAAATGAACTTCTAAAAGATTAAAAAAGAAAAAGAAACATTCCCTTGAAATGACCAGAATTATTTGATAACTGTCAGTATGAAATGAGATGGACTATGTATGTACAAATGACTATGTAGAACATGTAGATTCACACAGGCTCAGTGAAGCCCTGGCTCTCCTTGTTCAGGCACAGGTGTCTGTGTGAGGCTTTGGGCTTTGAAAATTGTTAGCAGTAAGAGCCTGTGAAATGAAAAACCTGGGGTAGTAGTAGCAGGGGTCTGTGATTAACCAGCATGGAAATTGCTGACAAGCAACAGAGCAAGAACAAGAGAAGACTACAACGAGGTCTGGACATCTTGGCTGTCTCCGGTTTATTCCATTCTCCTTTAATGCTCTTAGAAAAGTGGAAATCCAGGTATTTTTAAAATTTTATACTATCTAGCACTCCTCACCATGGCACTGATGCCATGTCCTAGTACCCAACCTTCTTTTCTCACAAAAACTAAAACTCCATACAATAGGTTTTGTTTACCTATTCCTTCCTTCCCTATCATTACTTCTATTTTTCCTTAGATTGCACATGTTCTGGGAAGCAAATCTCTCCTTGTGTTTGTTATTACACAGTGAGAAAGACAATGATTGTAACCAATATAGATGGCCGTATGTCAAAAAGTGACCCTAGAGGCTAATATCTGCCAAGCATTTATGTGCTAGCAGTCAGGACACCAGGGAAGGCTCTGCCTAACCCAACATAAACTGCTATACCACAGCCCACTGAGACAGTATTGGGCCCTACTGTATTGGCAGCATGAATCACTGGCAGCGGTATGCCCCTTTGTCTACAGACACAAAAGCTGACTGACACACTTCTGGCAGGCTGATACTGCTCCAAGATACCTCTTTTTAATGTGCTCCAGTCTTTCTTTCCCTACTAAGAAAGGACAAAAAGATTCTACAGAAGGGAAGCGCAAATAATGTGCAGTACCTCACATGTAGCTTTCAAAACAGGAGAGTGTCTTCCAAAGCAGATCAAATAATTAGCAGTAACAGAACCATCAATGCAAGCAGGGGATAATTATTAGCCCACACTAACAAATGAAAGCAGCAGCATTTCAGCTCTCCTCTTAGTGTTAAAATTCAAAACCTTGAAATGAGAAATGTTCTAGCCGGAACCTAGCAAATGTCCTACCCCTCCCTCTCACCAATCTGTCTTTCCTGCCCATCAAATCCAATTGACTGACAGGCAATTTGTATGAGCCTTTGTACTATGTAAGCTCCAGTAATTCCTTCTTTTAGAAAGCCTTTCATTCCTGCTCACTCTAAGAGGCAAAAAAAAATGTGTCTGTGTGAAGAGAACAAGTAAATTCGGCAGAAAGCAACCCATCAACTCCCATTAGCACTACTCTTGGGTATGGCAGCTGGGATGGGCCAATGGCCATAACTAGACACTCTCTCATCATTTTACTTAACCTCTAGAGAGACAGTGATGAGATCTTATTGGCCCAATTAGCATCTAAGTCTTGTCAGGCTATCTTATCTCAGACTTAGTCAAGATTGTTTGGACAGATGAAGCTATGGAGCTAAAAAATACTGAGAATGACACATTTTATGACATGAATTGGCCATTTCTTCAAGGAAGAGAAAGGATTATTTCTCTCTTACGATTTCCCTAGCAACAGAGAAAATGAGGGGTTCTTTTTCATTTATAGAAGAGCCTTGATTTCAGGACTGCTGGAAAATAGAAGCCTCTGCTTGTAACCAAGGTATCTTCTGAATAGCATAGGACTTTCAGTTAAAACCCTAAAAGCTTTTTAGATCTTATGTCTTATCACAGCAATTATTTCAGATAAAAGGAAATTACAAAGCCTGAGGTATGGGAAGGTTTTCATCACACCATGGAGTCCTCATATTATAATCCCTACATGGGAGAGAACTTACTTGACAAATACTATAAATAGGTGCCTACATAAGAGGATAAATAATTATTCATCTGCTGATAAATTCTTACAGATCGTCTTTCCTACGCAATTTGAGTGAAAGACATAATCAGAAAGTCCTTGATCTGTTAATGGGCAAATAGCTCTCTAAATCTAAACTACCTTGAAAAATACTGAAAGCTTTAAAGTGTTAATTTCCTTTTTTTTTCTTTGTCAGTGAGGTAGTATCACTGAACTCTAAACATCATACTGACATAGGATTGTGGGGGTTTTATTTTTTTTTATGTTTTTTTTACTTTTTCACCCTATTAATCCTTAGCAGCGTTATTTTCATTCTAAATTAGCTAAGTTCTAAGCATAAATTCTCAAGCATTGCTTTTTGTCAGGGTGGCTGGCCACTCTCTCAGACAAAGGGTTAAAATGAATCATAGTTAATAAATTAATGAATATGCAAAAGCAAAAATTCCTTTCCACCAGCTACACTTGTTCTTCAGTCAGTCACTGTGTCAATTTCAAATGGACAAGCAGGTAATATTGGAGAAAAAAAGCAAAAAAATTCTGCAACCTCCAACTATAATCCCATTACATAATGACTGCTAGAGTCTCCAAACTAAGAATTTCAGCTAGTCTCATTCCTATACAGACTGAAGAAATTTTTAAGGCAAGGCACTTGCGTGACTATACAAATATATGTCATTAAATAGAATCCAGAAATGGAAACAGACACAATCTCCACAGCTTCTTTCCTTCTGTCCTGCCAGTTTGCTGGGACAGAAGGTTACTAGTGCTGAAGATGAATGAGAGAAGTGTTTCTCATTTTCCGCCAGACCAATTATTTTTAGAGTCACTGTGCTGCTGACAATTTGGGGCCTGCTATGATCCAAAAAATCAGAATAACACACCTCTAGTGCACAAAATTATAATGATTTTTAAGGGATTTAAAAATACATGAATGCATAACAACCTGTGTTCCAAAAGTCTTCCACTGAAGCCATGGGGTGAGGTGGGGGGGGGAGGGGGGGGAAAGTAATAAAGGTTTTAACCATGTGATATGGCCCCATTTTTTCAGATATTTATAGATATTTTGTGGAACAGCTTAGGAACTTTTTTTCCCCCGTTTTTTCCCATGAAATGAAATATATAAAATAAAATTACAATAGTTCATATTCAAAAAGAACCCTCCATGCCAGATCTCTGAAGAATAATAATGCTAAAAATAAAACGTTACCAGGGAAACTGAATGGAACAGAAATTAGCAATAGGGCCTGATCTAAAGCCACTGAAATAAATAGGAACAGGATCAAACTACACTGAGGAAAATGAGTCTGTGTTCCAGAATTTCCTCCTTTCACATTTTATTGGCCTCTGTTCTATGTTTGTGAAGAAATCAGTGTGAGAGGAAATAATACATAACCTGCCAATAGAATACAGGTTCCTAAGCTTCGCTGTGCTGGGTACTGTGAATTCAGCAACAGAAGCTTTTGCATGGGCATTTTTAAGAGTACTCTGGTCCATTTTTGCTCCCTTGTCCTTTAAGGCTACAGACTAGAAATGAGAAATACACTTCAATTGAGGCAATACTAGAAATGAGCAGAGAAGGAGATAGCATAGTTGACTTCATAGGAAACATGCAAGGCACATCTTAGCTTGGACTTTACCTTGTGGAAGAAACGCAAGGACAGGTGGCAGGCACAGCTAGCACGTGGCATCCCAGAATGATGAAGGAGAATACACTGGCTGATGGAGGAAAGGGACCAATTGCTTGGATGATGGGCTCAGCAAGATCGCAGAAAAGGACATTACTTCATGGGAAGGAGGAATGAGATTGAATCCCAAGTTCCAGTGCCCAGGGTGAGGCAATAACTGCAAAGGAAAATCAGTTTTAAATTGGTCTGTGTTTCCACATAAATATAAAGAAAGCAATAAGGATAAAAAGACAAACTGGCTCAATTTACTCTCAGAACTAAAAGGTATTGTCCTTGAGAACATTATTAACCGACTTTATTTTTGTGCCATTGACATCTGCTTCTATTAATTACTTGGCTAATACATTCTGGTCCTGGGGCCATAGGCCATAACTCTGATTTTTTTGAGAGGGAGAATGTGAAAAATGGGGAAAATCTCACTGAATAAAAACCACCTTGCTTTCTTCCATTAGTAACAGAAAGGCACAGCTGAATGCTAACTTTTCAAGACCCCCAAAACTGTATTCTTATAGCATTAGACCAAACATACGGATCTTATGCAATTGAAGTGGCTTTTGTTAAAATCCCCACCATTGTCTTACTACAAAACCAAAAGCCCAGATGCAATCTTTGTACAAGAACACTCCATTAGCAGCCCAATAGACCAAATATTTGTATATGTAAATAACATTATTATTATTATTATCCATAGGAATTCTTATATAATCATACCCACACTAATGTGATCAAGATCACATATTTTATACACATATTTTATACACATAATTTATACCTATTTTACTCCTGACAGAGATCTGTTCTTGGATGTCATATTACTACCTATAGCTTGTTTGTTCTGCCTTATTATTCATTACTAATTTTCATAGTGGTATTTTGTTTTCCAGTGCAGAGTTTCTTAGCAAGTCTGGTTTAACATTTTTTTCTTCCAGCAATATAGGAAATCTCAGAGTACTGTATTTCGCTACAGCTGATTAGGCTACTCTTTACATTTGTTCATGCAAATTTCTTAATTTACCAGCAGGGTATTGGGGAAGGAGAGAAAGGAAAAAAAATTCATGTTAAGCAATTCAGCATAATTCAAGAATGAGGTAGACTCTGCTCTTGTTTACATTGGCTCTATCACATTGATGTGCAGAGGGCTTTGCACAGGCAAAGGCAGAGGAATACTTCAGCCATAAGTATGTCACAGTTAAGGTGACAAGCATGATTTTTAAGCAGTACTTAAAGGGGGCTTTTAAGAAAGATGGGGTCAAACTTTTTAGCAGGGCCTGTTGCAATAGGACAAGGGGTAATGGTTCTAGACTAAAGAGGGTAGATTTAGACTAAGAAGATAAGGAAGAATTTTTCTTTTTACAATAAGGATAGTGAAACACTGGAACAGGTTGCCCAGAGAGGTGGTAGATGCCCCATTACCTGGAAACATTCAAGGTCAGGTTAGATTGCGCTCTGATCTAGTTGAAGATGTCGCTGCTTATTGCAGGATGGTTGGACTAGATAACCTTTAAAGGTACCAAACTATTTCTTAAACACAGTTTCAAACTCAAAACAGGACTACTTTGATGTGGATTTGCAGTAAAGTTTATTTTAAAGCAAGGGAGAATGTTGAGAATGTTGACATCTACAACTGAAATAGAAGCTGAAATAGATATCTGATCCGTTTCTTCATAAGAAGCTCAAAGGCTGGTTATCTCTGTATTCCAAATTCCCTGTTCAAAAGCCAATCTCCTATTTAGGAGTCAGTCCTAGACTTCCATATAAGGTTATTGCAAGTACAATCCTTCAACAGCAAAAGCTTTACTCTGTTAGTATCTCTGGTTATAAAACAAAGCAAAAATACAGCTCCTGGCACAGCCTTTTTCAGCAGTTTGAATGTCCTCATAGCAGGGGTGAACAAAACTCTCAATATCTACTTTGAAAAAACTTTCTACAAGGGGTCCCCAAGCCTGGCCTATACTGCATGGATTTCCCCCTTCACATAAAAGCTAATAACTTGAGTCAGTTTTACATAACTAAAATTTAATCTGTTCTTTCACTTATATTAGCAACTCTTCAATTTTATGTTTCTAAATTCCTTCTGAGAAAGCAAAAAGGTGGGAAATTATTCAGGATTCATTAAGTGTTTAGATACTTTAATTTCAGCATACAGATACACACATTCATAAGGAGTATATAGTCACCTACCTCAAAGGAAAAAAACCAAACTCCTCTATTTCTGCTGCTAATTAACTATTTTCAGACAGAAGACAGTACTTCAGGATGAAATTATTTACAGAGAAGTACGACTCCAGATTTGACATCTCCATCCCACAATTGCTAATTTTAGCACCAATCTAAAGCTTATTTCCTCACTTCACCCACGACTTCACTGTAGTACTGGTATCAGAGATCTCTGCCACAATATCCATTCCTACTCAGTGACGGCAGAAAGGCTCCCCTATTTGTGCTACTGCTCCCCAGATGAAGAATTCTTAATGTCTATATCCTCCTTCAAAAGAGCAAAAGCTTAATACTTACCAAAGTATTTTAGAAACAAAAACACCAAAGAAAATCTATGCTGTCTGTGACACTGGCAGCTTCACACAAATCAAGTCAGTCAGAACTCACAGCGGGCACACTGCCTGATAGGATCTCACTGCCACATATGAAAGCAGCCTAATTCTACATAGCAATGTCTAAAGCACATTGCACCTTCAAAGCACTGGTGTAACATAATTATTTGACCTTTGCAGAACAATGGTGAGCTAACAAAGGATCATTATACTACTATATACATACTATGTAAATAATAAACAAGAAGAGTGAGCTATGAGGCTTGCTATGTTTACAGGGTCTTCTCAGACCTCTGATCATTTAGTTTCTCTTCTGTAGTTCAGAGGCTTACCTCTCACACAGGTATAATGTAGGCTGTACTTGGTAAAAAGTTTTTTTAAAAAAAATCTGTAATACTGAACCCCACACTCTGAGTTGTCTTACTTCCTAACCATTTAGGAACTTAGTGCCATGCTTTTTCAAGCTACTACTCATCAACTTAATGGTGGTTTTCACTCTCCCAATTAAAAAAAAAAAAAAAAGAGATGCAGTACTAATCACAGCAGATCATCAGCTAACACTGAAAAGCCTTAGGGAGTTCACCTAAATCAGAGTTCTGAATTCTGCTGGAGAAGTCAATATAATCCGCTATACAGAGAACAGAACAGCTGCTTTAGCTGACAGTGCGGAAAGATACTGGCACATGACAAACGTTTAAAGTAGCAGAAACTCAGTGTTACCTTTTCTGCAAAGAAATTTTCTTTTTTCATAAAAATTCTAAAATTAATACCTCCTCTTAAAACAATCATTAAAATATTCAAGGAGCAGTCTATCTGGTACCAATAAACACAGTATGACTCCATCAAAGAACTGTCCCCCCTGTTGCATTTATAACTCCACTTCCGTTTATAACTTCCTCCTCCCCCCTATATAGCTTGCTTTTTTCTTTCTTTACTGTAATCCATGGATTAAACCAGGGTACATTTGCTATGAAGAACATTGGCAAAAATCCTTAGCACATGTAGTGGCTTATGCATTCATGACACCACACTGCAGTGTTGGGGCTTTTTGGTAGTAAAAATTGCCACCACTCTCCGGAAGTAAAAAGTAAAATTAGAGAAGGCCAGAATATTTGAAGCATACAATTGGAATCCTGGTTCAAATGTGTGCCTCACCAGATGTAACTTCTTTATCTAAGTCTAGAAAATACAAGTCTTCCGTCTTGCAAGCAGTATAAAATATTTAATCTTTTAAGAATCAAATCAGCCAAAAGTGGCCAAACTAAGAATTAATTTATCCCAGCATAATGTGAAGTAACTTCAATGCAGTCAGTGCAGCCCTACAAATGAGAGTGGCTGTTATACCAGATGTATACTCAATGGTTCTGCAATCACTTTCATTTAGTCACCCAACAAGAAATGATGCTGGCAGCTGTCTGAAACTTATTTCCTCTAAATGTTATTGATTTTTGTTTTCTGGAATCTGACAGAAAGGTTCACAATATAGGTGTTAATCAGTGATTTTTAATGGGTATTCGTTTTACACACATTTTTTGTTCTCAGGCCAGATTTCTATATCCAACCCAAATGCAGCTAAATGTTATTATAATTATAATTAATTGTTTATTATTACTATTAATTATTTGTTCAGAGTTGTCATTGTAGGCTAAACCTTTTCAAGTTGGTGACCCCGGGTTCATGCACAAATTTGCAAACTCAAGGATGGATTTTCACGTGTTATCAACAGCATTTGCCTCTTCTATGCAATTATTATAGCTCAAATAAAATGTAGGCATAAGGACACCAGAGTACAATATTTTTTCTTCCTTACCTCTTAAAGTCTTTCAATTGACTTTCAGCAGAGTAGATATTTTTTAATCAATTTAACTGCAATTATTTTTGCAGAAACCCTATTTTATATTTACAGACATAACCATTTACTTTGGCTTCCATGCCAACACTCCTGCTCAGCAAGAGAAACAACAATAGATGATTTACATCTCTTTTCTTGCACCTTTCTCTCCTGTGTGTCCCCAACACATCTCTCTGAATGCCGGGAACCAAAGCCTGCATGATATCAGTTCAACACATTAAGTTAAATTAACAACGAAACAAAAATCCCAACTTCAAATTGGTCACTTCTGAGTCATATACATATCAAAATGCTCAGTAATCATGTTAATATAGCTTATTTCCTAAGCATTATATATATTGCATTATTGCTACCAAAAATAATTATTCACTACAAATCATAGAATCATAAAGTGGTTGGAAGGGACCTTAAATATAATCTAGTTCCAACCCCTCTGCCATGGGCAGGGACACCTCCTACTAGAGCAGGTTGCTCAAAGCCCCATCCATCCTGGCCTTGAACACCTCCAGAGATGGGGCATCCGTAATTCTCCGGACAACCTGTTCCAGGGTCTCACCACCCCCAGAGAAAATATCTATATATAATCTAAACCTACCCTATTTTAGTTTAAAACCATTACCCCTCGTCCTATCATTGCATTCCCTGACAGAGCCTGCCTCTTTATCTTTACAGTGTAGACGCTGGAGCCTGTTCAAAATTTTAAAACTATATGTATATAGCTGGGGGAGAGAAGGGAGTCCAAAGAGCTTTGTCTCAGTTGCTGTGGTCCCGCTTGTAAGAAACTGAAATGACAAGTTTAGGATTATTCAGATATGTTCCTCTTTCAGAAAAAGTCAAACATTGAATACCAACAAGCTATATTTCTTGCAAGATTTCCTATATATCACAGCTGGTCGCAGTGATGTCAGGAAGCTAAACATCAGATGACTACTTTCAAATGCAGATCCTTGTCTGCTCTTGAAAATTAATTAAGGCTGAATTTACAATTTTGAGGCAGGTCACCACGAACTCAATGAGCCAGGTGACACTGCTCGCATTCCCAAAAACAGTCATGACACATTTTGCAACTCCCCACTGGGAGCCCAGTCTGATGTGCCCTACTTCAATGACCTGTTCTTAAAGAGGAAAATAAGGCTAGCTCTAGATAAGGTCTTCAAACTTTTAAATCTGTCAATAGTATTATTTTCTGAAAAGCTAGTGTTCTGTAACATCAAGTAAAACTAAAAGCTCATACTGCAATTAAAAACAATCAGCTAATGAGGAGATAGGTTTACAGTATTCTGAAAAGACTTTGAAGGATTGTAGGTTTTACACTCTTAAATAAATACGCATTGTTTGGGGCAAGACTTTGAAATTAATAAAAGTAATCAAGACCCTGTATATTGCACGTGGTTTGTACGTGTCAGCAACCTGTTACACAGATGGAAGTTACCATTCAAAGGAAATACCCTGCAGTCGTCTGCAATAAGATGAAAGTACTTAAGGGAAAACAGGCTGATGAAATTTTACAACTTCATTTCATTTGATACAGGCAGATTATGAATATCTGTAAAATGCCACTTATCCTATATAGATTTGTTTCTCTGTCTAAATGTAAACTATGGGTCATTATCATTTTCTGTAGTCAGGCTTCCATTATCACTGAGTGTTAAGGGCATTCATTTCCTCTCCTCTTTTCCATACATCTTTTTTTAATTGTCTGCAGTGTGGGTCTAATCCACCAGTTTCACAGGGCACTGGATTATACCTTACACAAGGAATTTCAGCTAGTGCAGTTTAAACACACGAAGATCTGAAAAATTTCCATGAGGTGAAGCACCCACAATGCAATGGGGTACATCAGTACACTGAAGTTGATGGCATTGCATTGAACAAAGTCCACATAAAAGAAGAATTTAGAGCAAGATTCAAAGGAAAGATGGCAATGGACAAAAGCAGATGCTCTGGCCCCAAGAAGTTAAACTATCATGAAAAGAAAACCAGACAGTTTCACAGGTAAACTACTGTGCAACTCCATAGCTTCAAATGAACTGAAGCCTACTACTCTATCTTCATCCTTCTATCCTTCCTATATCTTTCATATCTGTCAAATAATTACAAAATAATTCCCTTTCGCTGTGTAGTAAACGATTTTGTTCACTAACACCACCTCATCTTCTTGCACCAATTCTTTTCTTTCATTTCACAGTTCATGGCCAATTACAGTTTGTTCCATTTCTTCTTCTAATTTACCTTCTCAGCATAATCTTCTTTACTAGATGAGTAGTAATTATTCAGTACTTTTAAATGCTTGTAACAGTGCTTCTATGGAGCCTGCATGTATTAGTATAATGGCCTCTCAAAAATAAAGTGCATAAAAGAAGACGTATTTATAAAAAGAGAAATAACTGTTCACCATTATAACCTATAAACTCTTTGTATTTCAGGTAGCAAATATTAGCCACAAACTTTACTTGTGCTTGAATTAGGAAACATTTTTTCAGGGGCTTGTGTGAATGTAGAAAGGCTGCTCTAAATAAATAAATTGCAAGTTTGGGACCAGTGTTTTGATTGACTCAATGCCAAGGAAGAGAACTGTCATGGAGACAACTTGTTCCATGAAAAGCTTGAAATTTTTTATTATTTTTTTTTAATGTTTTGCCATTTAGAAGGATATGCTCTTGGAAACGTCATTCTCAGCAGAACTATGCACACTAGACCACAGCCAGCACAGCTGGCAATGACCAATTTTGCACTAATTCTGGCTCATAATGTCACTAGTAGGATCCAGGTAATAGGGATAACTCCTAAATGTCAAATGAGTAGCAAAATACTGTCAACAGCTGCTCTCCTTTTCCATGCTATGGATGCAGCAGCACATCGTGCTTCGGCTTGCATGTTCACACATACTAGGACATGATGTTGAATAAACTTACCGTTTTGTACAATGCAAAGTAAAAATTCAAATTTAAATTGTTCTTGGATTCAATAATATTTTAATCTCTTTGGCACTTTTCTATTTTATTTGTACCTGAAATTGTCAGCAGTTATTTCTGAGCCTGTACTGTTGAAATGAGTATTTATCTAAATCCAAAAGAACAACCTGAAGTAGTTTGTTTGCCTGAGAAGCAGCTCTGCACACATAATATTTAACACAAGATCAAATAAACTTTACCTCCTCCCCCTCAAAAATTCACCTCAACTGCTGCCACTTGCTTCATCTTCTCTTCTGTGCATTCTACTGGCAAACTACAAACAACCTGTTTTCTTCAAGCAACATCTTACCTTACCAACAAATCCATATGCTTCTGTGGCATACAATGACTGTATAGAGAATGTCTACTAACACTTGAAAACATTATAATATTTTGTCACACATGCAGATAATAAAAAGGTACAGAAGAGGATTTTACTATTTTGTGATATAAAATATCATTAGTATGCAAAATACAAAGTTATAAAAAAGAACAGGCTGCAGCTTTTAGTACAAAATATAACTGTCTATAATACAAAGCAAGTTCCTAGCCAGCAAGAGTTGTAGAAAAAGCCATATCTTAGCTTTTCTGAATGACTTAAAGTTCATGAGAAACAGGAGATAACCTGCAAGAAAAGCAAGCGATAGCACAAGTCTTTGTAAATTATCAAACATCACTGTTAACACCTAGCTTGCGCAGCCTCCATCATTTTCACTTAGCTATAGAATCATAGAATCATTTAAGTTGGAAAAGACTCTTAAGATCATGGAGTACAAATGTAAACCTAACACTGCTGAGCCTACCACTAAACCATGTCTCTAATCACCACGTCTTCATGTCTTTTAAATACCTCCAGGGATGGTGACTCAACCACTTCCCTGGGCAGTCTGTTCCGTTGCTTCATAACCCTTTCAGTGAAGAAATATTTCCTAATATTCAGTCTAGACCTACTGCTGAGCAACTTGAGGCCATTTCCTCTCATCCTATCTCTTGCTAGTCGGGAGAACAGACCAACCCCCACCCTGCTACAACCTCATTTCAGGTAGTTGTAGAGAGTGATAAGGTCTCCCTTCAGCATCCTTTTCTACAGACTAAACAGTCTCAGTTCCCTCAGCCACTCTTCATAAGACTGCTTTTTTTTTTTGCTCTTATTTGGACACACTCCAGCACCTCAATATCTTTCTTGCAGTGAGGGGCCCAAAACCAAACACAGTATTCAAGATGCAGCCTCACCAATGCCAAGTACAGGGGGACAATCACTTCCCTAGTCCTGCTGGCCACACTATTTCTAATACAAGCCAGGATACTATTGGTCTTCTTGACCATCTGGACACTGCCAGCTCATACTCAGCCAGCTGTCTACCAGCGCCCCCAGGTCCTTTTCGACCAGGCAGCATTCCAGCCGTGCTTCCTCAAGCCTGTAGCACTGCATGGAGTTGTTGTGATGCAAGTGCAGGACTCAGCACTTGGCCTTGTTGAATCTCATACCACTGGCCCTGGCCCATCAATCCAGCCTGTCCAGATCCCTCTGAAAGACCTTTCTATCTTCAAGCAGATGAACACCCCCACCCAGCTTGGTATTGTCTACAAACTGACTGAGAGTGCACTCAATCCCCTCCTCTACATCATTGATAAAGATATTAAACAGAGCTGGTCCCAATACTGAGCCCTGGGGAACACCACTCATGGTCAGTCACCAACTGGATTTTACTCCATTCACCACCACTCTTTGGGCCCAGCCATAAAGCCAGGTTTTTACCCAGTGGTATAGTTTTTTACTCCAGAAGATATAGCTCAAGCAGATGGAAACAGAAAAAGCTTTAAGTGGCCCTTCACTGGATTTGCAACGTCTGAAGGCTGAGGCAAGCCCAAAGGCTAGTAAACCTAAACCTTATTCATTCAAGCTGGTTCCAGCAAAGCTTTTTGTTACAGAGACTCCTTGCCCCAACCTGCTCCCAGATCTGGTCCACCGCACTACTTCTCTTCTAAGCGACTTCTGTCCTGTAAGTTGAAGGCTGAAGCCAAAGAAATAGTGGCCTTGATGGCAGACACCAAGATCTGACATTGTCACAGGGAAAGGTCATCTCCACTTCAAGACAATAGTATAAAGGAAAACGCATACCTCTGTTTTTGATGTAAAATGAATGTAGCAATAACACTTCTATATTGTGTTTGCAAGACATAAGGCAGATTTAATCTTGAAGGTTATCCTGAAGCACTCAAACACCATTTTATTTAAGCAGGTGGTTTGCTATCATGCTAAAGAGCACAGGATAGCAACACAGAAAGCTGCATTTGCCTTTAAAAATTCACTTGGAATGGCATCAGGTTTCAAAACAGCAATTCTCTGATTTGAATAATTCCCTTTACAGCAGTGTTACTTCACTATTAAGTGAGTTAATCTCTTCTGTCAAAACTTATTTTCAGAAAAACAAAGGGGTTGATAATAAAAATTGCTTAAAAATATAAATATTCCCATTTGTTGTTTAGACTTGAATTTATAAGTTTGCTCTTTCAGACTGTTATTCTTATAAATATCTTTTCAAAATCCTGAAATCAAGTGCTAAAACTGAAATATAATGAATTTCCATGATATAGAAAAGGTTTTTAAAAATTGCTTTGTTCTAAATTAATAATGAAATTAAATGTGAAAAACACCCTTTCCTTTATAAAACGTAAATTAAGAGCATTAACCAATGCTATGCAGGGGCTATACGGAGACTAGGACAGTGGGCTGCATAAGCTATATCATGACAAACACTAATATACAGCTGAAATGCAGTCAACAGATATTCTACAAAACATCCAAAAAAAGTGCTAACACTGATCAGACCTGAACTCAGACTAAGCAATGTTCAAGTGGTTTTCAGACTTCTACTACCCTAAATGCAAGTGCAGCTGCTGAATACGTCAACATAGCCAAACGGCAGCAGCTGTCTAGATTCCACTCCTGGAAAAGACTACTGGGAAGGGGGCTTATCAGAAAGAAAAAGTCCCGTGATACCTAGGTTTTATTCTGTGCATTTTTTTTTTAAATACTGCAATGCAGTGTAGTGGAAAAACAAAGCTTACTGAACATGATAAAAACAGATTTCTGCTTCAGCTCAAAGCAAAAGTACAGTCTGCAATGGAGTAGCTTTGCCCTTCCCAATAAGCTCAGTTGATGATGGGAAATACCTACTGCATGTTCACAAAAATGATCTGAGGAAAAATAACTGATTTCTGCAACAGATTGGACAGTTTGAAAGAGGAAAGGCATTGATTGCTCATTGAAAAATATCTCTCTCTAGACAGCACTGTAGCAGCATCCTGGCTGATGGCAGAACGGACAGATGGCTGCACATCCACCTGGTGGCTGAAATAATTATATCACCAAGTATTTCTGAGTTACAAAGAACAGCACAATACAAAAACATCAACTAAAATGTATCCTCCTACAATTGTACCAACACATTTTTATAGGTGCTTTAGCTGAAATGTAAACCTGCTATAACACATATCTAGTGTTTGTGATGACCAGCTGGCTATAATAAGAAACATACAAGAAACAATGTTTCTGTAAATGCAGGACTCACCTCCCCCTTTTACTCACCACCACTACTCAGCATTCTCCAAATCTGTAATTCAGTAAAACAAGCAAAGCTTATGGAATTTTATCTTTACTGTCAGCTATGGCCGATAAACAGAACACGTCTAATGTACCGTATTACGTTTTCTCAAAATTTATAAAGTTCTTTGAGATTAATAACCCTATGTGCTTGCGTATCTTGTAATCAGGACTGACTGAAGCTTCAAAGTGAAAACCAAAACTGTTAAAAGAATTAGTGCTTGACAGAGAAAAATATCGCAGGATATGGAAGACCAAATAGAAATATTAATCCAATAATGTAAGAAAAATCTCAACTGCTCAACTTTCTATGGTTCAGAGGGTTCTCAAACAGTGTATTTGTGGTAATACATGGGGCCTGATGCAAACTGCACTTAATGCAGGCCACGTTAAACAACTGTGATGTTCTAAACCAGAGCCAACTTTTAGTAGTATCTGATTTGAGCTCTCTCAAGAACATATACCATGCAATTTCCCCACATTTTCTATGCAATTCCTTGTCATCTACGGTTTGGTTATGGATAGGAAGATGATAAAAACTTTCTTCTTCAAAATGTACAGCACTGCTGCTCTTACGTTCTTGCTATTCTGTTCTAAGAAAACTGCAGCTGCCACTATGAATACATTAAGGCTTCATAAAACAGCTGTCCTTAAATAGCTCATCACACCTCTCCATAGACAAGAATGGCACAAAGCCATACTTTTTGTTTTCATTCTTTTCATCCATGTCAGTTACAAATGAACAAACTCAACAGACATTTTCTGATACCTCTGATGAACCATGTTACTCTGCTGATAACTTTCACTCCAAAGTGCAACTGCAAAGCACCCAAAAGAAAGACACTAGGAATAAGAATTATCAAAACTGTCATCATATTTCTGCATGGTTCCTAATGGACTGCTTCAGGTTTGCACCAAAATATTAATGCTAACTTCCCTTTTCTAGTTTCAGATGAGACCTTGTTTATACATCCTCCTGCAGAAAGCCTCTAGAAGGCAATTTATGAAACACAAAACATTAAAAAGCTGTTTTTCATGTCTCATTTGGAGCAGCAACACAATATTAAAAGCAAGTCAGTACCTCACAAATTAAGGATTTACAAGAAAATTACTTCAACCAGTTACTCTTTAAAAGACAGAGATTCATCAAAACCTAACCTAGCTTAAAAGCAAATATAAACTGTACTTTTCTATGATAACCAAAATGTAAAACTCATTCAAAGTAAAGAAACAGAGCAAGTTTATTTTTCTAAAACTTGTCTACTACTTCCCTGCAAAATTAGACAGAATTCTCAGGAATCCATTAGGAGGACAGGGAGCATGCCCACCGCATGCCTTATCTCATCCACAATATGTGATGACCTACAGATTCAGCTTTAAACTTTATAATATCCCTAATGAAATAAACTTAAGAGGAAAAAAATCATATTTTTTTTAAATCAGTGTAAGATAGTGAACACAAAATCCTTCAGTGCTCAGACTCAATATCAAGACTGCTAAAAGCAGTATTTTCCAAAAATATCTACAGCAACCCTGCAGGCAATTTGTATTAGAGAAAAAAAAAGAAAAGTCTTACAAGGAGAGCATGCAAAGAAATGCAGATTTAATGTTGTCACAAAGGTCTAGTAACCTTCTATCTTGGTCCAGCTGACATAATCACCATTAGCTACTGTCAGTGCAGAATATTGATTTAATGTGGGGTAATGTGCCCCATAACAATATTATTTATGTACTCCCTTCCTTTTCATTTTTAGGAGATGTTTCAGAATTGAATTAATGATACACAACAAGAATTTAATGAAACATTTAGTATCTTCATCATAGGTTTGTATCTTAAAATTATATCTGTCATGGGGTTAATTTTTATAGTTACAACTACAAAACTCAACATTTGTTATCTTTTAACTAGTCTTAGTTATGATTAAAATGGTTTCTAACTGTAATTAGTTAATGATAAAAACCCTTTTATGTACGGATGGATTGAAATCACATTTGCTTTCCCCGTGACTTTATCACTCATTTCTACATAGCAGAAAAAACAAAACAAACCCAGCACTTCCATATAACTGCTGTTTGTTTGTTTTTTTACTTCTTTCTCCATCTCCACAGATACCAGCTTCATCCTAATCCCTTGTTTCCATTGGCAATGTTGATCAAAAGGTTCAGTACGATAGTTTCTAGAAGCCCAGTTTTCAGATGGGTTGCCATTCAATACAGCCAAGTAGGAGGCAGCCATGATTTAAAGTTCCCACTTTCTAGAAGAGTACTTCCACAACATAATGTGAGAATGAAGAATTCTGTCTGTTTCTCTTCAGCATACTACATTGCTGCTTGCATTTCAGCAGTGGATTTCACACTAAAATCACACAGAACTTCAGAAAAATCTATTCTAAATACTTGCCTCTTTTGCAAAAAGAAACAAAGAAGAAACAAAAAGAAACACATGATTGTCTGCTACTTTCACACTGAAAAAAAAACCAACAAAAAAACAACAAAACAAAAAAGCAGAGACAAGAAGATTAATATATATTAGTTGTGTGTCTGTGTTTTTTTCACTTAAAACTTTTTTTTCTAGTTTTCTCAGGGTGACTTTTCATGTTCTTCCTTTACTTTTAGAATAACACATAGTTTATATTTTTATTCAGTGGTTCTAAATAAAACACTCACTGAGGTGAGCTCTTTGGCAGACCAGATGGCTCATTTAGATACAACATTTAATTTTTAAAGCTTTTTAAGCACTTCCAGAGGTTCACACAGATTCAGTAATATATCTCCACGGATCTCATCCATGAAGGACAGGCAAGGGCCCATGTACAGGCATAAACAAGCTGCTTTGAAATGATATACAGAGGTAATCAAGCATAAACCAGAAAACAATTCATAGATAAAATTTTCCTCCATCAGTGGAAAAACTCTGACTAGCTTCAGTTAAAGCAACATGGCTGCAAAATCAGGACCAGAACAGTATTCCACCAGCACACACGCTACCAGTCCACCTCATTTAGATACCTGTCCCTGTTGAATTTTGCCTTGAAAAAGGGAAGTGCATATATGATTTGAGTATTCTAAACTGCTGCAGTCTGTTGTCTACTATCCTTTGTCAGAGTGTGACTGCTACATGTGGTCATTAAAATATGGTATGTCACCTAAAAGTAAGAATTCACACAGTTGAGAGAAAACTAGTGCCCAGGAGGTAGCTGTTGATATCCAACATTTAGCTGTAAAATGATTTACAACATCATCTCCAAATATAAATTTCTACTTACAGATCACTTTATAGTTGAATAATCCTATATTAACAGTGTTCCCAATATTGCCAGAATGAGGAAATAAGGCATGGATACCATGCAGTTCCTAAACAACAAGAGAGGTGATTCTCCTTTTCCCTACACTTTGTACTCAGTCTCTCTCACTGCACACAGCAGCTGTTGAGAATAACTATCACAGATTTTGAATAAAACTTTCACAAAGGACTACCATAGAAAACCAGATGCAATGTCAACAGGAACATCAGGGCTTTCAATACTTCAACGTTCCTCTCCAAAAATTAAGATTAAAAATTGTGTCCAGTACTTTATGCAAATAGTTACTTAGTAGTCTGCCATATGAAACCTCAGCTTTGCTGAAAACGAGATCTTAAATGCTTTCTCTTCTGCTGTAAGAACTCTCCTAACAACAGTCTTCCTTGGAAACAATGACACTAAAAGCACAAGCCTGACAGCTCTGTAAAAGTAGGTGCCTGTCATATGCAATGACAGATTTTCATCCTTTCACCCATCCATGATGACACAGCCTAAAATTACTATTTTTAAAAATCATTTGGTGTTGTTAAAATGTCTTATGGAGAAAGAAACATAATTTTAAAACCTCAATGTTAAGAGCTAGTTAAAACAGAATTCAATATAGTACACAACTGTTCTCAAATTCATTTCAAAATCCAGAAGTCCAATGAAAAAACATTTTCCTTTCAACTTTTGTGAGACTCCAATGTGTTTTTCCTTCTCTTCTTCATAACCACAGGTGTGATCAGACCTATAGTAATATTATATCAGGTTGGCATGTCTTAAGAGCCTTGATTATTTCCATCAAAGTCACTGTGGAAATTAAATGTAATTTAACAGCCAAATAGTTCAATATTAGTGCTAAGATACAGTGGTTTTGACCTTGATCATTTCCACATAAAAGAGATAACAGTAAGCCTCCTGGCAGAGGATCACCCTGATAATCCAAGAAAATGTTGTAGCTAAAGCAGAATGCTGTCTTCAGTCTAAGTTGTCACAGACTGAAGTACCCAATCCTAAATTTTAATTGTGTTTGGGATGTATAATGCTGCCTTAAGACAGTGGATGAAGCTATTCCAAAATTCTCTCCATGAAGGGGATACAAATGCTGATTATGATTTTGATTTCTTTTTAGAAGTAGAGCAGCATTAACACTAACAGTAAATACATACCCATTTGGGGGAGCAAGGGTTGAAGAGGAGAGTACTTGAGACACTTTTACAGCTAAGAGCTTTTAATCTCAGTTGCAGAGAAAAAAAATACTAACTGCCCCAAAATGTTAACAATCTATCTATGATGTCACTTACCACTGCTACCTTTTATCACAGCTTCACTAACAATATGTGTAAAGGATGTTAGAAGTAATGTAAGTGAAAAGTGGAGTGGGAACTTTAGATACACCAGAAAGATCAAAATCCGCAGCATTAGGAACATGATTTAGGCCAGCTGTAATTCCTCAAGTCTTACTTTTTTCCCTCAAAATACATATGTATTAATATATACATATTAGCATATATAAGCACAAAATGAATAATTAGTACAATATGGAGATGCTGATTTTCATAAGAATAAAAGAAAAAATATTAATATATTTTATAATTAAAAATAAACTTTGAGACTTTTAAAAGTGTTAGCAAGTACTTTTTATGTGGGTATGTGTATGCATGAGTGTTTGTACCCTTGGTGTCTTAAGAGTTAGGAATAAATGCTCATTTTAAGCCAGCATTTTAAAATTTTATAACTTTTATAAATAAACCACATTTTATAATTAAATGGGATTGTAACAATAGCATTTCTATTTCAGTGCAGAATTTGCCATAAGATCTTCATGACTATACTGCACCTGTGTGGTATGAAAAGAATACTCTTTAACATTTCAATGCCTTTTTTTTTTTTTAATACTGATACAGCTTTGTACCAAAGCTCTGAAATATGAAGAATACTAGCATGGAACCCCACTTTTAGATATTTAATTAGTAGGTTGTTCTCCCAGTTAGGAAAAACTCCACATTTTCAGACCTGGGTTTTTGAAAGTGGGTTATGGGGCCAAAATTTTAAAACACAAATGGCACACAGAGAGCTGGTGTCCAGGCTCTGGTATAATGCACATCTAAATATCCAGATTGGATTCATGGCTCAACTAAAGGCGATTACATTTTAGACAGTAATTCCAATGAAGCACAACTTCATTTTCAAAAGCACTGAATGCTTACACCTTCTATTGAATTTTATGAAAGCATTGAATGACATTTAGGTTATTGATTTAGAAAACTGAATTTGCATTAACTCTGAAAGCAATGAACCTCAACTTAAGAAAAACTAGAAAGGATTATCTGAATTGAGAAGATCAGACAAAGAAGGTGAGATTAGAATTGTTTTACAAGATTTAGTCATTACAGGACTTTCTCAGGCACTTGGCAAATGCAAAAAAAATTGTGATTCTTTACTCAGGAGCCTAAAGTCATGATAGATTTGCTTTTCACAGTGGGCTGTCCCAACAAGCTCTGATGAACTAATAAAATCTCTCTGTGCTGTTTCTTAAAAGAAGGTACCTATGGGCAGCTGTGATAGGCCAGGGAGCAGAGACTGAAAGATTTATGCTAATCAGAACTCATTTTAATCTTTAACACCCTTAAGTAAGGATTTACATTAAATCCTCTTGCTAGTATTTTGATTCTAAGCCAAGGGGAACAAATTCTGACCCATGGTGTCCATGAGACAAATTTAATCCATTTGAAGATCAGAATTTCTCACACCTAGAAAATACTAACCATGTTACAATGTGAAACAGCAAAAATTTTATTAAATATCATTCTTTGGCACAAAATTTGGTATCAATATGTCTGAGAATCTTTAAGGTCCATCCCAGTGTGGTATATTTTGAAGGGGGCCTACTGAAACTATAGTCCATTGAGCCTGACAAAGTGATCTACAAGACCTGACCTACAAGAACTTCTGTTATTCCACAAAGACACTAAAACACTCCTTGAAGAAGTCATCCCCTTGTCACAACAAGCATGGTATTAGGAAGGCTTTGTGCCTAAGGGAGCCATAAGAAGTAAGCGTAGAGGAGAAAGCCAGAACCCAGCATTGCCACACAAACCAAGCACTGTTGCCTCAGAAATATAATACATTTCTGAAGCAGAACACACTTGGTATGTTTGATGCTTTTTTGTCCTCCTTCACACAACCAATTGTCTATAAAATACTTAAGTGCTGCTTCTTATGTGAATGCTTAAGCAGGAGCCTGAAGCTTCACTTTTCTTAGAAGTACCATAACTTAAAAAAGTGAGGAAAAAATTATGATATCTGATGGACTTTATGAACTAAAATAGCAGAAATATCTGCTGTAGCAGAAAAACAGAGACTTTAGAGCTAGTTTGTGGGTGGCCTTATGCATGTACGTGGGCTGCAGGCCACAGTATACAGCTACACAATACACACAAAAAATACAACTGTAATTCTGGCTCTTTTGTTTCCAATAGTAAGGATCTGACAACTAAACTAGCAATCCCAACAGTTACCTAGAAGAACATGAAGCCATTGCTAAGCTGCAGAAAGCATAATGAGAAAAAGGGTTGTCTCACAGTACATGTCAAAGGCCTTCAGGACCAGCCCATATCTCAGGTAAGAGATACAGCAGTAGCTCATCTGGAAAGTAACGACAGTGAACGCCCAGAAAAACTGCTACTGTACTGTGCAAGTTGCCTACTATATGCAATCAGATTGAAGCACATGTGCACAGGACTGCCACATGTCCTTGCTCTCCTGCGACCTACCAATAAAACCCCCAAGGTTCTCAGTCTGTCCAGGTCTTCTGCAGCAGGATGCCTGGTAATCTATATAGGTATGTTTATTCCCTCACCTATGGGCTGCAGATCATCCTAAGCTTTCTATGGTCAAAGGAAAAATGTAGGTTTGTATAGCAGGAAATTCTGAGGTCCTGCCTCAAACACGCTGTCTGAGAGATCTGACCTCTCTCTGTGTCCAACACCGGGAGTCTGTGGAGATCCCACAGTTCAGCAAGCAGTTACATTAAGTGGTCAACACTGAGTATGGCATCCATCCCCTTGCTGCCGAGTAATTCTCTTTGCTTGTGTGTCTGATAAGGCACATTGGCCATGGAAGTTACTGATCTGGAGATGCACCTGGCATTAAAATTTTAAGTGCCTATTTAGTGACTTGTTACATTTAGTTACATTAGTAACAAAACGTAATGTAAACATTACATTACTAAAATGTAACATAAACATTACATTACTAAAATGTAACAGTTAGTTACATTTACTCACATGAGCAAAATCATGGAGTGCAGAGGGATGCCTGGTCTCTTTTATAGATAAGATTACATTCTGGCCCCTCAATTACTTTGTATATGTCAAGCACTAGTGTTTTTGTATTCAGCATAAGGACTGCTATAGGGATAGGCATAGTCTGTCCAAGAAAATTCAGCACAGTGCCAATGTGAAAGCTCTTATAGAAGTTTTCATTATAATATTTTGGTGACTACACTGCTAGAAAGATCAATAAAACAGTAGGTCTGCTTGGTTTACTGAAGTAATTTAAAATATGACAAATGTCCTATATTGCCTTTTAATTAAACTGAAGTAAACAAATCCCTTACTGGTTGGTTCAGAAATGCATATAAGGGTAAAGTCTGTACTGGAGGTACATGAGAATTATTTGACTAAATATTTTCAATTAAAACCATGGTATTGTCAGGGCTAAAACATTTTGTGGAAAAGAAACACTTAAACAGATTTCTTGTTTAAGAGAAATGAAAAAAACTCTATGGATATCCAAATAGTTTATGCTCATTTTTCAAAGTCTTACTAGTAGAAAATACTACTTTTGTTTGGAACTTCCTTTCATATCTGAAAATATAAATTTATAATATAAAATGAGGATTAAAAAAATAAATATTCCAAAATCATTTGAATTAAATGTCTCAATTTTTCTGACTGCTTTTTTTCCATAATATATGTTCATTAATATTTTTAATGGTCCAAATTTAATTACAATAAAGAAGGTATTTAAATAGCAAATATTTATAGGATGGGAAAACAATTTCCTGCCCCGCTGTAAATATATTGCTTTTAGTAAAAATTGCTCAGCTTGTTTTAAACCATATATAAAATCATGGTTTTATTCACTTTAACTAATGCATCATCAAATAACTCTATCTCCACAATCATGACTTTTGTGGCATAAATGTTACATGCAGTGGAGAAAATTGTCACAAATGCAGAATTGTTTTATTTTCAGCAGGTGAGTTGCCTGTAAAGTATCTTATACACAAAAAGCCTTTTAAATTGCTTCTCTTTTGCACTTATGTAAAATGCACAATCATTGGAAAAAAGCTGAGGGGGACAATGACAGGCAGGCTAAGCATACAGCAATTGGCAGAAAAATTTCTTTTCCAAATCCAGTGTATTAGCAGGCAGGTCCTTGGAACACACATACTAGATGGCACTTATATTGGAAATCAGAAGAGTGTTCTGGTAATAAGTACAATCTTTTACACTCTGTCAGAGCCCACAATATTTATTTTGTACAGCCCAATCATCCATTTCTCAAACACTTTCTGTTAATCTTTCCTGAGAGTTAGCTAGATGCCCAGCTGGTAGACAGAGCAACATTTAAGCCAGGTAGAAGCAATAACAAAAGAATTGAAAACAACAATAGATTAATAAAAAAACACACAGTTTTACTAGTGAAAAAGTACAGCTGAGTTTTCAAAACCTTCCTGGTTCATAGAATAGCACAAAATATTTAGATTTTAGAAACACAAGGCCAATTCCCTGAGATCCATAAGTTAATAGTCATTCATGTAAATCAGTCCAAAGTTCTCAGTTGGAATTTTCCCACATGATGTTAATGAACTCTATAAAGACTTTGTGGATTAAGAACACAGATTTTTAATCATGTCTTAATCTATCTAAATCCATACAGTAATTTGTGTCCAACATGCCATTCTCACCCTCCTTTTCCTTCCAAATATTTTTTTTCATCTTTTCACTATTATTAAAAAAAAAAAAAAAAAGTTTTCCATACTGGGATCTCCCACCATGCTGTCTGCACTTGACAGTGTGCCACCCACATAGTTTTATACAAGTGATAAGCCTACAGCATTCATAAGCTCTCTAAAGTGCAATTCAGAATATTTTCTACAGCAGATGTTTTTCCTTGCTTCTCCTTTCATATTTAGCAAGATTTTAAAAAAAAAATCAGCACAGATTAAAATGAAAGATGATAGAAATATAATTGCAGCCAGCTGAAGACTGGAAGAAAAACCTCCATTCAAAAACTTCTAGGTCTAAGCCCAGATGCTAAGAAGTGAGAGCACCTTCTACTCCCAATTTTTACTTCCACTGAAATGATTAAGAGGTTGGAGGCTGTTTGTTACATGTCTTCCCTATTTGCATTGCTCAGGTGTTTTGATGTGATATAAGATGACTGAAGTTACGTGTACAAAGCAAATAACCAAAGACGGGCCAACACGTGTTATATGTGCACAGTGACATGCATGAACATTGGGTTTAGTAGGTGGGGACAGTAAGACTCCTGTTGTGCCCTTGAAAATGTGACCCACAACTCTTGTGGGAAAACAATTTGTTTATCTTTTTATATGATGACTCTTTAGGGTTTTTCCATTGAACTCACAAATGTTCAAAGACTAAGGCATTTACTGCATGCACTTAAGCATTCATGAGTAAACATGGTCAAAATGCATGTATCACTTTGGGTACTCAGACTTGATATAAACACTTCCTTCTTTTGGGGGGAAGGCTGTCAGCAAATCAGCCAGATTGTGTTGCAGAGTAAGCTTAAAGTCTCAAATCCATGGATATAAGTGTAACTTATATATGTCACTATTTTACTTTCCCTTTGTTACATAACTTCGTGTTGTTAATATATTGCTGTATGTCAAATTCATACAATTGTGTTACTTGTTTCATTCTGGGTAATATTTTTGCAACAACTGAAAAGAATTCAGCTGATAGTGATGAACTTTAAAACCTGTTAAAACAAAATGTGTTAAATCACTAGAAAAGTAATATCTAATGTTTAGTGACAGTAGTAACCACAGAATCTCCCTTTTTAAGATGACAGAACAAGGTACTCCATTCACATTTTAAGACTAAAAGGAAACCTGCTGCTTTTGTTGTCTAAGATATTATTTAAGGAACCCTAAAAACATACAAATGCAAATATGACCAGTAAGAGAAAGAATGCACATAGTGTTAAACTAGAGGGGAGTGCCAATAAATAAATATAGCAGGTAAGGCTTTTGTTTGCAAGGCCATTTCAGGGGGTCAGAAATAAGCAAAGACTAAAAATTCCTGGGCAACCGCATACTGTCAGATAATTAGGGATAACACGGGGATCTTTATCTGTAACTTAGGAGGGATTTTAAGTAACATATTACTCCATTTTTTGGCAGGAAGGTAAAAATATTCTCAAAACAAACTGTGTAAAAGTATCCATGACCATCTCTAGTGAATTTCTCACACAAATTACATGTCCTGTACCTCAGAGTTCTCCAGGTCAAAGGCTAAACAGTGCTATATTGTGAGCTAGAACAAGCAAACAGATGAACTATTGTTAGTGCTTAGATGTGAGAGTCAAGTCAGAGCTCTGGTTTAATTCTATTAACTTCTGTGGAGGCTACATTTGTTAGGAAATTTAGCTAGTGGATTTCAAAATAAGGACTCCAGTATACTGTGGCACTGCTTAACCTAACAGTCTGACAAAACAATGTTAAAGGAGATCATCAGCTTTAACTAGGAACCACAAAAAGGAAAGCAAATTGAAATGGGCTTTGAGGAAAATTCGGGAAAATCTCAGAAAAATGTGCAGAAAACAGAAGTCACTGAACCAAATGACCTCTCACGGCACTTTATTGAAGTGAGTATAGCTGTCATTTGTTCTCTAACTCCTGGTGAGAAAGTTACCAAAATTTTAGAGGTTCAAAGTACAAGAGCTGTGCTGTAAAACTAATCTGTTCCTTGCAAATAAAGAAAAAAAAAAAAAAGCTAACAATTGCTGTTAGTTGATAATACTGTTACATGCATCAATGTTGTTATTACTTAGCTAGAGAAACAGATACAACACTTACTGAGAAACAATTTGTGCTCCTGACACAAATGTGCTCTCATTGCCAGCCTTATTAGACATCACAGAAGCTTATGAGAACCCAAAAGTTAAAAATGAAAGTGCAATCAACCAGAAGAGGGAGTCAAAAAACCCCACAAAACCAAGAATCAATTATCTGAAATGTAAATGTACGAGCATTTAAATTAAAACTGACTCAGCCACTCATTTCCTACCAATGCATCTAAACTGGGGCAGAGTCCAGGCAGTACGCCTGGTGTCGAGCTCCCCCATGCTAATACATTAATAGTGTTTGCTACAGTCCTGAGAGTCAATTTTTTCCCTTTGTCATGGTTACAAACAGCACTGGAACAGTGCAACAATAGGTGGGTCTATATCCAGAGGACTAGATAACCATAAAATTGTTTCCTTAAAGCAAGCAACTTTAATAGAATTGCAAGAGAGCATTTTTACTGCTCACATAAAAATAGTATTCCTATGCCATATGTACAGCACTCTGTTTCCTAAAGCTTCCATGGAATTTCATTGTGCCTGTTGTGGCTATCTTACAGGCAACCCATAAATACAAACACATTCAAGAAAAATCATATACCTCTGTGTTTGATCTTTGAACCAAATTCCCTTTCCATTCAAACAAGGTCCCCAGTGATGCCAGCTGAACAGGAACTCCTAGAATTATCTTCCTTTGTCTTTCATCTTGTTCTAAGAGGTTTTATCAGAACTGCCTTCCAACAGATATTGATTACCCTTATTAAATGAATTCCAAAATCCATGGTACCACACCCAGTGCTAATTTAAACAGTTGCAATTCATTAATAATAGATTTAGGAAGTCAACCACTGGTGTGTGACAGAAATTAATTTGTCCCATTCTCATTCCAATACTATTCTTTAGCATCAAAGATATAAAATTTCAGCCCTGGAATAAGTGTTGTTTTCTATTTCATTGTACATTTTTTACTGGGGAACAAACAGATCTAGAGAGTTAAAATGTAAAAAAAAATACATAATAGTCATTACCTTGCCATACTCAAGATCCTAATTTTAAAAAAGTCAGCCTTATATTCGGGTGCATCTAATGTTGAAGGGAATCAATAAGACTTCATTGATTGCGAACGTATCAATACCTCTGTTAGTAGTTTCACCAACACTCTCTCATGCACACTTCACAGCCAGACAATGTTATGTGAACGGCATTAGAAATCCAAGAAAAATCAAAACTTACCTTTTTTCTTGTTTGCGGTTGGTTTTTTGGTGGGGTTTGTTTTGTTTTGTTTTGTGTTTTCATTTATTTAGCTCATCTCCAGGAGCTTTAAAAGTCAGTTTTGGAAGAAAAAACACTGCATATTTATTCGTCCCATAAAATCTGAATTTATGAAAGCTTGAGACTTAAAAAGCAAAACTACTCAGGGATGCTTCAATACATCTTGTTGGATCTAAATACTGTTTCACATACTATTATGCAACATTCAAAGAGGAACACAGAAATACAATTGAAATAAATAAACAGTGCTTCAAACATATCTTCCAGTTCACTGGCAACCTGCCAGGAGATTATGAAGGAGACAGAACCAGGGCCTTCCCACGGGTGCATGGCAGGAGAGTGAGAGGTAGTGGGGGTAAACTGGAGCAAGAGAGGCTCAGGCTGGTTGTAAGGAGGGACTTTCCCACTGTGAAGTAGCTGGGCAGTGGAGCAGTTCCCCCAGGGAGTCTGTGCCATCTCCCTCCTTGGAGGTTTTCAAGTAAAGCCCTGAGCAACCTGGTCTGAGCTGATAGCTAACCATTCTTTGAGTTTAGACTAGATATCTCTACAATCCTAATCTTCGCAATAAGATGCTATAATGACAAAGTCTTTCCTTTGCAGATATAAAGATCATATTGAAGTTTTCCATACGTAAATCAGACAGCCAAAAGAGGTGATTATCCTGCTCTATTTAGCATTGGTACAGCCTCACCTTGAGTACTGTGTGCAGTACCCATACATTAAGGTACTCGAGTGTGTCCAGAGGAGGGCAATGAAGCTGGTGAAAAGGCTGGAAGGAACGTCCTTTGAGGAGCAGCTAATGAATCTGGGTTTGTCTGGTTTGTGGAAAAGGAGGCTGAGAGGAGACCTTATTGCTCTCTACAGCTTCCTGAGAAGGGGATGTAGGGAGGGAGGTGCTGACCTCTTCTCCCTGATATCCAGTGATGGGATGCATGGGAATGGTTCAAGACAGTGCCAAGGGAGGTTCAAACTTGACATTAGGAAGCATTTCTTTACCAAGAGCATGGTCAAACACTGGAACAGGCTTCCTAGAGAGGTGATCGATGTCCCGTGCCTGTCAGAGACATTTGGACAATGTCCTTAATAACATGCTTTAACTTTTGGTCAGCCCTGAGGTGGTCAGGCAGTTGGACTAGATGATCATTGTAGATCCCTTGAAACTGAAATATTCTATTCTAATTCAAAATGCCAAAAGTCATAGAATCATAGATTCAGTCCTCCTGATCTTAACTAGATTGCTATATCAGTACACAGCTAAGACACGCCAGCTTGTATGGCCAACTTCACCCAAAGGAATGGTTTCTTTTAGTATCAGATATGGTTACTTTTGCCTTCCCAGCCCAAATGAAAGACACCCATTTGCAGACAGCTCATATAAAACAGTCCTTAGCACAAGTCCAGAGTGAGTCTTGAGTCATAACAAGAAAAATTAATCATTCTGCCTTGTCCACTTTCATATGTAATTACTATTACAGATCTGAGCTGAAGGCAGCTACACAATTTATCTACACATTTCTCTTCCATGCCTTCAGTGTCAGCCTTAATTAACAGTATTGACTGCATTTGATTTCAACTGCAAACATTCCCTGTTTTGGGCCTGGCCAAGTTGCTTCATATCAGGGAGATGTATACTTATCCTGGAATTGTAATAGAAAATGTATGCTTTAAGTTCCAACAGGACAACAGGCAACTGACACATCCATGTAACTACATTACATTACTTATGGTCACTTCAGCTTACACCAAGTGTTCTTCCTGTCACATACAACTTCCTGCCAGACAGCTGATCATATATTTGCCTATAATTCTTCAGTGTGCATTGTATACCATCTTGTCCACATGCACAAGCCACTGCACTGATACTTTACAATCCTAGAGACAAAAAAGACTATAGAAACAAGTACCATTTGCAAGCACAGTAAACTGGAGAAGAATTATCATTTCTTCTCATTCATGCTTGTATGGATTGGCTATGCAAACACAGTAGACGTTTATTCATAATGGTTCTGCACAAGCTGCTGTGAAATAAGCTCTAGAGAAAGAGTAGTGAAGCTGAAGTACCAGAAGAAAATCTCAGGTATTGCATATTTTATGTCTTTGTAGAGCTACTGCACAGTAATAGCTAGTAGAGAACGGCATACAACTCCTAAATGTCCCCTGAATATTTCATTGGAAACGTCCATCTCAGAGTTCTTAACAAATTTGGGACAATTGTGTTAAATTCATTTATAAAGTCATCCCTGTGAAATGTATTTCAGAGGACTCACTCTGCCTGGCTGCCTAAATAAAACAAAAATGGACAGTAACATGCAAAACTGAGTCTAGAACCATTATTTATATTAACGGGTAGTACTATTCTCCTTGACTGATATGACGTCGCTACTCATCAGCTGAAAAAGACCCATTTAGCCTAGCTTTTTTGTTACTTATTTCACTTTAGTGAAATAAAATAATGAGATTAATCTGGTACAATGGAAAACAAAAGCCAAGGAAGCCATTTAGACTAGTAAAATATTCAGAAGTGGGTACAGGTCTTTGTGAGAATTCACACTAATCACTGCCAGTCTGATCTTTTTTCATTGCCAAGCTTCAATTAGCAACTCTGGAAAAAGCAACTCATGGCAAGGTCTTCATCAGGAGAAACTTGCCCTTCTCTTCACAAATAACTGTGAAGCTAATCAGTGTATTAATTTCCTTCTTAGGCATTTCCTTTCAGCTTCTACACAGAGCAGACACTGGCTACTAAACTAAAGCACCACTTGGCTAACCAACTATCAACTAAAAACCACCTCTTAGCAATTTATAAGATAAATAAGAAGCTGTATTATGTCAAAACATCATCAGACAATGGAGTTGGAACCACCCAGCTTGACAAAGTAGTATTATAATGAAACATAAATCTAGATGTCATACAAACGAAAAACAGGGATACCGTCAGAATAGAAGGGTCCAACCAGGTTAAAATATTGCTTCGTTCTTAGAAAATCATATTTTAGAGCTTCTCTTTGGATACAATTCCTGGGTTCTGACTGCTTATATTCAGGATTTTTGTAGTTAAAAAAAAATAAGCAAGCAATTAGTAAATTACCACTGCAATTACTTGCACAGGAATTTAAGGGGGAAAAATAGTCAGAAATAGTATCTCTTTATTTCCATCTGTAAAAGCAAAAAAGAGTTTTCTACAGTGCTGGACAACCTTGTATAAAAGATCTGCAGCAAAAGCAATACTGATGATTAATGATATGCTAAAATTTTCTTTTTCAGAAGACTGTAATTGACGTAATCCTTCTCTTACTAAGAAATAGCTTCAAAGCACAATGAGAAAAAGTAATAAATTAACACAGCTCAAAAAGTGAAGTAGTCCATCTTGCTTGTTGTGAAGAAAAATAAGATTTCTTTTCAGTAGGTATGCAAAAGGATCAGCATGGGTCTAAGTATGCTACTGAATGTCAAGGAGTATTGAAATACGGAAGTGAGACCTGTTCAGCCAGCCATAATGGTGCATCACTGTGTTTTCTTACAACAAAGATTCTCATCAGTCTAAAAACACGTCTTTGAGAGCTAACTAGTGTATGTCTTCATAACCACCATTGGTAACAACATATGAAATTATCATCTGCTGAATCTCTTACCACAGTTAGAGAGACAGCCTGGCACTCAGTCTGTAACAGTATGATGACCTAGAAATTCATACAGATCTACTCTCTTTAATACTGTAGAAAGCACTTAAGTATTGCATCTTCCATTCACTGTGTCTTTTCGGAAAGGCTCACAACTCTTTGTGTTCAGTCTATGCCTATAGGAATGGAGCACAACAGAATGGAAGATCCCAGCATATTTAAGATATTTAATTCCATACCTACTCCATACCACTGCAGGAATCTGAACACATTTTGCACAAGAAGGGACCATATGGGCTGGCTTTGTTTTGCTCATTTTCTTTTCCCAAGAGCATCTCCTAGGGAGAACAGCTTTGTGCATACTGCTATTCAGAACAGTTCGTCCCAACAAGCAAAGATGACACCAAGGGAAGAATAGTTTACTGCCATATAGAAAAGATTTCAAACGCAGTCTCTTTTAATGAAAGCAATCTTAATAAATATCAGCCAAGATATCCAAACTGACAAAAGCACGGCCACAAAATTACTGAATTTAACAACACTTTTCTCAGAGATTAAAAATTAATTGGCAGATGCCAAAGGGGAAAAAAAGTGATGTGGCATATTGCATCTTTTTATGACAGATGGTTTCAAATGGATTAATGAGGTGAGTGCTGAATTTCTAGGCTGTGGTTAATATTTAACCTCTAGCCAGCAGACACCTCTAAGATTTTTACACTTGAGTGGTAAAGAGGCCTACCTAATTGAACTGTTTGAAACACTGTGCTAATTTGAAGAGTATCTTCCAAATGAAAAAAAATGAATAGATATTGGAAAGTATGGGGGGAGGGGAAAAAGTAGAGAGACCTTGTCACAACACTGGTATGGAACTGGAAATTCAATAGTTTTTTCCCCTGTGAGAAGGTATGATGAGGAGAGACACACAGAATACATGAGCTCATATTATACTATGTTAGTCAAATGAAGAAAAAGAAAAGGATCAGTGAGATACATAATTTTTTCCCCTTCATTTCTAGGCAATTTTAGAATGGTAAAAACTTACCTTTCCATAAAAAAAGAAAAGACCCAAACCAAAAGATAGTTCATCAGCAATAATTAATCTTGGCACTGCAGTTAGGACATCATAGAATTTCTTGCTTGATACAACCTTCAATACCTTCAATCTTCAATACCTCTTCAATATCTCCAAATATTCACACCATTTGGCTAAGAAGTTACAGGAAAGTGTATCACTTTACAGTAAGCAGAACCTTTCAGACACTACAGTAAATCTGAAAAATAGTTATAAGCAAGATCTAAAGTCAGGGTTTGTGCCTATAAAACACTTTAGAATGGATTTATATGCCTAGAGCTGCTGGTTAAACACTTCAGAGTGATTACTAATAGCCACTGTCATTTACATTTTGAAATAACTACTGGAAATGCACTATATGACAGTATCTACAAGAAATCAAAGATGGAGAGCAAAATCAAATGAGAAATATTAACATTTTTAGGGTAAGTATTTACCAACCTAACAACAATACTTATTAGGACAGTTCATTTCATTGTCTTCCTCCTGAGTTTATTCTTTTCCTGGAATACAAATGAAGTCATTCTGAAGTGACTTACTGAATTACCCTGCATTTCTCCAACAACATGGAAAGAGCAATGCCTGGTCACACACTCTTATATTGAAGCTATCTCCACAGTATCTGGTTCACAGAGAGCCTGAATAGGTCACAGGTAACTCTGTGGCATACCCTAAACTTTGAAGGGTACAGGGAACTAATACCAGGAAGAAAAAGATTAAGAAACAAATGACTCATCTTTTGAATGATATTTTCACTTTTTTTGCTAATAGACCAATAATAGATTCGTGCTGTGGTAATGACAGACAGGAAATAGTCCCTAGGCCTTGCCAACAGAAAGACAACTATAAGCAGCTGAAACACAAATGTTCTTGGAAGGACCTCTGCCTTGGTCAGACAGTTTCCTTGCCTAAAATTCATCTTTCTGCAGTGTATTTGAGAACTAATGACCGACATACCACACCCAGCTGCATCCCATTTTACACGGTTCTGACTGCAAATCAACACAGGCCTCAATACCCCAGTCACCATCCTGTTCTGTTGCAGGGCAACAAGCAATGATCTATATCTTTGTCTTCAATGTGGGCTGGGCTACATACCATATGAATCCAATACCCCTAAGGGCTTTTTCTTGACAGAAAGGGGTAAGAAACTTCTTAATATTGCATGAATGCTGCCAAGTAATTTGTGACAAAATGAAAGATTGATACTCCACAATTCAAACTGCAGGCCATATATCTGTTCACCCCCTCTTTACAAATTCTTTATAAGCAGCACTCATTTCCGCAAAAGGCTGTCACCCAGATTGTTATATAATGAATTTTTGTAACTTTTGGAGAAGAAAAGTGTACTTATATGTAATATACATATATACACATGTTAATATAATATATGAAAGCATTCCATATGTTTTGATATTTTATATAAAATATATTTTGATGTAAATAAAATGCAGGATATGCTTCATGATGATTGGTAATATCTACAGGATTTGCCAGATTTGTCTTCTGTGCTGTCTTTCAGCATACCTCAGGTAGACATTCAAGAGGTAAAATAATTCGCCAAACTGGAATACATGGTGATTATGCAAAATGGTACTAAGAATTCTGCTTTAATAAATGTGATGAAACGCTGAACGACTTCAAGCAGCAAGGGGAGAGGGAATGGAGGGAGAGAGTTTGAAGCTGTTTTCATTATGAAAACCGACAGCTCTTGGTTCCAATTTCACCCCAAACTGCCATAGAGATTAATATTTTTCTTTCAAAGCCACATTTTTATAAGAGATTACGTTTTCCTCTGAAAGCAGAGGAGCTCTATTCAAAGACATTCTCATTTGTTGTTGTCAGATTCTGCCTAACTGGGCTGAGAGCCTACTGTAGCTCTGTGGATCTGTGACCTGCACTTCACTCCCTCCAGGCACTATAAATAATTTCCATGGAAACAGCTCTGAAGAAGATATCTGCAAGCCAAGAAGATATCTATAGCCTTTCTGTTAGATTTATGTCTTTTATTTTTTTCCTCTCCATTTTCTCAGTTAAACCAACATTAAATACATTTATTTCATAAAATACTTTACATACAGAACTAAAGTTATGAAAGAAATGAAAGATACAGGGGAAAAAATGGAGATTACTACTCCACAATATGTGTATATGTATAATCTATAGATTATCTTCACATCCTACGTTCCCATTTGCCCCAAGGAAAGGGCACACTGCATCTAAACTGTCCTTTGCTCACCCAAGGAAGAATTCTGTCTTAATCATCAGAGCTGGAGCTAATCATCCGTATAAGCTATTTAGTGAAAAAATGTTCTAATTCACACCTTGATGAGGCTGAGAAGAAAAGGAGATAGATACATATGAAATCAAACTGAAGGGCTCTGAAACAGCCTCATCAGACCACAAAGGGAGGAACTGAGCACAGTGGAATGCACTGCAGCCTAGCCCAGCGCAAACCTGCACTGCAGCTCTTCAGGCGTGGATGTCAATTTATCACACAGTGAAAACCAGTTAACCTCCCAGACGCTTTTCTCTCAGCAATGGAAAGACAATGCTCAATGTGTAGATATAGTAGAGATGATCTGGAAATCTACCAAGCCCTATTCCCTCATGACTCTCCAGTCAATAAGAGTCCACGTGTATTGGAGGTGTACAGTACTCCCCTATCGCCTCCTGGCCACAGGAATAGCATGGCTTTAGGCCCTCCCTAGAAACTGTACAGCTGGTATTATTTTCACTATCCACTGAAGCTGCAGATGACTAGTCCCAAGTTATAAGAGTCTCCTTACTCCAAAATCAATCTACAAATACGGGGAGAAAAAGAGATTGCCTTTTCTCTCTTTTGGCTGGGCTTGTACAATCTGCCTGTAGCTCAAGGAACAAAGGAAGCGAGTCAAAGCATCACATCAAAATTCAAACATAAGCACTTAAAGAGAAATACCTGTAATCACTGCTTTGTTTTTATCTTTTCAGTATAACAATAGTTGTGACTGAACATAACAAGAAATTTAAATAATTAGTTTTAGCTGCATTACTGGAACTTTTAGGAGCTCCTTTTCCCCACCCTGCTCCTCCTGTAGGACCTTGTTTATCCTCACATTAAGAGCTGAGTGTTGACCATGAGGTTTTTCTTTACTAAAACACAATAGATTACACATCATCTTTTACATTTTTGTCTGTATTTTAATCTCTTTTTTTTGATCCAAAATATTACTCTCACACCATGAAGAATTCATACAATTCACAGTAGTATCAACATTAGCATTAAAAATAACAATTTAGGCTTCCTCGAGCCACTGCTCTAAAGCAAAGACTTCTTTAAGGCAAGATTGCCTACTAGTACATAAGCCATTAGCTGTATCCATCTTTTAAGACTTATACCTGAACTATAAAAGTTAGAAAAATACTTGAGAAGCCAAAACTTTCTCGGAATTTTTTGATACAAAGAAGTATAGAAAACTATCAACTAGAAGCGAATAAGAGATATTTGTATATGTTTGTACATATTTGTCTATCTGTTCCTATAGCTACTGAAATCCATATTGTCATTCAACTAATGTTTGACAGTTTTTAGGTCCAACGGTTAAAAGAACAAGAGTATCAAGATTAGTAAATTATTTTTTCTTCTCAAACTAACATACATTGAAGGTGGTTATTTTTTTTAGATTGTTCTCATATCCCAAATTTACCTGTCAGAATTCACACTGTAACTACTTCAGATACTACCACAGTATTTAACATTATGCATAGTACTTAACTACTCTGTGCTTTGCCTTACCACTCTAAAACAAGTATCTCATAATAATTACCAATCTTCTTTCACAGAATTATTAAGAAGGTTAATCATTTAATGTTTCTAGCTCTCCTGTGAGTCTCAGATGAAAAATAAGTACATATATGAAGGGCTTTGAAGAAACTTTGAGTTCACTGTCATAACCATAATTAAATCAAGGAGAAATTTCCTATTTTTATTCTCAGATTCTCTTCTCTTCAGTTCACTATTTTATTTTTTCCTACAAGTTGCCATTTGCTGCAAAGTATCTTAACTGATTTGAAAATCCATATTATAATTTGCTTTAGAATAAATGTAAATTGCATCCATCACACATTAATCAATTGTATCCAGGCAACACAGGTATGGTTAGATCATGTTTTTGCAATCACTCCTGTGCATAGCATGCACACCAATTTTTATTTACCAACAAATTTGAGTCAGGTTCTCATCTCCATTATATCCAGGGTAAGTCCATGGATTTATTTCACTAACCTGAATCTGATTTTAGCTTTATAATTCACAACAGAATTATATTTGTCCTGTATGTAAGTACTTATAAGTTCACATACTACCTCTTTTAATTTATCATCTGATGTGGAAATACAGACCAACTACATATACTGGCAGCTTCCATCACTTACAGAGCTGAGCAGCACCACTGCGAACCCCACACTACCACTGCAGGAGCAACATGCAGTTCAGCCTCGGACACCCAAAAGGAGGAAAATGAGACATAAGCCACTGGCAAACCAGAACTGCCTCTGCAGCTGCTTTAAAATTTTTCATTTTTCTGCCAAATGTTTTCAGCTGAAAACTTTCTAACTTTGTGTTTCAGCCAGCTGCAAAATTCCCACACACAAAGCCACTTTCTGAATTGTTCTACTGAGGAAAAAAATAGTAAAAGCATTGTTTCTGGCTTCCACTCAGTATGGTTATTTATACCTCTGGAAGTAAGTGCATACTAATTTGCCCGAGGAAATTTTTCCTTTTAGTAGTTTTTTCATTTTGCTTTACACAGACCTTCATCTGCTCCTTGCTAACTTATTCCCTTTGAAATAAAGTACTCAGAGATTCCCCCACTGCTCCTTCATTTTGGTCCTTTTAAGTTGCTGCAGCAGCAGAAAACTGTTAAGGTTTTTCATCCAGTAGGCACTGAGGAAAGCTTAAAATATGAAACAAATGGAACTATAAGCAAAAAGAAAGGGAAATAAAAATAATCTTAATAAATGTTTCTATCCTCTTTGGGGGGAGGAGGGTAGAGATGATCCATGATGTTGGAATGAACAAGACCAGTAATACTAGTAAAATATTTATTTTTCACTCTATATATAGGACCAGAAAACTTTCAATTCTAGTCCTACCAAACCAGAGCTGCTTGATACAAGATGCTACTTTTCTGCACTTAACTATGCAAAATTTCTGAAGAAGTTTTAGCTTAGTAGTGGAAAAATTGCTTAAAGCACTTCACAGATGTTAGAGATCAAATTATATATAATTATATATAATTTATAGATACATAAATTATGTTTATATCTTGCTTAAAATGTATAGAACTTTTTTTATTATTATACTAATGCATGCCTATATGTTATACATCCAGATACATTGCATATTTATATTAAAATAACACACCTATTTGTGTCTATTTAAGGGGAAGTTACCATAATCTGTTCCCTAACCTCTATGAGTATTTTGGATTCCATCTAAATGTATAGAAAATAACTAAAGATTGTATCACAGCTATGTAAGTGCCATAGTCACGGTGAAAACATAGGAACACAAACTTTGACCTTCACAGCACTGATACAGAAGGTTTATGGCAACTTAATAGAGCCTTTCAACACCCGCAACAAGGTTTTTGGGAAGAGAAAGCTTTTTAAACAGATGCCTGGCAGAAGGATGAGAGACAACAGGCATGAACTAAACTGGAGGGTTCTGACGACATTAGGAAAACAGTTTTTGACAGTCAGGGGACACTGAAGCAGTGAAACAGGTTGCCCAGGTAGACCAAGATGTCTCCACACTTGGAGCTTTTCCAAACTGTGAGAAACCTGCTTTGAACTCAGTGCACACCCTGCTCTGAGAAGCAGGTTGGACTGGACCCTGGGTCCCATCCAACCTGCCTGAGTCCGAGAGTCTATGACATGTCTGTATAAAAGCCAAAAGTATAATTTCTTACACATATAGATTTGGAAGCATCCCAGATTCTGGACTTCTATTTTTTTTTCCCTATAATTATGATTTTTGAAATGAGAAAGAAATTCTAAGGATGTAGGAAAAACATACTCGAAGTCTCTAGCTGTTTAGGAAGAGAACTGGCAGATGATTACAATCACGTCATTGTGACAGAGCTGCTACTTGACTCCTGTGTTGTGGTTACTTCCACCACCACCCAAAAGTGGTGGTTCAAACTTTGACAGTGCAGAGGACCACGCTGAAGTTCACAGCTTCAATTCAGAAGCAATGAGTAAACAAACGGTATATGCCTGTCCTCCATGGGGTTGTTTACACCTCTGAGCAGTCAGACCTTCCATATCTGTTTGTATTTATTCTAATTACCTGTTTGACATAGTTGACCTATTTGAATAACCTATCTCTCAAGCCAAATGCAATACTGAAGAATAAAGTTTATGTGAAAAACAAAAGCTCCAGAGATACTCAAGTTAGTAGAGTCTTTAATTACAGGTCATAAAGACAACCTCTTTCTCTTAAGCAAGGGGGGCCTTGATTTGCTGGTAACTGCTGAAACACATTCCTTAAGCCTGAAACATCCTTTAGTAAAGCTAAGTGTGCTGTCAATTTCAAGTTGCATTTTCACTACCAGAGTTTTCCTTTACATAACTATGATGAATGAAAACCCAGTTATTCTCACCACCGTTTCTGGTGCCCAGTGATTTGTACCTCTGGTAGCATACATGTAAAATCATGGCTGTGAGCAACCCACAGGTAACACACACCTCAGGCTGTAGATTTGGACTGGCCTGGGAACTAGCTGGTACTTTTCTATTCTCAGATGATTCATCTCCTTTTACAGATATTAAATTCTGTGGTGTACTTACTAAAATGTCTTTCATGATCTTGCTCAGAAATCAGTACTCAAATCATCTGGGATCAGGCTAGAATTAATTACAAACAGCATTCCTTACAAGCACATTCACTTTTATGAATAAACCTAGTTTTTGCAATAGTTTTTGCTCTTTAGAGCTATTTGACTTATGGTTGGACTAAACAGGCTTCAATCAGTGGTCCCCTTCCATCATTGTGCAAGTAGGTCACTGCAATATCTTAGAAAGTAGGCTGCCTTCTGCATTATTCCTAGACTCAAGAAACACTTAAGAGTTCTCATGTAATTGGGCATGGCATAAGCCTCAGGCTCCCGCTACGTTGTTTTTACAAAGGACAATATAGTGCTAGTCTCGAATTGTAGTGTCTAGGATTATCTTCAAAGTGTAAGAAAAATAACAGCTAAAAAGCTGCAGAGGGGATTTAAAACACCACTGTTTCTGCAATATGGGAAA
>JAHREE010000157.1:5367969-5462574 GCA_033628505.1 Tringa tobata | reverse complement strand
GTACCCAAAAGGCAGCTGTATTGCCTATTAGCATCTAAAAGTGAACTGAAATTTCCAACCCGGTTCTCCTAAAACATTGTTTTTACCCCAAGAGAGACTATGAACTGTTGGCTTTTTATCTTCATTCTGTATGAAAAAAAATTATTTTAAGAAAGAAAAAAGCAAAATCACTTGAATGTTTTCCTGAAGGAAAATTCCATTTCCCAGCTGCCTTCCTGACTTCTTCAAGCAGTCTCTCTTTGCAAGTGCGTTTTTACCAAAGCTCTTCCAGTAGGGAATGTTTTATGAAAGACATGTTCATCACCCAAAATCTGCAAAGAGACATCTTAGCTTGTTTCCCAGCAAACAATGATCCCCCTCAGATCAGCCAAGCAAAGCCACACCTCAACAGGGCAGCAAACAAGATGGCCGCCCCCCTCCCCTGCTTTCCCGCCACACGCTGCTGGGAACACGCTCTCCACTCCCTTCTCAAAGCATGGGTTGTTAGCAGGATGATAAAGGGTAAGTAAACATGATTCTAATCTATTTCTCATCTATGACCTATTAATAAGCTAAAAATAACAGCCTCGAATGAATTGTTGACAGTACTTGGTACACCAAGAAAAAAGTTGCTTTACAGAGACAGAGTCTTCCTTTGGTGCACCTACTTCTTAATCTTTGATAAAATCTTAGTATGGTTAGCAGATAAGGTCCACAAAGGGTCATTAAATCCTCTGATTTCATATTTAGAAGCCCATAGAATTTCTTCAAAACCAACAACTACCCATTTTTTCACTTGAAGCAATGGAAAGTCCGTCAGCCCTTTCCTCATTCCTTCCAGCCATTAATATGTCTGACTTACAAATATTTCACCTGAAATTAGACCCACACCGATTCTTTACTGCAGCAGGATTACAATAGGAACGTTCCACCTAACACGGCTGTAGAAATGCAGTCGTTTCTTAGCACTCGGGGACAAAGAAGTAGATGCTTCTGCCTCGGCAGAGTGATCGTAATTTAGAAATCACACTGATGGCATGTGCCCTCAGAGCCAAGAGCCTTCAGGTAGGCCAGCTTCCTTTTCCTACCTTCACTATAGGTACCACGATTATTATAGAAAGTTTCTTCTACTGCTGCTGTGTGGTACATTTGTCAGTAGATTTCCACAAGTTATATTATGTGAAAATCTGGACCTTCATTAAAGTCATTAGATAACTTTTATACCTATATTCAGTTATAAAAAATGCACCTATTTTTAGGAAGTAGTTTATACACCTAGGAGTGATATTATTCCTTCATTCCTATGACGTCTTCAAGAGAAAAACAAAGTGTTATTTGTACTACAGTAGCAATTATATCCCCCTAACAGTGTCTGACTGTGGTAGACTCAGTAAATACATGAAACAATAAAGTGACTTCCTGCCTCAAAGAGGTAACACTTTAAGCATACGTGGCAACAGATGGAGAAAACCCTGGAGTATTAATATTGCATACACCAGGAGGGATTATTCTCACCATGCATGAATTAGACTGTAGACTGTTGCTACTTGTACTGAAAGTCCTTGGTCCAATACCGCATTTTGCAGGACTGGAGATGGAATTAGATTTTCTTTCAAAGTCTGTAGATTGAGTGCTCCCTCCCACACATTTCATTATACTCCTGTCAAAGTTCATTCTCCCTGGCATTGTCATTTTTATTTTGAAAATGTTTTCAGATTGCAAGTGGCTACAATGGAAAGAATCACAGACAGATTTGGCATGCTTTTCTGTAAGCAGTAGAAGAAAACTCTGCCTGCATTGCAGGCGTGACAATCAGCATATCCCATGGGTAAGACTATTTGTTTCCCTTATCTAAAAACAGCACAGAACATAGCTGCACTAACAGTCATCGTTTACTTCCCTATCATTGCACTGCTGGTCAGCAACAGGAGAAAATGAGAAGTTAGTAAAATCTAGCATGATGTGCTTGAATATGCAGGGTCTGGTGCATTTCTGCGGCAAACTACTGACCTGAAAGTCCAGATGGTTTGTAAACAGTGCCCTTACAAGTGATTTTCACTCTGACCAAGCCAATTTAAAATCTGTTCTGGCTGTCTCTACTGAAAACAGTGTTTGGCATATCTCAAACACATTGTAGAATTGTTTCCATTTTTGAGAAGCTTTGTTTCTTCTTCTTATGCCTAGTATATTTGAACTTCCATAGAAGGACTAATCAAACCAAAAGAATACTCTGTCACAGGCTGTGTGTGGACCAGATGAGCTTCTGTTGAAGTTACCGAAAGATTTCTCCCAATGGATTTGAATTTGGAACTTGAAGAGGCCATATGGTAGTAAAGATAATTTACATAGCACCTTTTATCACCAAATATCACAAAGCACCTTGCAAATCACCAACTGTATGGGAAGAATTTCACTCAGAACTGAAATGGAAATACCTTTGGGGTAAAAGTTGGCAAATACATAATGGCACACAGTAATGCTATGAAAAAAATTGTAACTAATTCTGAAGAATAAAGTCATATCAAGCTGAAATCATGAGAGGAATATAGGCAGACAAATTATAGTTACAAATCAGTAGCAATCTGCACAGCTTCACCTTGTATGTGAAGCAATAATTTTTTAAAAATAGTTTCTTCCCTTTGATAAATGCAACTCTGTTAAAAGTGATCTGCAAATATAGACATTGAAAATAGAACACAGGTCTAAATGGATGACATATTAGTTTTGCAGACTTGCTGTGCATATATACAGTAAATGTGTACATATCATCTTAATCCCAATGTCTCAAAAGGTAATATAGCCAAGAAAAGTTATATTTTGTTATTAGGAGGTAGCTTGTTATTGGAGGTTTGTTATTGGGAGGTAGTGGGGGAGGCTCTGGACAGTTTCTGATATTGTTATGCATATCGCTATGCAAGTTAGAATAATCAAGAAAAAACTAGATGTTTCAAATACAAAGAAAAAAAAAAACAACCCTAGGTGTTTTAAATACAAAAACATTTTCTTTCTATCTGTCTTGGGAAAAATGAACAGCAGGACAAAGAACGCATGATAGAGTGCAATACTCACCAGTCAGCAAAGAAAACAGTCAGTATTTAAGTTTCAAATGAAACCACCACATAAAATTGCTTTAGTGAGGTCTATTACTTTAAAATACTACCATCTTTGGTTACCATTCTGCCACTTCCAGACTGACAGTTTGTTTCAGCCCAGAATCTGTTTTACCTCCTGTAGATATATTCATGTTATGTTTATGTGCTGTAAGAAGGCAATTCTAAATGCTGCTCAACAAATCAAATGAATATTAAGTAGACAGACAACATAATTTAATTTATGCTGCATATTTTAAAGCTCCCAGTAGAATTTACTACAAAATCATTCACTGCACTTAAAATGAAACTGGAAATGAGCTTTTATTTAAAGAGATTTTTGGGATAAGGATTTTCAAAGAACTCAGGGAGTTCAGCTGCCAGCTCCTACCTTTTGATTTTCTCTTTCTAAGAATTGCTGTACACCCACAGTAATCCAGGTCTAGTCACACAAAATCACAGCAGCCTTAGTATCATGTTTATCCTCAAACCCTAGTCACAGCGGTCCTTCCTATCCCAGAAAAGATAAAGAAGTAAAGACAATTTTACTGATTCTATAGGAAATGACCAGCAGGTCTTGTTCTCATTCCAATGTACCAACCAACGTACGTAACCAAGAGCACAACGTTTTCAGCATAGCCATGTGACAGCAGCAAAATTTTTGTGTATTAAACTATCTGCTAATTTGGAACAAAGTGTTTTCTTGGAGCTGTTCAAACCCTTAAAATTGAGTGACAAAGTACAGTGTCAGGAAATTCCTGGTTGCTCCAAAGGAATAACAGCAGAGACCGTACAGCAGACACACCAATACGTGGCTATCTTGAAAACTATGGGTTAGAAAAGACACCAAAGATTTCATGAACAGAAACGCAGATCTCTGAGGGGGAGCAGCACAGCCATATACTGAGGCTCTGTCTGCTTACCCCTGACACATACCTAATTTGCATTCCTAGAAAATGTGCACTAGCAGTATCACTCCACAATTACAATGCCCATTTTCAAGGTCATGTTTTGTTCACCCTCCTGATTGTAGTACTTATAATCAGAGGTACAGAATGGCATGAATGCAGTGCACTCAACCCCCACGAGCAATTTTCTTTTTTCATTTTTACAGTAAGAGTCCTATGCACTAAAAGCATGTGAAAAGACTATTATTAAACTACCTTTTAAATATGTTTAATGGCACCACATGCTGACTAAAAATTCCTTTTCTCCAAGCCTATACAGAGTGGAGGGCCTAATTGTGAATACTTTATTGCTGTGTTGATAAATGTCCTGTATCATTCATTCCTTTTCAGAAAAATTTCACACAGGCCTTTTTGTAATACAGTGTTTTAAAGATAAAACTCCAATATATCTATTTAGAAGAGCAATCTAAGCTTCTGTAGTAAATATAGTAATAATAGCACTTACTGTACTTTAGATCTTTGAAGTGTTGTATGGATAGTAAACAACTTGTCCCTATTTGCAAGTATTTTAGTGTGCATTGGACAGAAAGTAGCAGCAGGTATCTTCTTACTTCTCCTTCCTCCCTCGCACATAAAGGTATTTTCCCTGTTTTATCACATATATGGTAGAATAGTACTTCACTTCTCTGTCCATGGGAATTCCAAACATCCCTTACTGGTGCTACTGAATGGTTTGAATTTGTTTTTACCAGACAGAAGAACCCATCAGATGTCTATTATTTGTAAGATCTCTCAGGAATGGAAAGGAGAATCAATTTTCTGCTAAGACCTGCTATCTTTCCATAACACTGAGCTGCCCTGGATAGGTTTCACAAGAAATATCTCCTTTTTTTCTAGCTCCAATGACCTTATTTACTGTCACAACTAATAGAACCGGAATAAGCCAGAATCTCCTCTTGCAAGTGCTGGGGTAGAACCTCATCATGAGTACAGTCCCAGGGATGGCGGTTACACAAATACAAGGATACAAGTTATTTTCTTTAGTTTTTTCAAAGTAGCTCAGTGAAGCAGGGCTTGACAATTCCTGCTCTCTATAGGAGACCAGCTCCTCTTCAGGCAGTAGGAAGTGCAGACAAAAGAGTTGGTTCTGCTCGACAAACTAGGGCCAACTGTACAGTAACTGAGATCTGTAGAGCTAGAGCCTGTCACAGCAGCCATATGAGTCTGCTGTTCCAGAAGACAGTTGAACTTAAAACATACTGCACTCCCATCCCACCCAGAAACTCAGAAGCCAGAAATACAGTCCCAGTTCTGCTTTGTAGCATCTCTTTTTCTGTAAGCATTCAGTAGTGTGAAGGACCCATGTCCTTGAAATTTCAAATTAAACCCCAAGGAGATTGAGGAGTTTGCAAATGTAATGAGCATTAATTCAGTAGTCTCTGTTGACAGAAGAGCATTCGATGTTCAAGTGCATTACAGACATTTATCTTTTGCTTATCTAGGAAACTATTTTCTATAAGCTTGTGAGGGTAACATTGTCAATTAACAATAAAATAAAACCAGTGGACCAGCTTGCAATCCCACTTCCAAATGGTACCGGCATAGAGGTAAGGCATATCCACAGCAGCTCTGAATGTGCTGTGACCTTGTGTTGCTTCACTGTCTTCTCTTCCTATCTCATAATGGCACGTGTCCTGAAAGTGCTGTGCCGCATGCTTGCTCCCCCCAGGACTGTATGGCTACTTCTGCAGAAGAAATTCGGAAGGGCTGTGTTAGAACCTAACTCCCTGCTTTCATGACCAATACAAAGCACTAGATCTAGACAAAACAGCCCCTGTACAGTGGTCATCTTTTCCTTTGCCAATACCAGTAAACAGTGTTCCAGGAAGATGCAAACTGGCATTTTGCCACAGAGGCGGCACTTCTCTATCACAGCAAAAAAGACATTAGTTTCTTATGTGTCCAAGTCAATCATCTTTGATTCAGACATCAGTTGTTAAGCTTTTCTCTTGAAAAACTAACATGCACGTGGCTTGTATTTTCCGTTATATCCGGAGCAGTATTCTGAATTCTGTCTTTGAGGCTGCAGTAGTTACAGATTAAGTTTTGATTACAAGAATCAGGAAGGTATTATTTGTAGATGGTAAGACTTGCTAAAAGAATTTATAGAGCTGAGGAAAAAATACAAGATATCTGGGTCTGAAAGGATGAAGCAGAATTGTTTATCTCTGATGCCACACAGAAAAATTTCTGAGCTGATTTATTGCATAGCTTATGAAAGATCAACACATATACACAGAACAAAATCATTGTTTTCTTTTCTTCTTCCCAGAACCATAGACCTATATTTCAAAAAGCCACGACAGGAGTGGGGGATGAGCTGGAAAGGTTGAACTCTGACTCAGTTTTGAAGGCCGGGTCTCTTGCTACTTAACCCAGGAATTTTCTCAGTCTTCTGTTGCATTCTATGCTGCCATCATCTGGCTCTTTTCATAACACCTGACTTTTTCTAAATCTCAGTTGTCTCCAGGCCTGAGTAGCAGCTTCCCCTGGGTAGGAAGCTTCAATGCTTTTCACGAACGTATTTCACAGTAAGGATTTGCCTTTGTCCAGGCAGCAAGCCTCTCTCACCAGCCACCACACTCCCAGAATATTTACCCAGCCTCTTGGCCAGGCAAATATTCTGGTAGTGTTATCCCTTTGCCTAACTGAGCACTCAGGATAGAGGTAGGATGTTGATTTATGTGTCTTCTCATACTCAGACCTACTATTCTGATTGCAACTCTCCTCAATCATCCACCAGAGATTTCTTGATAGCAAGCCAGTTACTTTTAGCATGCCAGCCATGACGGTCCTGACTATGTCCCCCTAACAAGGGAATGCAGCCATCTGGTCATGGAAAATACCTTTCCTCCTATACTAAATGGGTGTTACCATCTCTTCCAGTGATAAACTTAAATATAAACAGGCTGTTTACTTACTCTGAGGCAAACATTATTTTCTGCCTGATAGGGCAATGATAACAGGTGAGAGAATCTTTCCAGTCAGCTTACACTGATCTAAGGCAACACTACTTCCAAGAGATCACAACCTTCACCTCCTTCCCATTCAACTGGCAACCAGAGTATTGCATAAAGATTCACACCTCTCTGAGTTCTCAGGGAAGCCTGTATTCTTTTAGCATTTCCAATGCTTGGCTTTTTGTCTGCTCTCTGCTCTTCATAGGAACCCTCTAGTCTCTGCGCGTGCCAGACAAGTCTACTTAGCAAAACATGCTCAGCTGCTTTGTCTTCCTGCCAAAGGATTCACCTAACCTGTTATGTAGGTAGCAAGGACAAGAAAGCAAGGTTGCCTGCCTCTCTGCTGTCCAGCCACACCCCAGCTCCCAGTGCAGAACACAGGCACTACATAGAACATTTCTGTTGTACGTGAACTGCCAACAAGCAAACACAGCAGATACCTTCTATCACACAGCACGTCAATCAATGCGTGTAGTTCTTGACAGAACACTAATTGATCACCATAGGGAGACAACAGCATGGGGTTACTGGGAGACATTCCAATATGCTCTCCATTCTTTTTCCTGAACCATTGCCCATGAGAGGTAGGTTGGATAAGGCTCTGCTGGAGATAGGGTTGCAAATTTTTCAGAGTATGGAAATTACTGCATACAAAGGAGACTTCTGGGCTTATAAATTAGAATTAATAAGTCTTGGGGCAAACCAGAAAAAAAGGGCATATTTATATAGGGACAGTAAGGAGAGACAAACAAACCTAAAAAGAGAAAAGAAGAGACACTTAGTCTTAGAAACTTTAAGAATGGCTGCTTGGATTTAATCCCCACAGCTGGGTCCTGAGAAATTCTGCAGAGTCAAAACTGAAATTAAATAGAGACTTCTTTAATGAACAAAGTAAAAACATGGCTAATACTAGATACACGGAAATGACCACCTATTCCGCCTGCGTACTAACTTCAAATGACAGTGTGCTGAAATTTACAGATTCTCTATTTGCTAGGGTTTTTTTTTACATTGACAGAACAGAGGTGGGACAAAGACTGAATGATGTGACAAGCAGAATCAAATCTCCATTCTGAATTCAAGACTGAATTGGACCTGAATCAATACACTCAGGTCTTGAGCACTACTTCGTACCTCCCCTAAAAAGCTTCACTGACCTGAATACTAGATGAATGCCTCCCTCATGCATCCTGGCAGAACTGGGCTGAGACTTTCAGACCCATTTAGGAACTGCAGAAATGGAATCAGGCTCCCAAGACTTGAAAGAACTCTCAATCCTAAAGAAGCAACACAGAAAGCAAATATGTACCTCCATAAAGACACTCACATCAGCACGGTTAAATATTGGAGAGTTGAGGAAATACCTTACATATAATAATTTTCAGAGAAAACACAGGTTTTTTTATTGCCCCTATATAACATTGCTGGCATTTATTTCTTACACAGCCAATTTTCCTAGCCTTGACTTATGTAACTTTAGAGTAAGAAGGAATCAGAGAAGTAAATCATGTAGAGACATGTGCCACATACTCCTCACTCATGGATTAAACAAAACAAAGAATGCTTCATTTCATTTTTCAAGCAGGGTCTCTATGTTTCTGTAGAGTGCTGATGCTCTTGTGATACCTGAGCAAGATAGCATTAGGACTGTACACACTGTATTCCTCCTTGCTTTCTTAAAAGAATAATGAACTCAGTGGCGCAGAAGCAACACAACATGCTGCTATGAAGGAGACCTCAAAGCTCACTCAGCTGCTTTATTGGTGTGTATTAAAATTAATGAGTTTCTGCTACAGAAAGAGGTGTCCTTACATGGGAATGAGATCTATGATCTTTGTATTGTAGCACAACCACTGAGCAGCACAGAAATCTGCACAGCTCAGTCTCAAATAATAAATTTCTTAACAGAATTAAAATGAGGACAGACTGAATACACATACTATATATTGAAAGAGGGGTAGGAGAACTTTTCATTTGCATCTTAAGCACCTTCCCATTAGTAAAGACTGGATTGTTGTTATTGCTCTCTTTTTTCCCTCCATTTATATAGCTAACAGAGCAAAAAATTGGCAATATTGAATGCTAGCCAGCACCTGAGGCTGCTAACTCAGCCAATATAGCAACAATACTTAATGGGTCTCAATTACAGAGACCTTATTTTTGTGCACAGGAACATATACCTTGGGGTCAGCACATTTCATTAGTATTTTTGATTAACACATCCTTCACAGTGGTTTTGAGCTTTTAATGCTTTCCCATTAATGAAGGAAAATTTTGAAGCAGCTATTAGCTCGTTACATAATACAATTTTAAAAATGCTGTTTCATTAAGACAGGTCAGTTTTATTCCAAATTCTTCAAGGTTTCATCCAACTGCAAAGAGGAGTTAATAACACACTGCTCTACTAACATCTCTTTGAAGCTTATTTCCTGCCTCTGAGTTCCAGTGAGGAACAAAAACAAGTAGCATGTTTCATATCTGAAAAGAACATCAAATATTTTGTGAGTTCAGCTCAAGCCATTTACTTAGACTGAACTTCTAACTGGAGGACAGTTTTAACACAGATTACCAAAATTCCACAGAATAATTGCCAAAAATCTAAAGGAAGATAACTTCCTTTTCTTGGGTGCTAGAGACACATCAACCTTAGATATATCAATGAATGCCAGCTTCAACTGTAGTATAGAATTAAAAGTGCCAAATCATGGTAAAAATCAGAAAACCAGGATGCCCTCAAAACTGCTCTGAACTGTCCTACAGGCACCAAATATTCCCGTTTTGCTGAGGCTATTTGATCTTAAACTATTCAGATTTGACATTTATGCAGAATTCATTGTAACCTATAGAGAACTCTGAGTATTACAGAGCAAGGGGGAAAAAAAAAATCTTGAAGAAGCATTAGTAATCCCGTCTGCTAATGCGTGCAGCTTCCAAATTTAATTTTTTTAGTTTCCTGTGGCTGTGATTTATACCAAAAAATCTTTGCTGTCATGGATGTTGAACTCAGTGTTTCTACACTGCCTCTGTTATAATTTGATCAAGTCCAGCCTATTAATAGTATCATTTAAAGGGCAGTTGTTTTCCTTATCTCATTAAAATCCAGAAATTTGCTACAATGCCATGCTATTAAATCCCAGTCAGTCCAGTCCAGGAGCATTCCATTAGGACTGCATTAGTTCACCATTGCTGAAGTGTATTTTTAAGTCTCACTACAATCAAGCTTTCTTAAAAAAGATACCACATGAAGAAACTTGACATCCGAAAGTCAGCCTCTATCACTTTTTTTTGGGAGGAGGATTTTGAGAAGGCAAGAAAGAAAATAGGAATGAAAATGTCTCCCAGAAGACTCCAGAAATGGTTATTTATATGGCATAAGGAAAGAACCTTATGCTGTATAAACAGGCAGAAGTAACACTGCCCTGTTGCTAGCTGGCAATCCCCCCATTTTGTCTCTCTCCAGTCCTTCTACTTTTGTAGAAGGGGCAAGCCTGAAGGTAAGCTCCAGAGAGCATGTGGGGAATACTCTGATTCTGGGTATATTTGAACCCAAACGCAGTTGATTTCAGCTTTTCTAGTTTAGCCAAAGCAGAACCCCAGCACTGAGCAATCTGCCATATATTCAGTAAAACCTGAGACTGGGCTCTGGCAAAGAACTGATTTCTTTCCTCCTTCCCTCCTAAAATAGAGGAAGTGTAATTGGATGTGTGGTTTCATAGAAACATAATTGTTAAGAGACATTTCCACAAGGAATTCTGAGGCCAAAGAGACAGATACCACCTCTGCTAAAGGGAATCATACTAACAGAACAGTGGCCATGTACACCTCAGCACGAACTGGGGACCACTAGAAACAGAGCTGTAGAAGTAAACAGTTGATGGTGATGACCTGGCACCCTCACTGTGCACATTTCATGGGGGTTTTAACTCAGAGCACAACTAATCAGGACCCGTTAGGTGCTGAATGCAGTTGGTGAGCGTTGAATGTGCTGTTGGAACACATTGTCCTCTTCAGTTTCATCTGCAAGAGATCCAATAAAGCACCCTAAGACTGCCCCATGATATGAATCAAGGCACATTTAGCAGGGACGAGCAGATTGCCTTCAAAAGCACATTCCTGATCTGAACCAAACCACTAATCTAGACATACCATAAATTCTTCTGTATGAGACCCTAACAGCAGAATATACAGAGGAATAAAATGCATTCTGTGCTACGCCCAAAAACACACGTCTGAAAAGCAGAATCAGGATGCATCTTCCAAAGTGAGTTGATGCTGTGTGAAAGACAAACAGATGGACAGGCAATTTTTAAAATTAGAGATAATGGAATGAGGCAATTTAAAGTAATTTTACCACCTTTAAGAGTAAAATTTGCTTTTACATTTTAAGCGAATGAGAACAGCTATGCAACAGGGCTGAGCACCAGGAGGAGTGTCTCCTCCAGTGTCTTGGATCTTTCTTCTACTGACATTCAAATGACAGAGAAAAGATTGGGATTTTTTTTACAGGCTTAAGACCTTCGACACATTTAGCTTTTCTGTATCAAGGCTTTCTCACACAAAATGAACCAAAGGTATTTTGACATGCCTAAATAAAAATAAAATTATTTTTATTCAGATAGAAATTAAAAATAGTAACAAAACTTCAAACCAATCTATTTTCAGCACTCTGTGAAAAGCTGGAAGATATTAACAATCATATGTATTTGGAAACATTTACAACACACTTAAGAAGCAGACAACTACGTTAGCCCAGATTTCTAATGCCAGGAATTAAATTCAACCAGGGCTGCACTTCAGTGTTTCAGATGAAAGTTTGGCAGTACTTCGTGTAGGAAAATGACGCATAGGAAATGACATGGCAAGGGTGGGCCACTTTCATATAATCCAAAATTGAACAATATATTATGAAACGTAATTTAAATTCATTTCAAGAATACTAATCTGAAATGTGATCTGGTGCCAAAAAAAACACAATTTTTATCCATTGCAGTGGGTCAGTTCTAATGATCATGTGTATTATTTACTAATCTGTAGAGACTTAAAGTCAAGCTGTAAATTTTCATTTCAACATCTCCATGATATATGTAGATTTAAAAAAGTCTAAGTATATACAGCTTTTGTCTGACTTAGGTGGCACTTCATGAGAGCTATGTAGAAAAGTTGAGACTCCACACACTTTGCTACTATCTCTCACATCTGGCCAGCTGAAGAAAAATTCATGAAACATAAATCCATCAGGTGCCCTGAGCTGTTCAGTTCCCAACCACCATGTTCCTCTGTTCTGGGTAAACTGAGCAACAGCAAAAAAGATGATATTTTAAGAGAGGAGGAAAAGGCATTCTTTTGCTTTAAAGCTGTTTAGGGTTAAAATTCAATATCAGCAAGACTGAAAAGGAAGTAATCAAGAAAATTTCATCACATATAAAATACTGTGTAGACACTCTGGGAACAAAATTATCTTTTCAGACAAGCAAAGTTCCTGTAGTATTAGAAATAATATTAAGATAATATCAAGTTACAGATACTACTATACTATATAAAGGTGAAAGTTGCAGTATAAAGTAAAGCCAACGTGGTCTGTGGCCCTTTAATGTACATTCATGCATATTTTTTTAATGTCCAAAATAAAACCTGTAGAGCACTAACTGCATGTTCCTGTCTTTTGCATCATACAGACCCAGACAATGCTTTTATGAATAAACAAGAAAACTGATATGTTATGAAGGAAGGGAGATTTTCTTACCAGTCTCAGCCTAGCAGGTATCTCTCTGTTTTGTCCAGACTTTTCTGAATCCTTGTGGATGTTCGTTCCATTCCCATTCTACTTATAGTGTTACTATTCAGGTATTAGTTTACCTGAATTTGACTGAAACAGTCAGAGTAGACCAGAATTAAACAATTGTGAATAATGCTTGAACACGGCACACAGTCTTTATTAAATATAAATAGGGGATGTATATAAATTATATAATTATAATAGCATAATTGTATTTCTGACCCCCTTTATAAAAGGCTGACAGGCCTATAGTAAAAAATAATTCCATGTGCATGTTTTTAGAGATCATGAAAAATCATACAAAAGAGAAATATTCAAAAATAAGCTGTATCGTTTCTGCCCAAGTAAGAAGCACTAACTTTTTAATGAACTAAGACTCATATATTGCTCTAAAAATAACTGTGTCCTGCGGCATTAAACGGTTAATAATCAAGTTTGAGATTCAGTGCTGTGCTCCTGCTGGCAGTTGCCTTTCTGAGTTGTCAAGATAACGAGCAGCGTTTGGGATTGCCTCTGTTTTTCTTTCTTAGGTGCTACTGAAACAGCGCTCGTCACCTCTGCTTGCCGGCTCCCACTCCGCACTGACCCGAGGAGAAGGGCAGGGTGACCGCAGCCCCGCAGAGCCCGTCCCGCACGGCCCGGCTCCGTGCTGCGGAGAACCTGCGCAAACCCCTGCAGTGCCAGAGAGATCCCGTAAGAGGGAGACTTTACCGCACCAGACCTTGTAAGTGAGATACTTAAAATGCAACTCTTAGAAGCCATTTCCTCAAGACCTAATCCAGGCTACAGCCAGATACACTGCACTTCTTTCTGGAAAGTTTTAAATGCAAAAACTTCGGGAAAGTCCAGTTTCTGGAAAGATTTTAATGTAAAGAATTTTTTTTAAAGGAAATATTTTAAAAATTACAACGTTTGGGTTCTCATGCAATCTAAAGATGCACATCTCGCATAAAAGAGTTGATATTCAAGACAGCATAGTTAAAGATTTTTTTTAATCTCCTTTAACATTATTTCTTCACTAATATTTAACATATTTTTCTTGTCTTTTCCTGAAGACAAATAACTATGTCAACATATACACAAGAAGCAGAGGATTTTGGGGATTTTTACCAAACTATAGAAAGGACACGTACAAAATTATATTTTCCAGTTCATTTACATTTACCTCCAAAAGATGGGCCCGTGAGTTAAGAAGGAAGGCTGGGAGGTGGTACCATGACACAGTTCACCAGCCTTCAGCTGTGCTGGTAGGAGGCCAAAGCTCTGGGACTAGTGAGTCTCACGAGTCAGCTGATCTCCCCATCAGCAAAGGGCAGACCTTATTATAGCTAGTAACCTTGCACAGCAGGAGTCACCTCTGGGGAACGGGCTGCACTGCTTGCAGAACGAAGCTTGGGTCAGCCAGGGCAAGTATCACAGAGTTGGATCCAGACTGGCGCTCAGCTGATGCTTCTGTGCTAACCAATGCCTGTGCCAACCTACCTTTAGTTATATTACAAAACACAGAACAGTATCCCAGCTGGCCTTTAAATATTTCCATGTCTCAAAGAAATCCCACATCGCCAACACTGAAAGAACTAAAAGGACCGTGTCTTTACACGATAGTTCAGAGATTTACATGACAGATTCCCCAGCCCCTGAAACTTCCACTGCAAGTGGCAATGGCCCCTCACGTTTCTGACTGGTTCCCAATCTCCCTGCTTCCTTAACTCTTTTTTCCTGACGTATCTGTTTAGAGAAGCAGCTTTTCCAGATTTTTCAATTTGTCTACTATACTACTTTAATATTTGAGACTACAGATTTGTTTGGTCAAATCTTTTGCAGATTTAATGTAGACGTTCTCTGCATCATGTATGCTGAATCCTGCACAGTCTGAGATATGGCTCAGAGAGCAAGTATGGCATCCTGTCAAGTACAGAGCCATGTTTCCTTTCATTCTTCAAACACCACTAGATCGATAAATCAAGGTGTCATGAAACTTGACACAGGAAAATTGAACAGGTGTCATGAAATTATTGCTTTCAAAGCAATTTTGCACGAAACAAAACATGTAATAATTCCATATCGAATATAGTACTCTCACTGGGTCTCTAAGAAAACTTAGCATTCCTGGTCACAGGAAGTTGTATTTTAGAATGCATTTGCTGAGATTTTTCTTGAAGACTGTCAACACACTTATTTCATTTTAAATAGTTCACAATGTGAAAGTTTATAACTTTTGTTAAAAGCAACCTTTAGCACCTGCCTAGCATTTTTACCTGTCCAGAAATTACGGCAAACCACCACAATCTTTACCTCACCTGCTAATTTAGCTAGGCTATGTCCAGAACAAAGGGCCACAATAAATGCCAAGGTAAGGGCTACACCCACTTATAAATCACGCAGCCCCAAGATCTTATTTAGCAAGTTAAACATTTACTAGGTTATAACCAGCAAAAAACACAAGTAGGTCCCTTAGACGATAACTGATTTGTCAGAGGAAAAGTCTTTAACACGTAGTTCTTAGACCCCTCACGGACATTTCTAAAATATCTTTTTCCATCTGTTTTTCTTAACCCCACAAAAGGAGATCGGACTTCACCTGGACGGATACGTGCATGAATAAAGCACAATAACACAACATCAAAAGGATTTATCATCTCAGACTGTATTTCTTTCAGTCCTCTACCCTGTCGTCATCTGCACAGTGGTAGTGATAAATGTGACATCAAAATGCAGCCTGACGCTTTGGTTTCCGAATACCAAAGACAAAAAAGGTAAGATCCCAATTTTTTAACATCTATTTAGGCTGCACACTGGTCTTAGGAAATGTGATGGTAAAATCTGTTTTTCAATAGTAATTTGCATATTCCATAGCTCTTCATTCTGGTTTTCTTCCTTACTAAAAAAAGATATCCTAGTTTATATGTTTACAGTTATGGTGTGCATCTGGATTATGAGTTCTATGCTATTTGTATTAATCCCGTGTACCTTCAATGCATTTATGCCCATTCACAATAGATGAGTATCTAATTCAAAGTTAGAACTAAACAAGTCTTAAAATATCTGTGTGACTGTGACTATATCTGTTCTTGGGAGACATGGGGAAAACAGGGAGAGAGAGGATCCAAAGACAGGTGAAGAAGAAAGGAGAAGGGGATATTGAAATACAGTTAAAATTAACTGTTCTAAACCTGCTTCTGTGGCATTAAACTGTATTAGAGAGTGATTCTGAATACAGAAGAAACGCTGTGGTCACTGTGACGCTTTGTCCATCATCAAAGCAGTCACACATAGAAATAGTCGTAGTCTACACAGGTACACAGATTGTGTGGTTTGACTTTAATTTAACCACAACTTTTGACTGTCAGAACAAGAAATATTTCTTTTAATAGGAGAGTCTAATTAGCCAGCTCTAATTTAAACATTCTGCATGATCAGGAAAGGTAGCAAAAAGCATTGTGAGGAAAGCCATCACTGAAAAACAAGTATAAGCAAAGACAACTTTTGCCTTGCTGTGGGCATCTTTGGACATCAGAGCTGTATCCATCCATGGGTTGCCTTAAACATCTGCCACACTGAGTTTTCTGCTGCCTTATGTGATGATTCCATTATCAGAAATCACATTATCATGAAGCTCATGTTTGACCTAACATCTCAGTTCCTAGCCTCCATAAATTATAAAACCTGTTCAGCTTTTCTCACTCTCAAAATTGGTTATTTCACCTTTCAAATATTCTGTCACCTTAATCTTCTCTTTAAGTTGCTGAAAATAGATAATTTCAATCTTCTTTCTCTTGCTTCTCTAAATTTTGTCCTCAGATTGCGCTCTTATTTCAAAATTTCTCTTCTTCCAATTTTCTCTGTTGCGTTTTGCCCCTTCCCACCCTAGCCCTCACCTTGTCTATAGAATTTGCCTGCATAGGTGGAGCTTCTTTTAAATGCAAGGGGTTTTCCTTTTGCATGAAGGAGAAGTCTCCCCTAGCTGTTTACCTTCCTCTCACATCCTGCTTTAATAGCAATGCTCAGAATATTAATTTCAGATTGAACACTCTGAGAAGAAAATAACCACAGCCATTGTTGCCTGCTTTGTAGTAAATTGTGACCCCAGACATCCATAGTTTGGGACTTGTTTCAGTAGAGACACTTGTCTGTTTTAGAGAAATAAGCAGATGAATTAGGAACTGGTTTAGAAATTACCATATTTTCCTATGCTTTTTTCTTCCTCACTCATTTAATGATAGCTATTAGTGTTCATTACTTCATTTAAATAACACATATGCCATAATATATGGGATATTTTCCTTAATAGCTTAGTTACAAATTAAATTAAAGTTTTCCCACACCATGGGTTATTATTTCTACCTAGGAATGTAGGATCTTAGGTCCACTATCAGTCACACACCATGCATATCACAATAAAAATTGAAATTATTACAGAAAAGGCATCAAGGCACACTAGGTGAAGGAACGCAAAGATGAGAAAGGAAAATCAAAGCTGATAAATGTCGTGTGAATTTCTAGGACACTTTGCTGAGCTCTGAACTACCTGTAGGTATGTTTACATGGCAATATTTGGTTAAGAAATGGACATAGCATTATCTTAGGTAAGTGAAGGTGTAACTGCATACACAGCTGTAGCCAGAAATGCAAAGAAGATATAGAGGCTGAAACTGTGAATAACAAAATGTTAGAACGCATTTGTATAAATCATTAGCACAAATTTGTCTAGAATATTTTTCCTGGTTTGCACTCTGATCTCTGCATCTATGGAAAGGATTTTTGAGATTTACAACAGACTTGGGGAAGCATAAAAAAAGACCTTACTCCCTGAAAAACAGAATATTGTTTTAGAAACAATTCAGAAGAGAGCAGATAAAGTAAGGAAGGTGAAAAACTCCTAATCTATGTGCATCTGTCTTCAAAAACAATGAGGCATTTCATAAAAGGTAGAAAATTAAAATAATACTTTTACACTCAGTATGTAATCAAACTGTGGAACATGTTGCCACAGAAGGCTGTTGAAACCTATGATTCAATATTAAGAAAGGGACTGAGTAGTTATTTCCAGAATTTTCAAGTACAATTAGGATATCAGCTTTGTAGAAAAATTATTTAATGTTTCCGAATTCAAAACAGTCTTTAATTGCTACAGATCAGGTAAGGCCCATGAGGGAAGAGCAGATTATACTTTATCTGCCTAGTGTGAGGCCGGTAGGCCTTTGTCAGAAGTATCACTACTGGGCTGTGCAGCATTGGCAAAGGAGATAACAGACATTGATGCAGCTTGGCTCCCTTGCCAGGATGGCATTTTGGTTTTCCTAGATTTGACAACAGTCAGCAGTCCAATAGAGTTAACACTCTTGAATGCTCATATTACGGGGAATAAAGAATGTACATCAACATGAAACTGCAAAACAAATGCTTCTGTTCATGTTAAAATATTGATTTAATATATTTTCAAAGTTTGTGAACTTCCACTTGCCCACATTATTTTGTCAACAGGAAAACTAGCACGGCAGAAAGAGGCTCTGTGGTCAGCAGAGGGAGTCAGCCACTTCCAGAAAGCACCTCATCTATTTTAGTATTTTAGGAATGGCCAAAGTGCCCTCCGGAGATTCTCATCTCCACTGACTGCAGAGGTCATCTAAAGTCTATCCTACATTTATAGTGGAACTTGTAAATGGAATTGGTAGAACGATACTCTCCCACAAACTCCAAAACAATATTGGTCCATAATTAGTTTGATCTCTGGGTGTCTATCTCAACAAAGAATTGCTCTGCTAACTTCCTGTGACAGGTATTAAGCAGATGCAGTTTAATATGTAGTAAAGATTTTCACTGACTTTGGTTTTAAAAATATCACACATTTTAAAAATGAAAATAAATCCAACCTCAGGCATTGAGAAAGCTGAAATCAAATTCTGGTGGCTTCAGTCCAAAAAACAGCCATTGATTTCTGTAGCCTTTTTTCTGAAGAAAGGACATACAAAATTGTGCCAGTATTTGCGTGCTCCTGGTGGCCGAAGTGTCATAGTAAATTCCTCTCAGAAATCCAGGACCTAGATGAAGATAAAGGTTTTCAAATTTTTCAGCAGTGGTCTAGTGCCATTCCTCTTCCAATTTGCATCAGAAAAATGTTTTTTAAAAAATTCCTGGTGGGACTGTCAGAAGTACACAGGACATGGCTATATAGAGCAAAAGGCAGATAGCGACCAGCAGGGCTGTGATTGCCTGGCACTATTCATATCATCTTCAGGCTGGGACTTGTATAAATCAGTCACAACCAGCTATGCAACTGATAGCAAAGTTTATCTGCACACAGAGCAATGGGACCCTGTATTATTTCACTAATTTAAGTACTTGGAAGCAGCAAAGAAAGGCATAATAAGTCAAGTCATGAAAGTCTGAAGGTAAAAGGATTCAGGGGAAGGTAGGAAGGCCGGGTGTTGAGGGAAAGTCTGGACTGACTCTGAGTGACAGCAATAATAGCCTGTTTGACTACAGTCTATCAGTGCACAGGATTTCCAGCAGTGCTACATAGCAGGACTTAGTGGTAACAATCATAACTCAACACCTATCCAGCTGTCTCCAGGTGGTATTGTCTGCAACAGAGTAACATTACAGAGACATTTGAGTCAGAGTCAACTGGTACTCACAGAATGTGCTCGTGACTTCAGAGAGCTGCTTCTATTTGTTTAAAGACACTTCCAGTTTTGGAATTCCAGGAAGAATTCACAATCCACTATGGAAATAGAGTGTCAGATTCTCCACTACTGTATATTTCCATACATGACAGCGGAGAACGTGCTTCCTAGCAAACACCAGGATGGTGTAATTTTAGGGGTTTTTCTATCTATAGCTTTCTACCTATAGCACCAAACCTTCACTTATCATTTTGGAAAGGTTCCCTTTACTTAAGCTAGAGCCAACACAGTTCTCTTAGTCTATTAAATTCCTGCACACCTTAAAATACCTTTGTCCCTACCTATTACTAAAGAGAGTAGAAGAATCAAGTTTCCCAAAGGCTCAATGTCAAGCGGTTATTATGAAAGGGAAACCTCTAATGAGCAGCACTTAGCCATTAGCTAGGGAGATATAGCAGGAAGATTACCCAGATCTGATAAGGAATATTCCCAGCATAGGAAGGTCTCATAGTTAATAGATGGTAATAATAATAATCTAACATTTAAAGAGCTTTGAGCAGCGCAAACAGCTTCAAAAATACTTGTTTATGGATTCATTGTGGTGTAAATGACCTAAAATTCAGTGGTGCCATGCTGATATCTTAATTCTCAAATTCATATATCATTTTCTACTTTGGACGAGCCATGCTCTAAATGAAAAAGTGAATATAGACCTATGGACAAATTAAATCATGGGAGAAGAGGTGAATTTTTCCCTGGTTTACTTTATAACACTGTACTTACCTTTGGTCTGTAATAAAATCCCTGAAATGAGCATATGATAGCAATTTTCAGGCAATTATCAAATATAAGGAAGACTTTGGAGATAACATGGATTCAGCAAGCCCTTGTCGGGCCTGCCAGGAAATGTTCTTATGAAAACAAATGCATAGAACCTACCACAGAGTTTCTTCTCAAAATGTCTGCTGGTGGACCAGATATCAAATGGTGGATGAGTTGTCACACCCTAGCAGCCATTTCAAGCAATTACATAGTCTATATCAATACACACACACACAAAAAAAAGTTATATAAAGCAGTAGTTTTTGTTGGTTTCTTAACTTGTTCTTTTCTGGCAATTGCCACATGAAAGTTACAGAAAAGCAGGGCTCCCTCTGTGATATATATACGTAAACATGACAATCAAATCATTCAGTTGATAATCCATTTCCATTTCCTAATCTGATTTTAAGACAGAGAGATTACAACATCTTAATATTTAACTATGAAATCTAGGCTGTTTAAAGCTTGTTACAGAAAGCTGGAATATTTTTACAAGTCCATTTACTTGTAGCTCCATTTCTGCAGTTCTGTGTATTTTCTATTTGAGGCATTTCTGAATGTGCAAAACTGCCTGAGCTATAAAGTTATTCCATGCACTGTATAAATCTGAGAAATTACTCAAGAGATCAGCATTCTATAACCTGAACAAAATACCATGCAACTTTCTGGCTTCAGACTCCAGAAAAAGAATGAAGACAGCAGCCATGTTTTTTTGGGAGGCCTGAAAATATTCACTAGAGAAGAAAAAATGCCAGATTTGTCAGATCATGAATCCCTGTCACAAAAATTACTCAAGACCTCTCTTAGGTAGGTTACAAACATCTTTGTCACTGTGGCTGCACCCATTAATACCTGACCACTCCCATTTATAGAAGAGGATCAACTAACTAAAAGTACATCAGGACACAGGCTCCGAGACCCTTGCACTTTAACAGCTGCACATGGAGGTGGACACGTGGCCCCTGAGCCCAGTTCTAAAGTTTCTGCTGATGACTAGAGTGGAATTTGGGTGTGAATCCATTCGTCTTCCATTCCTCTATCTAGAATGCGATAAGGCCAAGCCAACAATTCAGGCTACAGTTGTGCTTCTTCCTTAAATACCTTCTTTTCCTGTTTGCCACATTTCCGTTTTCTAAAGGCCATCTCCTGTGGGAATAAAGAGCTCAAGAAGCAAATCAAAATAATAAATTTTTGCATTTCATGATGAGATGTTTAAAGCACTCATCTTCCTTCACATTCCCAAACGTTTTTTCAGCTCACAGCTATTTCAAAGATGTATTTGAGATCTGGGCACAAACAGTGCTTTGCTTCTATATTTATGGTAAGATCTTATTTCTTTGTACGTAAAGATTACAAATGTTTTCCATCTTCAAATAGATGGCAGTGCAACTTGCTTCATTCAGAAGAAAGTTTCCATTAGTCTGGAAACAGCTAATTTGGCAATGCTAGCAGAGGAAACAGTAAGCTGGAAAATACAGCAGCTGTTATGTGAAAGAGAATTAAGTGGGAAAACTAAGAAACATTTGTTTCCAAGCCCTGGTATGTCCAACGGTTTCATTTCCAAGAGTTTCATTGTGATGGCCTACCAAAAGCAAGTACCTGAAGGTAAGTATTTGTCCCCTATGCAGACTGGAATGTGAAGTACTTGAAACTTGCTCTGGGTTGCAAGAGATGCGAGTCAGTCCTGCTGAAATCTTTATAATGTGGTACTGAAGTCAGAGTCCTGGGGAAAATCTACCATGGAGATTACCAACTGCAGAAAAACCAATTTAATTCTTCAAGGAAGAAGCCATCACAAGGACTATGAAGCAGCCAGTGGAAAAAATCTGAACATGAGTTATGCTCATGGGATCATGCAAACATTTCTGCAAACAACTTCTACTACTTTTTGTATCAGTTTAAGAGGTAGATACAATCAGTCCCTACATTAAGAGTGTGGGGAAAGGAGAAGAGATGTTTTTCCCTGCTAGTGGCTGTAACCTATGTCAAAGACTGCAAAGACACCAGGCCTATCGTGACGTTTTGCACACAGCAGAGAGGATGAAGTAAGGAGACAGCACTGTAATAGCAAAAGGAACCCTGTGAAGTCTTCCGGGAATCAAGACCTTTAAATGCAGTAATGGAAATAAAACATTGTCACTGAAATGACCTTTACTTTAGTTGACCCATCTCCTCATTAAGCCGCAGAATACTGATGGAGTAAGCACAGTCCTTAACTATTTTCATGAGATATTTTTTATGTTTCACTGAAAACTGAGAAAAGGCAAACCCACTTCTTTGCAAATGCAGCTTTTGAACAGGCAGCAAGGTGACTCATGATAAATAATGAAAAGCCTGGCTAAGCACTGCATTTCATTAGAGAAAAGCTCTGAAAAGGGGGCTGTGCTGCAAGATTGGGCACAGCCTTTATACTTAGAAGCCTGGGACTTAGTACATCTATAGCTCCTCTGACTTCAAAGATACCCAAAGAATAAATTTGGGCCTGTTTGTTTTGGTAATGGCGGAGTAGCCAAAAATGGAAGCTAAAAGACTCAGGAAACACCAGGGTAATCCAAAGCAGCAAGTGCAGAGCTCCCAGTTGACTCCAGAATATCCAGGATGATGTGTGTCTTGACTGCCATTTGTCCACATGCAACTGCTAGAAATCAAAGATTTATCTTCTTCAAAAAATTTCTTGGCAGATATTGCTAATTGTGCTGCACAGTAATTCAATGAACCGAAGCACATTAATGCAGTTTCTCTTGTATTTGCGCAGGGGGCAAATATATTCCACTATAGACTTAATCCTTAGCTTCCATTTCCCATACAGATGCTCTGTCTTTAGGCAACAAGCTTGACCTTGAATCTGCCCAGACAGAGCTTGTAATTACATGTTTTGAACTACAAATACTTCACTTCTAGGTGATCTTTTCCTCCCCAGCCCCTGCATAGTAGAGATCACCATGCCCTGGGATTGCTCAGTGAAGTCCAAAAAGAGTCAGCAAATTCCACAGGAGAAATTCCTTATAATTAGATGGAAATTCTTCTAATAAATCCTTATATTTCAAGATGTTCTTTTACATAGTGAAAGAAAAACTGAACTGTATCCATTTACAAACATATTAGTTTACTTAAGAATTAGATTTTTAAGGATGCTTAAACTAATAATGCATGGCTGCTGTTTCTGGGTCATGCACTGTGATCCGTGCAGAACTCTGCATAAAGATGGACATGGTCCATCCCCCAAGGGAGACTTTTGGTTGAAGTTCAAGAATTTTTGTTTCAAAATAAACACATTCCTTCAAAGAGGCTCACAGAGTACACAGAAATGACCTTCTTTGAGGTGAGAATTGAACTGCAGTAAAAAGTGATATTTCCCATCTACATGGAGCTTTTCAAGGGCTCCCAGGTAGAAGATAAATCCAGGCTGTTTATTATTCCTAGCATAACTCTACAACATCTATCAAAATAACAGACAATGATACTCAATCTTCCTTACAAAGTTGACGCTGGAGGGATAAAGATTGTATGTGTGTCGTTAGAAAGATACCTACAAGAAATGTTATTTTATAAAAGTACCCCCAGGAGTCCGTGAGTGAGCCAAATCCTACCTCATGTATGCCACTGAAAATTACATCTAGCTTTCCAGTCAATCTTGAGCATTAGAAGAGTAATGTTCTTTTGGCTGTCTCCCTCGGTGCAGATGAGACGCTAAGCTGTTTGGCCGGCCCCTCCTTCAGGCCAAGCTTGCATATCCCAGCAGATGCTATAAAGAAATTACATTGCACAGCCACAACCTTCTTCAACAAATTTGATCTCTACTATCTCTGTGATAATTAAAGCTACTTCCCCCCTCCCTCACCCTCCAGGAGCAGAGTCTGTGCTGTAACTCAGGGGACTAAAGCTCTTTGGAACCTGATGTTGGTCGACAGTGCCCAGAGCTGATGATGAATAGCAGGCCTGATTCTGTGCATTGGTCACAGAAACCTGAAGTAACTCTGTCAAGGTTACACATATCAAATTTGGGGGACGTAGGCTAGATCTGAACTGGTGAACAGACATAGAGAATCAGGCTCTATAAATTGAGGATGAGGTTCCATATAATTAAATCCTAGCCACGTTGAGTTGTTAGTATTAATTACCCTATGCTGCAGGCTGGAAGGGTCACAATCGATAACTATGAAGTGTGCGCTAGTACTCCTGGCTCTCAGAGCTATGGTATACAAGCACCTATAGACACTTCCTCGGCAACATAAGTTTCATTCAGCACAAAAACTTGCAGAGGGAGTTGCTGGTACCCTCAGAAGGAGCCACTATCATGTCAGGACTTCAGAAGAGGGAGAACTCTCTCTTTCATTAAAATCCCCATTCATGCAGTGTCTTTCTGCTCTCACTGAGTTTCGTGCAGTCTGATGACTGTGTCATTGTGTTGTTTCCACACTTAAGCTACTGTGTCATCCTATATTTACCTGCCAGAACACAACCCAGCCCTCTTCACAGTCAGTGCAGACCCTGCCAGGATCTGGCGAAACATGTATAGAATCTACCCACCCACTACAGGCAGCTGACATCTACAAGTCCTAGCAGGTTCATCCCTGGAGCAAGGCCAGTTTCTGTGCTTCCTTTTATGAAAGTGCTTCCTTTACTCCAGTTGAACAAGTAATACTAGATGTGCCGTTGGTTAACCTTTCCATGCTCTTACTTCTCCTATAAACAGTGGTAGGTAGAGGTTTATTCTATTACTGTTCTTACTGATGCCACACCGACTCTGCTCTATGTCCATCCTGTAACTCAATTTATTTGTTAGAAGAAGGTATCAGCTGAGCGAGCCCTGCCTCATTCCTAGCGTGGGAGCTGAACTGCTGACCAAAGAGCTTTCAAGCTTTGTTATTATATACCTGCTGATGGCCAGACAAAAGACCAAGCTGCAGATCATGAATACTGCCTCTTCAGCAACTTACTTTCTCATGTATCAGTTAACATTTTCCTAGTGTTCATCATGATCTCTGATCCTCATGATCTTTTCCCTGTTTTGTGTGTTCTTGAGGTTACCTTTATAATAAGATCTCTTCCAAAAAATCAAGCATGATCTAATTTGATTGTTTCCAGAGGTGCTAAGCCACATCTATAAGTTAGTCATTGACATGAAATAGTACCAAAAGTAAAATGAAATCAAACTAATCAGAAGATAGCGAGCTTCCGTATGTTTCGCTAATTATTTTTTTTCCTGGTCTTAAATACTCTTTCTGGGGTTAATTTTCCCCTTATCTCACTCATTGTCGGTACTACAGCCCAGAGAAATCTCCCGTGACACCAGATGCAATTTTCTGCCAGTCCCCTATGACTACTCATCAGAAACATCAGTTTATTTCCATATTATGACTGTTCAGGACCATGACTCACTATGTCCTACCTTTCCCATTAAATTTTGCAACCTTTCAGACAACAAAATGTTCTAGATCTTTCCCAAACTGGAAGGTATTGTTAGAAAAAACAACACTATAAATACCATAAAACAGGCTATTGTCTAGAAAAAATACAGATAGCCGAGTTTAAAAAAGAGTTAAGTGGTTATCGCTAAAGTTAAGAGAGTGGAAGGCTAAGTCAGTCTAGCTGGCTTTAGATGATCTTTGGCCACAGTAAGTATTGAATCACGTTATGTTATTTAAACTATGTTAAATACGTGTTTTCCAGCAGTGCACTTTGCCCAGTATAGATAAGGTCTCTAACATTATCAGAAGAGGCAGCACATACAAAGCATCACAGATTTAAAGCTGAGCCTTTCATGAAGGCCTTTTCTACTTTCTTAGGTTATAAGCTCACTGCAGGCACCACTGCCTGCCCAAATGTTTGTAAAACATCTAGTATGGCAGGAGCACAACATGCTTCGTTGGTTGTAAAAGGCTCTGTGCAGATTGTGTTCTGAATGAATGAAGGAGGGGTTACTTACAGAGATACTTGTATGAGAGGGATATCTGTATTTGTGGATTTTACATTCACAGATACACACTTTGCTGCTACATGCAGGCAGCTAGAGAGAGGTGTTATCTCTTCTGCCCAATGCTGTGGCTTGTGCTGTATCTACACCACACAACAATCTATCACCAACGACTATCACTTATCAAAGCAGAAGGAATTCAATACCAACTAGAAGCTCAGTTATTGAAAAGTCACATTCTTTCTTTCAAAAGCCAATAAACAAGAGAACTTGTGGTCTCTCCTTGTGTGACTGGATGTTTGCTGCACACAGAAGCAGACTTCTTGCACTGCTGACAGAGGCAGAGCTTCTAACAGCTCTTCTGTGTTTGGAGGTCACTGTCCTGGGTCTTCAGAAAACTGTCTGTGGGCATCACAAGAGCCGTCTGAGCCCTCTTGAAAACCTGCCCCAGTGTGCTGAACCTGTCACACACGCAATGCATTTGTAAAGAGCAGTGGTGCCTGCTGCAGCAAACATCCCTGTCACAAAGATTAAACGGAGGCAATGATACCACTTGCAATACAACAGAAATGGTGCTTCTGCCAAGTGGGAGTAGTACAATTCCTCCCAGGTAGTTCATCTCCATGCCATCAGGCTGACCCCTGAGGAAACCCTGAGTGCAAGGAGACAGTGGGTTTACCAGAAGCCCTGCTTAGTGGTTGCATTTTCTGCTGCATATCAAAACAGCCACGGGCTCCTGCACAAGCTGTGACTAAGGAGAAATTCAATGGCGGCCCCTGTCTCAGCCTCCTGTCTTCCAGGGTGAAAAATGCCACTCCTCATCACCAAACCAAGTGCTATCACCTGCTAATGCATAACATCAGCCTGGTTGCTGATTTAGAAAGGGCACCAAGATGAGATCTGAACTATAGCCCTCTGTGAAGATAGTCAGCCTGCTCTATTCAAACAGTCTCAACATGCAAGGAATTGAGAAGCCAGCCAAGCCACACAGAGACATTTTTTGAGAGATACTAAATCACATGACAGGACCTTCACTTGGCAAATTGACAGAGGCAGGTTGCTTTTAGCAAATACACCTACTCCTGAAAAAGGATGGTGATAGCATAAAATGATTAGTAGAGGAGAGTGTTCAAGGGCAAATCATATTTGCTAATGACAACTATAGTATATTAGCCTGCTGCTGGGTCTGCTCCATCCAAAATAATTTGTTAAAAGATAAAGTTATGGAGATTAGTAAGGCACAGCAGCCTATTGTAAGAGAAATAAAATGGAACAGAAACACGCTTTGAAATATAGGCAGCTCATACTTCACAGTGAGCACTTGCTTATGACTTCCAGGGTTTTCAACAGGAGTCAAGCAGCTGTTTCAGTTCTTTTCTGAGCTGGGATAGCCTGCGTTTTGGCAGCACAATTTTGGCAATATTCCATTATTGCTATGGCTGGTTGCAATTGTTATTTTGCATGGACATCTATAAGTCAAAAAGGCTGTTTAAAGTGATTTTTTTTTCAATGTTTATTTTACCAAATGACCCATCATCATTTTAGCTAGATTCTGAATTCAGATCACATCTAAATGGCCGTGCAAGAAGTAGTCCATGTTCAATAACAGCTCTCCTTCCCCATGAGCTAGAAAGGTACTGTTCTACCCATCTGTCAGATGGGAAGCAGGAAAAACACAGTGAATTTACACAAACTCATTCACACTTCATCTAGGCTCATGACAAGACAGTGAGGCGACAGTCCTTATACTTACATTTCATTACTCAGACCACCAAACAACCAGCAAATCGAGTCCCCATTTGAAAATTACAGGTTCTAGATTATAAAAGACGGCTTAAAATGTACAAAGTTCCAAGAGGATGGTTGCAAGCAAGTGGATTCAGCAACTGTCACAACAAACATGTTCTGTAAATATGTTCTGTGACTGGTACAGTAGGACTGGAGATGCTATTATAATACTGACAGCTAACTGTCAAAAACACCACCTACCTGTGACAAATCACAAATTCTGATGTGTTATATTTTTAAAAAAATTCTTCCAGTGATGTGACAAGGCAGAAGAATATTGAAAAAATATCTACTAAAAAAAAAATACATCTTTTTCAATTTTTCTGTAAGAAGTGTTTTCAACTATTCAGTAAGACATTTGTTTCTAAATAACTGGAATAATGTTACTTGTCTTTATATATATCTAAGAATAATTACAAAAAATGGTAGATGAGGAGTTGAGTATATGGGTTATGTTATTGGTTATGTATAAATATTAAATAAATGTAGTTTAAGAGAAGAGTCTTATTCCCACCTGCACTCTTACTTGTGTCTGTGAACCGCTAGGAAACTTTTATCTTCAGAGAAAACACGGAAATATTTCATCCAAACTAGAAAGTGCTGCCTGAGATTTTAAGGAAAGCCTAGGTGTTCTCACAGCCCAAAAACAGCTCCAGAGGAACTGCAGGAGAGCAAAGAGTGTTTCTGGTGGCTGGGGAAAATGGAATACCAGCCCTGTGTCAGGGATTTTTGATACTCTTATTGCAGTAAATGCCCCAAAATAGTACTAACAAGTTTAACTGACTTTTTTGATTAAGCCATTTTTGTACCACCTAATTTGATGCTTTCCTGAACACGCTAAGAAATTTGTCAGGTTTTGTCACAGTTTTCATCACTTTGCTTTTCCCTCTCCCCCGGAATTAGTTTCCGTTGATTGTAAGGCCACAGGAATCAGCTTTAAGTCTGCAGCAATAGAAACTGCACTCAGACCTTGTTGCATTAACTACTCAATATCCCTGTTAAAAAATCTCTTCTAGCATGCAGAAATTTCAATTTTCATCTAGTCACTGAATTTCATTACAATTTTGCTAAATTAAAAAGCCCTTTATTATCAAACTTCTGTTTCTTACAGAGTGTTCCTGAAGAACAACTTAACTTCCTATTTAATAAGTTAACCTCCTTTTGTAGAATGAAGTTTCTATTAATCTTCTATTATCTTCCACCATTCTTCTCATAACATTCTAGTCAGATTTTAGCATCTCTCTTGAAACTCTGCCAGCAAAATTGGACTGTCTATTTCCCACAACAGTTGCACTCATTCCCAAATACAGAGGGACTTGAAATCTCTTTAGAACTTTAGCCATTTTAGCTACAGGTTTTCTATCAGAGTTAATATTCATTTGATTATCCAGCATGACTCAGAATCAGGAGGTTTCAGGACAGTGCCTTTATCTGAGGCATTTCATCCTTTCTAAACATATGACCCTGCTTTTGACAGTACTGAAATGAATGTTGGTGTGAGCACACATTCTGCTAGTGCTCCAGATCACCCTGTGCCAGTGAACTGTCATCTTTACTTTTTATCTCTCACAATATCTCTGTTCTTGAGTTGGTATTACATAAACTTCATTCCTAATGAAGGTATCAATGAAAATAATATATCCACTCTATTACTTTGCCCAGAAATAATATCAAATTCAAGAGATAGAATTTATTTCCCATGTGTTGGTACTCACTGTGCCACTTTCCTTTAATGAAGTATTAGATCTTGTGTCAGCCGACCCAACACTTTGCCTGGAACTGATGACGTTAGACTGACAAGCCAAAAAGTATCTGGGTCATAGTATCTACCTCTTTTAATAGCAATGCACATTTCTCTCAGGAATTTGAAACTGCAGTATACACTACAGATAAAATCAATAACTTCTTTTGAAGATTACACTTCTACTTATGGTACTAAAGAATGTTTAAGAAAAAATTATTCCTCTCCATTCAAGAGAAAATGGTATCTGCAAAGAGAGAAACCACCACCAAGACTTTAAGGTTTTGTGAAAACAGCTATTATTGTCTTCAAATATCACAGGAGTTCAGCTGGGAAGTAACATAGTTTGTTAGAAGTCACTAGAAATGCTGTCAAACTTCAATACGATGTGGTAGATGTATAAACCGTTTCTTGACTGTGTAGCATTACTCATTCTTCATTTAACACAGGCCTATGAACACTAATTCTGATCCCTCATAGCACTGAGGGGAGAGAAAAAACACACAAAAATAATTTTGCTGTTCACTCAAATCTTCTTTAAAGTGTTGTCAATTTATTCTCTACTTCTATATCACAAGTTTCTCTTGCAGAAAAGTTTTTATATGGTAATGAAGATAAGTTGTAAGTTGCTAGCATTTTTTTACTCTTGTTTAACAGAGCAAAGAAGAATTTTCAATGATTATGTTATTTGCCCAGCCAATATATTAATCCTTAGGCAAAAATTGTCTGATCAAGACACCTAACAGTAAGCTACTATCAGTTCAATCACAGGGGTCTAGATTGATTTGCTTTCAATCAGTTTCAGTATTTTGAAAAAGTGCCTCAGATCAAAACACTGAAGAGTACAAAAGGCCACTTACAGTTTGACTTCACAAGCATAGTCTTCCTTCTGCACAAGGGTACATCAAAACCCCAACCACCATGAATGCGGTGCTGTTGGTTTAGCTCTAAGCAGCACGGGGTTTAAATTACAATAATTGTAAACTAGTACTGTCGTTTACATTATGTCTCTCATACATGTGAGCCCTAAAAAAAAAAAAAGATTCACTTTCTTAGAACTACAAAACACATATGGAGCAGTTTGTCATTTCTGAATTGCAAAGGGCCAGTGCATAGGTCTATTTGCCACATGTAAGCAAAAAAAAAAGTAATGTTGCTAATGAAGAATTCTCCCAATATGCAGAAGTCCACAGGAAAATAAAGGGTTTTTTATTGATATGAACCTTGCAAACCAGAGTTTGAAAGAACCAACCAAAAGCCTGATCAGGCAAATCTGTTTTGTAATTAAGCAGATTGGAAGTAGATGGCATCAGAGACTCTCTGTTAACTCCTAAAGTGCTGAGGCTAACCCAGGCAGACTACTAATTTAACTTAATAATAATGCATGACATTTCAAACTGTTTATTAATCATCCCACACCTACCTGGAATGAGATGGTGCCTTGTTCCTCAATTTTTGTAAACCTTTTCATTTCTCAGGAGGATCCAATTATTTAGAATGATTAAATGACAAAATAATTGAATAATCAAAGACATAAACCCAAAGAGTTAAAATAATTCTTACATCACTTTCACGTCTGAACACGAGGGTGTTTAGATACTAGTGGTAACTGTAAATTAGAGAGATTAGTCATTGTCTCACCAGCTGGGAGTGTTCTTGTGAATCAGACCAAAGTTTGTTGGCTAATCACTCAAAAGGCCAAGTAAGTAAATTAAAGGCAAAACTAGATAAAAAAAAATAGAACTAAGAGGTTAATCTAGGATAATAGATTGTAGGATTCATTCACATCATGCAGATAGAAGTAGGGGGGGGGAACAGAATGGAAAGCGGATCCAAAAGCATTGATTTAGCACAGGAGGATTTGTGGCACTCTCTAGTATATTTGCCTTTCATACAAAATGTTTTTGACAAGCTGTACTACAGATAGCTTTTACCTACAGCAATTGGAAAATCGTAAGTGAATCGCTACTTCCAACGAAAGGTTAATTAAAGTAATTTTCTGGAAGAGAAACAAGAGGAATGAAGAGTCAAGTTGTTTTTTCGATTCACATTTCTCTTTGAAAGATCTATGTAACCAGCATAAAATCTTAATTGCTTCAGTCATGCTCCTGATCTCTCAAAGCCTGTCCTATATATCTGTTCTTGTATTATTCATATTGTTTTCAAAACTGGCATTTAATTTCACTGTCTCAAAGACAGTCCTACACCACAGGCATTATACACAACACAACCTAAGGGACCAATGTGCGAGGAATATTTTCAGAATATCCTACAAGCACTTAAAGTTGCTCTGAGGGTTTCATAACTGCTTATGGTAGGGACAAATAAATGGGGGGAATCAAACTGTGGTCGGTTTTGACTGCAGCCTGTCAGCGCAGACCATGCACTGAGAGCTGTCACCCTGGAGAACGGAACTTTCCTCACCAAACATTGACAGAGGTAGACAGATTTGCTCAGGGTTTATAGGATTAATATAGGATAGGAGAAAGACTGAGGATTAGGATAACGTCTAGCAGAAGTGGGAGGAGGGGGCAGCAGAGGCTGTGGCTCGTGCAAGATTTTTTGGAAAGCAGACACTACCAGTTTGGAGAAAGTACCAACCAGCAGCTCAGACGCTGCTGAAGCGGTCATACAGATAAGGCAATTAAGACAAAAGGCTGCAGTCAAAGGAATGAGGGCTTAGAAGAAGAGTTGTTTTTAATCCCCAAGAAGGACGCACTAAACAAACGCATTCCAGTACCTACATCATCAGTTCAAATTGCTAATTTGCATACAGTAGCACACAACTGGCAGTGTTAGCTCAGCTCTGGACAACCCAGTTAGTGAAGCACAGGACATTCACACAGCTCTGAAAATCTCTGACATCTTCACCTATTTTTCAGGACAGGTCCCAATGTCAGCATCTGAACACATACAAATTAAGTTAAACATAGCTAAAAGTTGTGGTCATAATTTGTAGAAATTGCTCCTTTTCTCATCTGTATTACATGCGTGAATTCTCAAGAAGTGTATCTCAAAAAGTTGTTTTAACCTGGCTTCAGAAAGCCAGCGATCAGCTCTCCCAATAAGGGGAACTTCTTTCTGAAGTTCTCTGAAGCCCAACGATTACTACAAAAGCCAATTTCTGCCTCTGTTAAGAACCAGTAACCCTTAAGACATTTCTTAATTGCCAAAATTCTTCAATTTGTGGTGATGGCAGGATACTCTTAAAAAATGCAATTCTTTTATTTAATCTATGCTACAAGCAGTATTCAAATTAGGAACCTGAAATCACAGCCTGTCAGTATTTTTAATTGAGATATTTACAGAATTATGAAATTAATGAGGGGCTAGGAGATGATATAATAAATATACCTATATGATTAAAAGGCATGAAGTTCTCTAGATATGAGCAACATATATCAAATGAAGCTGTCAACCATTAAATAAATTTCATACTGGTAAAAAGAACAAGTTCAGAATAATACGATCTTGCTACAGGGTACTTCTTAGGACTAAAGAGACCTAAGGTCCCTCAGCTGTGTTTAAGCCAACATTTCCTTCAGATAGATCGTCAGGGCCCCAAAAGCACCTTCCTCCCCTAGCTGGAGGTCCAAACCGATGTTGAAGTTGTCTGATCTGTCTTACATTCTGAGCTGTAACATTAAACAACTCAACAATAAATCAGTAAAACAGGTATAATAATAATAATAACAGTAAAACAATATAAATTCCAAGCAATATTTATGTAAGTGGCTGTCCCCTAAGAGAATCAAGTGTAAATGTCAACCTACATGAGCATATACTTCATACAATTGGAGAGAGCTTATTTATATAAAGAACTTTCTTGAATCTCAGCAGGAAAAAAAAAAAGATATCTATTACATGTATAAATAAATAAATCATTAACTTTTTACTGGTGTTTAAAGTATAGACTATGTGAAAAGATGTTGACATTGACACATAGTGTTCCTTCAGTGACAGGACAGATTACTGTGCGTGCTACGCACTCCTTAGTTCTTCTGCCATTGCTGACTTTCCACTAGAAACTGAGAATATAAAACTTGTCATACAAGCACTGAGCAGCCATGAGATAATGACAATTTTTTATTAGAATCCTGAGCTGCATTAGCCAAAATAAACAAGAGAAGAGACCAACTAAATTAAAGGGTGATAGAAGTTAACTAGAACTGCTAGAGTGTTCTTGATTTTTTCCTTCAAACACCAAAATTACTTGTGTCCAATCAAGTGATGATTATGAGTAAGAAATGTGGATTAAGTTTCTAACCCAAAGCCCAATAACTGGCTTCTTGAAGTCTCCTAATTCTACTGGCTAGAAGTGTGACAATATGGCTAGATCCCCTGTACAGGACGCTATTATAATACTTCGTCAAATAAGAAATTACCTGCCAAGCCCCTTCTCCAGATTAACACTATGTATCAAAACCCTTTTCAAAAAGGCATTTCACCTACAGGCTAAATCCAGCAGTGACATTCTCAAATGTAAACATGTTTTGCTAAAATAGACAATTAAAATAGTATCCAACTCCAGCCTGTGCAGACTATCACTCTCCAGGTGCGTTTGGACAGTGAGAAATCTATACAAAAACTAAAATGGATCTGCCAACCAACCAAAGATCCTGCTTCCTAGGGTGAAAAGAAATTTGCAAAGGCGCTCGTCAGTAATTACACCTAGTTTAGCAACACCATGAGCTACAGATTAGCTTGTCCTTCCTGATGTCACTGGGTAAAGAACTTGTTCACAGCTGAGAATATATGGCACGAGAAGAGCTTTTATGTTCCGCAAAGTATTCTTTGATACAGTTTGCAGCCAGATTATTTTTTGTACTATTCATAGATGGTAATAAAATAATAACCTCTGGTCTGCCAACAGTGTTTGAAAGGCCTATTCAGTCTTCAGGGGGAAGAAAAACAAACAAATAAATAAGTAAAAAGTTTTCCCACATTGTGTCAAATAGTCTGTAAAGGTAAATTTACATACAAGAGCTTAGTTTATCTAACAGTTTACCACCGCTCCCCTTTCTTCCTGCTCCTCCCTCCTCTTTCCCCCTCCTTTGCATTTTCCAGTAACCACAATTCTACCCTCTGCCCTCTCCCTTTACCACACTTTGGCACTCATCAGGCTTCTCTGGGCAACAGTTTGGCTCACTAGCTCAGCAATAGCCACCTTTTTGCCTGGTTAGTTCCCTGCCAGCTCTGCGAGGGGACTCAGTGAGCCAGGTAAACCGTGGGAATGTATGTCCGGGACGGAGAGACAGAAGCAATGCCTCTTCTTAGCACCACACGGCCGTTATATCAGTTCAGACTTCTCATGTGATTTCACCCTAAGTGAATTCCAAGTGAACAGTATAATATCACTCAGAAGATCCACTTCGGATTCAGGTGAAAAGAAGGAAGAGAATATTAGCTTTTTAGTATGAAAATGTAGCTATGAAACAGGTCTGAAGTCTTGACAGTCGAAACAAATCTTGCAAGAAAAATAACAGAAACCATATAAAAGCAAGGTTTTTTTACTCCTAGTTAATAATCACCACTCTAAGGTAAGGGGTTAAGTAAATATGCAGTGCTATGAGAAGCAGAAGTGAAATATTTGAATCTGTTGAAAAACGTAAGTTGGTGACATACTCTCACAGGCATCCGGATGACTACTCAGCTTCAGCTGCTTGCGCTGCGCCGCCCGGCGCTCCACGCAGCAGGCGGCAGCCGTTCAACCAGAGCCCCCGTGTTATTCAGATGACCTACCCGGCACTGCAAACGAACAGGGGACAGCTGAAGTTAACAGTTCAAATGACTGACAGGTTAAGAGATTTTCTCAGCTGCTGCTTCCAAACAACAAACTCTTTGGCAAAAAAGTAGGTCTTCTTCACTGAAGAAAATAGGCCTGTATTTGCAACAGGAGTTATCAGCCATAAATACTCTTATCAGCTAACAATAAAGTTTTGCATAATCTTATCACATATTTTTTTCCATTAATACTTGGAAAGGCTTACGCAAAACAAATAGTATGTGGGATATTTTTTCCCACCCACAGCGCAGGGTACTGAGTATCTGGAAGCACAGGAAGGATTGCCAGAGTCTGAAGTCATCATGTTTTCACAACAGTTTCAGGTTTCAGACAAATAGCTAAACATACATGCTTATTATACACGTCAGTATGAGGTCTCTCACTGTCCCTGGACCACTGTGGTAAGGTAAGCCTGAGGTCTGCAAGGTGGCTTGAGTTCATCTAGCAATTCACTGCTGCCAAGAAGAGTCACATTTCCTCCATCTTCTCTTGCTGCTCAACTCCCAGCCAGAATCCCATTTCTTCTTGCTCCCAAATGCCACTGGCTCCTCTCGTCTCCTGTTGAGCCTATTCAGCTCACTGGCATAGCAGACACTCATGGATTTGGAGGTTTAGGTTTGTTTTGGGTTTGGTGGTGGTGTTTTTTTTTTTTAATTACTTTCCTGGCAGATTAGCACATTCAATTAGTTCACAGAGTAGTCAGAGGAAGGAAAGTGGCTGGAAAATGTGGCTGGAAGCGTGGGTGGAGAAAGCAGTAATTCCCCTTTGCTCTGCTGAGAGCTATCAGATAAGGTTCATCCCATCTTGCAGAACACCTGAGCTCCAGTGCTCGGGGCAGACAGTGCTACAGGCACAGGCGAGTCAAGCAGCTTCCCAGGGGAGCAGGGAAAGCGCTCTGCCCATGCCTCAGGAGATGGAATCAAATGATGTAACCGACACAGTTTCCATTCTTCAGCCTGCAAACAAGAGGCTGGTCATTAGAGGAACTTGCCGAATGGCTTCACCACCTCCAGTCTTGTCCCTGCACCTTCTACACCCCTGCCTCAACTCCAGCAGCAGAAGAAAGCTTCCACCAGCAACATTTGTACTCAAGAGAACCCAGACCTGGCACTAAGCATTCACAAAAATATGTCTGCAAGGCCCTAATGTTGGTCTGTGATCATACTGAGGCCCAAACACCACTACTGGTCTTTGTGCTCTCTGAGAGCCTCAAAAACCAAGAATCAGAACACGTCATGCAGTTTACCTTACTATGGACAGCTCAGTACCCATGTGGGTTTTGCTGCTTTCCCCAGGATTTGACCCTGGGTATGGGGTATTTGATTTCACTTAATGAAACATAACCAAAGTACACAACTACTAAAGCTGGTTCTCGGAGCCCTGCTAAAAATTCCCCACGCAGTTGGCTGGGTAGGATTTAAAACTCTGCACTATTCTTAGAAGTGTGTGTCTGCAGCAGTTGGAAAATGCTGGGTTGCAAGCAATGCATTCCACAACAGGTTTAAAGCTCTGATCCCGAGTGTTTCAGACTCTTTGTGGGTTTATATATTTCAGTTTACATTTAAAAACAAAAAAAAAAACCCAAACAAAAAAAACAACCAACAAAACCAAACAAAATCCTATCACTTATTCAGGCACCTGAACATACTCTGTTAAGAATCTCACATTTCATATCGCCACAGTAATTACACTACAACTATTCACTGAAGTGTGATTTTTAAATGAGAGACAGAGTTCGTTAAAGCTGTTTTGGAAAACTTCCCACATTCAGTTTCATAAAACATTGCCAAAATACATGAGACTAAGAATTGACAAGTGTCTGGGAACATGAAAAAGGCTACAAAAAACATGCTTAACTGATTAAAAAATAATCAATAGACTGTGATAAAGTTGGCTGTGCAATTTTAGAAAATAGGGGCAAGATGATCTGTATTTAGCACAATAGCACTTATAGCCATGCTCCACTGTGCATATAATATACACACCTACCACGGGAGACAGCGAAGCCTGTGCTGCACTCTGAAACTTCTCTATAATAGTGAAAGATATCTGACAAGAAGATTTATTATCAAATGGTATTAAAATAATTAATGTTTTAAAACCAATTGAAGGCAATGACCAACCGCTGTTTCTTTAGTTTGATTTTGAAGAATTAATATATTCATAGTTATGAATAGCAACAGGAAGGGAGTTGTACCAACAGAATAGTTCAAAGCTTTTCCTCCCAGAGATTCAGGGTGTGTGTCTACTCAAACAAGCAAAGAAAGTAGAATTTAGCTTCATAAAACTGTATAAAACTGAGACACTCAGATATTGTTTTGCTTTGTAAGAGAACCCAAGAAATTTATTACATTAAGAGACCTGCCTAGTAGGAATTAATTGTCCAAAAATGGTCTTCAAGGCAAAATTTTAATCCCTCCTGAAAGCTGACAGAGGTTCTGTTACGAACTTCTCTAAGAACCTAAAAATGTACACATTTTAAAATAATTTCTAGTATTGTATAATTTGACAGAGAGAACTGAGACTTCTCCCCTCCCCCTGATTTATCACATATTTAAGCATACTGGCTAATATGATCTGGACAGTGGAGAGCAGTGGATGTTGTTTACCTCAACCTCGGCAAGGCTTTTGACACTGCCTCCCATAACACCCTCACAGGTAAGCTTAGGAAGTGGTTAGATGAGTGGAGAGGGAGGTGGATTGAGAATCAGCTGAGTGGCAGAGCTCAAAGGGTTGTGATCAGTGGCAGAGAGCCCAGTTGGAGGCCTATAACTAGTGGTGTTCCCCAGGGGACAGTACTAGGTCCAGTCTTGTTCAACATATTCATCAACAACCTGGGTGAGAGTGTACCCTCAGCAAGTTTGCTGATGATACAAAACTGGGAGGAGTGGCTGACACACCAGAAGGCTGTGCTGCCATTCAGTGAGACTTGGACAGGCTGGAGAGTTGCAAGGAGAGGAATCTAATGAAGGTCAACAAGGGCAAGTAGGGGCCTGCACCTGGGGAGGAATAATCCCGTACATCAGTACAGGTTAGAAGCTGACCTGGTGGAAAGCAGCTCCCAGGTCCCAAGCTGACCATGAGCTAGCAATATGCCCTTGTGGCCAAGGCGGCCAATAGTATCCTGGGGTGCATTAAAAAAAGCCTGGCCAGCAGGTCGAGTGGCCCTGGTGAGGCCACATCGGGAGTACTGTGTCCAGTTTGGGCTTCCTGGTTCAAGAAAGTAAGGAACTACTGGAGAGAATCCAGCAGAAGGCTACAAAGATGATCGGGGGACAAGAGCTTCTCTCTCATTGGGAAAGGCTGAGAGACTAGCTCTGTTTACCCTGGAGAGGAGAAGATGACAGGGGATCACTGGAACAGGCTGCTCTGTGGAATCTCCCTCTCTGGAGAGATTCAAAACCCACCTGGACGAGTTCCTGTCCAACCTGCTCTAGGTGAACCTGCTTTAGCACAGGGGTTGGGCTAGATGATCTCTGAAGATCCTTTCCAACCCCTGTGATTCTACGATCTTAAATTTTATTCACTTGATAAGTGTCAGGCAATACCACATGCTAAACAGGTCATTAAAGATTTAGTGACCAACAGAAACTGAGAGGCTAGCAAGCTATAGATGTATAAGCCCATAAAGAAAACAAGCAATGAGAAAGTCTCCCATAGACATACAACACACAACTAGTCTGGTAGTTGTACATACCCCTAGATGCAATATTTAAGCATGCACAAGTACCCATAATGATACATAATATCTTTACTACTAAATATATGTAATATATAGATGCATATTTACAAATATTCAGATATATAAAAATTATATTCTGGGGATAGTTTTGAACTTCATCTCTCTAGGTAATCCTCACTTTAAAGCTTTTTTCCCCTGTTATTAAGAGACATTTTTCATGAAACACCTTCCAGTTCAGCTCGGAATTTATGACTTGATGGATACATAAAAATATGTTATTTATAATATGAAAGAAATGACATTAAAGTGAAGCAAATTTAATTTGATAGGTGCTGCTTGTGGCTAATATTCTTTCCCTGCCCTTCAAGTCTTTTATTTGATGAGGGTTAAGTTTTCCATCACTGAGAAGTGTAACAGTCTTAAGCTTTTTAACCAAAAATAGTAGCACCATGATGAAGCCCAGAAGAGTTCTTTAGCTGGATGTATCCTAGACAAAAGCTACTTGCTGCTTATTGTACAACATTAATGTACTGTTGACTGAAACAGCTGGAAGCACTTTACAGACTAATGGTGAAAACAGCCTTCAAAACCAATCTCTGAAATAACATACAGCTAAAGAGAAAGTATTTCTTAAAAAAAAAAAGGTTTGGGGAGCAACTACCCAAAGGCTTTAGTTGCTTATTTGTAAGAATTTCATCTGGAATAAACAAAAAATTTTAGATCTTCAAATTTCTATTTCTTATTAGCTTATTTTTTACCTTTAAAATGCAAATTCTTGGTTCTAGCTGGAAAAGAGACCATTTCTCAATCAGCTGAGGCATCCCAGACTGCAAATCTTTGGGTCAATTGACAGGACGCTGCAGTAGACATTTTCAATGAGGGATCTTCAGTAAAATTTCTCTCCTCTCCATTCTTCTACTGTCAGAGATTCAAGGCCAGATGCAGACAGATGCATAGTGGAAGTATGTTTGCCCACTGTAAGAATATAAAATTCACTTTGATACCAAGTCTGAAACACCCTTTTCCCATTTCCATTCCACAGCTACAGAAAGTAGCTTATCATGAAGCAAATAAATCAGACTAGTTAAGGCACAAAATGGTGATCCATAAACTCAGTAACGCCTCCTTCCAGAAAATAAAGGCTGTGTGATAACAATCTGATTGACTCCATTCACTTCAAACTCACTTTTTCAAAACGTGAAAGCTTCTCACTCCTTACCTTTAATGAGATGTGTCTTCTTAGAAGCAATTGTTTGCTACTGCGATAATCTATAACTCACTGTACATGTATTACCTTAGGTTAATTATTTGTTTCAAAAGAAACCCCAGTGCAATGAGTAAGAGTAGAACTGAGGACAGTTTTGTTTGTAGAGTGTGGCCAGGGACAATCACTAAAGTTCTGAAGCAACAGGATTTTTCTAGGTCAGTACTCGGACTTTACTCTAGAAATGGACAACGGAACTTGTGTTTCCAGCTATGAAAGTGCTTCCATGGTCCTCTACATCTAGATTTTGGTTCAGGTTATTGCATTCTTCGAAGTCCCCACTTATCTTTCTTTAAGACTTCATAATGCAACTGTTTCACCCTGTGCTTTAGATTCTCATTATTGCTCCTATGTCAGGTACCCCGTGCAAAATGGAAACGAACGAAGCAAGAAGTGAAGCCAAAAAAATCCAACCTTTATGACTCATCATGTGATACAACAAGCAGTTTCTGCATAACTCAGAGAATCTGTTCTACCAAAATTAAAATACACAGCTGCGAATTACAGAAACACAGGCTAGCACATTATTCTTCCAAAAGCTATCTTTTTTTCTTTTTCGTATATTTTTTTTTTTTTTGGTCTTTTTTTGCTTAAACTTGCAGAATAGGTAGATAGTTTACTCTGGATATATTTTTGGCAGACAAGTTCTGAAAAACCTTGTTCCAAGAGTCCTGAGGACTGGAAACGCAGTTGTTCAGATTCACTGATCTAACTTGTAACACCAGGGATACTCCTATTGGTGAAGCAGGCTTAAGGGGCAGACAAAATGACAGCTGGTCCATTTCTTCTCTTGCACATAAATCCCATTTAGAACAGGATTAAGATAACTGGAAAACAACCTATTGACTGAACAACAAGTCGTGCCTAGCAAGAGGATATATATGATTTAAACAATTTAAAATGTTTAAAGTGGACTTTAAGTACTTTCTTAATAATGGTCTCTTAAAAAGGAAAGCAACATTTTTAGAAGCTGTCTTCAAGTTACTTCAAAATCTGGGAGTGTACATTAGGGAAAGACAAGTTAAATACTTTTCTGGTCTGTAAATATGTATAATCCACAAGTAAGGTTTTTAAAAGCATTTAAATAATTTTGAAGCATAAATTTAGGAAAATATTTCAGATCATAAAATTTCAAAGCAATGCAATCCCACTGATTCCAATTTGAACTTGAAATACTGATCCATTCCTCCACCCATTAAGAATGGAGTCCTACTTATATCAGAGTGCAGATTCTGGCCCAAAACAGACCTCCTTATTTCTGATGTAATAATTTTCTGCTTTAAATATTCGTAAACATTTTGAAGTCTGCATACACACTTAAATTTTAAGATGAACTTCACAGAAGAAAAGATGAAATAAGTTTGGGGTTTTTTTCAAAATATAATAAGGCAACCTATACTAACTTATGAAAGATTAAACAGAAAGACTGTCTGTATTGGCTTCTGCAGCAAGAATATGTTTAATTCAGTGGGGTGGTTGATCTTATTCTCAAATCCATAAACTGAACGGGTTTAAATTCCCATGTAATCTGTCTCTTGACATACCTCAGTACACTCGCCTTTGAACTTCACTTTTGCTTTTATGTGGTAATTTTTTTCATTTCAGGTGCTGACCAAATGAGGCATATATTAATATTTAAAAAAAAAAAATCTTCACTGGAGAATAAAACGTGGGGTCTTTGCAAGTTTGAACAAAACCTCAGGGTGGATCACAGTGTAAACAAAACATTAATGGATCCTTAATCCCAGTGTGGAGGGGGATAGTCTGCTTGGGTATATGAATGAGTGATGATATACCAGAAAAGTGAAAATTGAAATTAAATATTGATTCATATTGGATTATGAGGATGTAACTTCATCATCAGGTGTTCAATTCTGTAACATCTTTGCGAGTAATAAGCCTGATTTGCCACCAAGATTCAGGTCACTTTACCGACATGTGAAGTAAAACCCCTCACCAAATCCTGCTGAGTTTACTCATCTAAATGAATTAGCAGGAAAAAACCTATACATGCTGACTGACTGTCCTGTTGGTGTCCTCACAAAGGCTTAAGTTACATGATACTGAGAATAACAAAGGGATTCTAGACTCACATTGCACCTTTATGCTGTTTGAATTCAGCTTTATCTTGCTTAGAATTTTTTTCCAGAACTGGATTTTACAAGAGGCATTCCACTTGTTTTGCAAGTTTCCTAGATTGATTTTGGAAGGCTGACTCCCACTCACATAATTGGAAAGGTCAAAATGTACGCCATCCCTAAGGAGCATAATGCTGTTTTCAGCAGAAGTCCACAGCAAAAACCCCTTCAAGTCAGCTGAATGGAAATCCAGGGTGAGAGCCACTGACATTTTAGACTCATCTTGGTAACACTGAAATGATGATCCTGAAATCCTTACTTAGACAAAGCTTCCCCTGAGTCCTAGATAGCTGACCAGTAATTGCACAGATTAACACTTGCATTCAGTGACAGACCCGATTGGTGCAGTTTATCTTACTTTAGGTTAGCAGCTCTAAAACATTCTTCTATCTGTGAATACAGCTTCTCTAAAGATTTCATCTAGGAAACTAAATTAAAACTGCCATCTCAAGTAAGCCCATGCCATCTACGTTGCTATATTACAACAGATTAAAACACACAGGTGAAAGAAGTTTCCTAAGAAATAGGAATATTTAATAAGTTTAAAATAGCTGCTTATCACCAGAAGCATGCACAAAGGGAAGAGAGAGAAATAGGAACATACAAAAAGTTTACTTATACCGGTCCTGGAAGATTTAGGTTTGGGCATTTAACAGTTAAAGAAGCAATGGCACGCTAACTGAGCACATTAAAACAAAGAGTTGGCAGCTTCTGAAGGAAAAGGGCTTGTGCTCCACTGTTCCAACTTGTCAGTCAACTCATGCCAGCACTCTCCACGTCTGCCTCTTCTACACACCCTCATTACATGTGTCTGTCTGGACTGAGCTGCTCATCTGTTCGGGGACTCTCCTGACAAGTCAAAAATTCTGCCTTCTCTCTGCTCTGGAATTGGATCAAATCACCTAAGCTTTTTTTGCAGCCCCACGAGGAGGCTTTTTGCTTATGGTCTCATTCTGTTTTCCTTCACTACTTCTCTGTTTTTGATTTCTAGAATGGAGGAAGCCGAATTGCTGAAAGAAAGATTCCAGGCCATAACAGTAAGTGCTTATAGTTATAACTTGCTATTAAAAAAAATAATATATATATATAAAAAAAAGACTTAGAAGTAGTATTGTGTTAATGAGCTACTGTGCATTTTCTGAAGAATGATTTATCCCAGGACAGACAAACAGACTTATGTCTGCTTGAAATTGTTACTTTTAAATTCTGGTTTATAAGCTATTGCTTTAAGACAGCAAAGTTGCCTGTGCTGACTTTATTATGGATGGTATTTCACTTTCAAATTAAATTCAAAGCAGTGAAAGTATGTGTGCAAATCATTACTGGACGGTCTAAAATACATATTACTATCACAGCTGAATGCTTGCCTGAAGGACAGCAGGTCAAAAGGCAGCTAGAGAATTCCAGAACAAATCAATTTTCCCATTTCACAACAAAACAGAGATAAAAGATTTTTGGGGTTGCATTGTGGAATTAAATACAATTTCTGAATTATTGGTGATCTAGCGTTAAGTACTGCTGCCTGAAAAGTGAAAAAGGACAAGCTTGGATTAAGCAAATTCCTACCTGTCCATTTTCAGAGAAAAAAAAAATAAAAAAGGACTCAGTGAAGTTTATGCTGAAGACATTAGAAAGCATTTTCAGTTTCTCTTCTAAAGAGAAATCTGAATCAAAATATTTATTCTGTTTTAATGGAACTACTGAGTTATTTTTTAAAGGAATATAACCTGATGTAACAAAAAAGGCTGAATTCAGATTCTCCTCTGATTTAATCTCCACTGAAACCTATTCAGTCACAAAAGAATTAAACTGAAACAAAATTTGTCCCTTTGGGATGAAAGAAAAACTGCAGAAGGATCACTCACTGTCACAGGCAATCTTTGAAAACAAATAATGGGAACAAAGGTATTTTTTGCACTTCACATGATAGATTAGTTGTGAAACAAACACTACTGACTGAATAAATGGTGAGCAGCAATAAAAAATACCTTATTAGGACCAAAATAAATATGACAAGGCGTAACTGAAAATATATGGGAGTTGAACAGGTTAGTTTTTAATTTGGTTGGGTTTTAATTATGACACTTGATAAAAGCCAACCAGCTCATTGATCGTATTTACTTGAAACACGATCAAGCCCACAAGAAGGTAATTTGAAGTGTTTTAGAGGGTTTAGAGTACAGTTGTGTGTTTAAATGTAATGGTGTTTGAACAGGCGCATGGCCCGGACTTTGTCTCTAGTGTATGGGCTCAAAAGATAAGAAACATTTGGGTGCTCCAGGGAAGTCCAGGCCTTGGGATGTTTTATACTTCCTGGTAGGCGGCAGGAGGAGTGGGGCAGCAGCTTGCCTGAGGAGGACTCCTGGGAACGCACCAGGGTTAGCGTCCCCTGGCTGCCTCTTTGCCTCCAGACAAATACTGGAGAGGTATATTTTTAAGGAACTGTGACAGCTTGCAGTGTCTTGCATTACAGGAAGTGGGAAATCATGTCTGGGCTCCGGCCACGATTTCATTTACTACACTTGCTGCATAAAGGAACTATTTGCTCTCTACTTTCATCGCTTTCATCAATTGAGAGCATTTAATTGAAACACTCGGTTTATTTGTTATAATGCACTGCAGAAATGAAGGAGCCTAAATAAAATGACGTTATCATCAGGTTTAAGAATCTGCAGTATGAGCTGTCTAAGAAAACAATACGTTACGATTACAACTTCAAGTTACTACTCAGTGGCTTTGAGAAGGTTTGCCCCGAGCAACATACCTGGGAAATTCAAGTGCTACCTACAAAATGTATGTTGCAAAGAATCTCACAGAGGATGGCGAGGGTTGCTCAGAGCAGTAAAGAACCCCATTTGCACTAAAACCTGATTGGTTTCTGTTGTTAAATGCCTGGCTCATTTACAGTACCTGCTCTCAGAGAGCCACTAGGGGTTTTCAAATTCTTTTTCATATCTTCTCTATGTAGTAAAGAAAAAAGGAAAAGCCTATTATTATTTTAAGGTTTTGATGCTCCCACGGCTCTGAGAAGGAATTGCTTTTCTCGGTTACGTAGCTTCCACCTGCTGCTGGCGTATATAGAATTTAACAAGTGAAAAATGAAATGCATCTATTTTTTTAGGCTGTCATATCTTAAAATACAAAAGCTTTAGTGTTTGTTGTGGCAAACATATTGAGACAAAACAGTCAAAGAGAAACCTTGGTCTTAATCCTTCCTCATCAAATCCTCCATTCTATGAGAAAACTAAAGTGAAAGAAGCTTTGAATTATAATATTTCTGCAGTCTCATGCCATCAGACTAAAGTGTCCATACCTCTACCTAAGACCCCTCAATAACCAAGCATTACCTTTCAAATTATATGAAAACAAACATAAATCAGCTAAAACATTAGCTGTTCCATTGGCCTTGACAGTACATGCCACCTGCCATGGGACCAAGCAGATCAACATTGTGACAGTATTCCATAGTGGTGCCAAACTAATGAACTCGGCACACAAGATACCTAGCAAGACACTGCTCTGTAGATGTGTTTCTCTTCCTTTCAGACAGATCTAGTTTAGAACACAACTCTTTTCTATGCTCCAAAGTCAGGAAAGATGCCTACATGTTTCAGAGTGAGTGAAAATTAGGACCAAGGCTCAAGTCTCACCTTGCATTGGTGCACAACAGAGAGAAAGGGATGAAGGTGATTCTATGATTCTAAGGTGCTCTTTCATAAAAAGCAAATCTTGCCTACATTAACAAGATCATAGTAAGAGAGGATCAGAGGACTTCTGCCAGCACCCTGATTACCAACAGGGGCAGAGTATGAAGTTTAGTAGAACCATGGATCTTAGCTATCTAGAAATAAACATTTGTTCCATTACATGTATAGTCAAAGCTTTGTACAGCAAGACATGATCGCAGAAATCACTGTAGGAAGATTCCTAACAGGTTTTAAAAAGCATTCTGTAAACACGAGGTTCAAAAAGGTTCCTCATACGCTTTCCTTGAATTTAGCTTCTGGCATCAGACCTTCAGCTTTATTTGACTAGATATATAAAAGGCAATCTATTTCAACCTATGTAATCTGGATAATTGTATAATGGATGTTTACTACCAACCAGTAAAATTAAAACATGCTGGAACACCAAAGGATGCAAGTAGAAAAGTCTAAGAGAAAAAAATACAGGATGCAAAAGAAGCATAGACCTCTTACAAGAGAAACAGGCAAAAGTTTCATTCCTGAATAGGTTCCTTCTTATAGACTTAATTTAAAATGCAGTTATTTGTACCTTTTCAATCCAATTTCTTTCTGCACAGTACTTTTGTTTACCACTTCTCATTTCAGAGTGGCCAAACTCTTAGCACAGACCTCCGTTGGTATAAAAACAATTAAAATTTACTTAGAATATTTTCAATAGTATAAACCAAAGAGAAGTTCATTCTCTTGACAAAGAACTTATCCAGAACTTCAGTAAAGAGAAAAAGCAGTTTTCTTAAGAATTGTAACAATCTGTAAACACAAGCTTTTGTCTCACTTTGCTCATCTAACGATGGGTTATTCAAAGGCCATTTATATAATGACATTGGGAACATTTCCTAATTAAGGAAAGGTGTGAGGGACAGAGACCCTCAAAATCAGGACTGGCTGAGTAAAATCCAGCATAGCAGCTCTTGGATAAAATCTCTTAAAAGGGACACTGCAGAAAAAATACCTGTTGTAGTGCTCCTAAATCAGCAGCTTTGTTAACTTTATTAAAAGAGCATTGGCAAAATCAAAACCACTACAGAGATGAAGGTATCTTGAGGCAAGACCCCTACCTGCTGTGTTTGGTGTATTAAAGAGGTAGACTAACACTATCAAGGAAAAATTGTAAAGTACAGATGGTGTCTACAGATGGCTACTGCACTTTACAGACTGCAAGAGAGAAGAGATCACTGACTCATTCACCTACCAAACCCCATCAGTTGTGCTTGGCCAGTCTGTAGTCCTGCCCTCAATCTCCACAAGACTAGGTGGTTTCTTCTACTTCCCATCTTTCAACAAACCATCCCTATAGCCTGTAGCCCCACCACTAATTTCTAATTTCCAGTAACAGTGAAATGATTCAGCCAAGTACACTATAGCTCACCCTGTTTCCCAATCCCAGATCCTAGGGAAACAGCAGAGGACAACTCCTCACCTTACACCCAGCACTTTCTTACTGACTTTCTACACTCCTTATGCACAGCCGGTTCCTCACGTGGGCTGAAAGGGCAAGTCTCTTCCTATGTTTGCAAAGAACTTAACTCCTTCCTAAACGTTTGAAAACAGACTCTGTTAAAAAAAACCAACACCAAAGCTATTAGTAATGTGTTCCAATTGAAAGGAGGGGGATTGGCCACCAGTCAGCAAACATTTCTGCGCAGGACAATAGGTGATTTAATTTACTTTCCTAAAACGTACCAAGAAACAAGTGCAAAAGTTGTCATGTCCAATAACAGGATTTTATAGCATTAAGACTAACCAAGAGAATAGCCTATTAATATAGCTTGTAAAAGTTCGTTTCCTTTGGCATGATTTCTTTGCCCCTGGCTGCTGAGGGCACAAAGTACTAAGTCAGTGTTTGGCCTCATAGAGAGAAGCCACAAGGATATTCCATATGACAGCAGCTATCCAAATACACAAGAGGCTCGAGCGTTGCCAGCATTCAGAGACACTTCACCCAGCTCTTTTTTTCTGTAATCTGTAGGGAAAAGGATGAAGGTGGCACTATGATAGATCAGTACTACTTGAGGTTTTTCCTTCTAAAGTTCAGCAGCCATGAAAACTGCCTTTGCACAGACAAATTTTTTTTTTTTAATTGTGAGGTAATAACAACATATATGAAGCATACTACATTTCTCTGTGTTCATCTTTATCACTATTCAACTGATGAAATAAATTTCTAAGTCGTTGTTTATCGCTCTCTATTTCAGCTATTAGTCACAAGATCCATAAGCTGGATTCCCCCAACACCCCATTTCATTTAGTGAAGTTATGCAGCTGCACACTGTGGACCATGCAGACTCTTTCCTCTCCTAAATGATGCGTGGGCTGCCTTAGGAATTTTGGTCAGGGCCCATTTCTAACCTCATTTTGCATGTACGATTGTGCTCAAATGTTATTTCTTCCTGTTTTCTTCCCCCACCCTTCCCAACAGTAAATGACTTCTAGTTTGGCTCATCCCTGCTTTGTGGCCATTAACATGTTTAAACGTACTTCAGAGAAAGAGTAATGGAAACCACACCTGCATAGGACACAGGAGCTGTTGCTGCTAAGAATTATGCACTGAGTGCCATATATGCTTTAAAATAAGGCTTTATCTGCATGGATTGATTTTACCCTACTGAACAGCACTTAAACAATTTTTTTAGCAACAGGTAATTTCTCTAAAAAGTATTTTATTGTTGTGTAATAATTCTTAATTCATTCTTAATTCTAATTCTTAATTCATAGGACAAAAGAAAACTGCAAGAAGAAATTACACAGAAACGTCTAAAAGTGGAAGAGGAAAAAATGAAACACCAACATTTAAAGGTAAGTAAAGTGTTTGATTTATGTAACTAAGGATAGCCTCAAGTCATTCTGCATGAATAAAGGTTTTGGATTTTGGAATGCAAATCTTCACGCATTTAAGTCATGCTTTTACTGTCAAATTTTCACTGCTTTTTGGAGTCTTGCCAGGAATCCATTTAACTTTAATAAGCATCATCCTTTGAAAAAAATTACACTCAAGAGCTAATGTTATTTGATCACTTTCATGGCATAAAATGAGATCATAACCAGGAATAACTCACAGCTGAAAATTAAGCCCCACATTTCAGACTGGGTGTGTTCAGTCCTTAATTCCACTACAGCAGCCTCACTTGGTACAGGGTGCAGCACAATCATGAGGTCTTAATGCACTTTTTTCTGAAAAAAAAAAAAAAAAAGCTGATTTTTATTTGGCTATAGCTTTTTGTCAGCTTGTTTAATGACTCTTTGGTAAAATAATGCCATTTCTTTGTATATTAAAAGAACCAACCAAACAAACCAAAAACATGTAAATGACGCAAATATTGTCCTGAAAAGTGTCCTGGTCAACTCAGGATTACAAAGTCCAAATTACAAAGGAACCAAAATATCCAGTCCTGAAGACACTTGAAATTGCATTTGTTTCTACCCAACACCACCGTTCTTTACATGTGATGTCAAATTTCAATAGGCGTGTCATTTAGGGAGATGAGACAAAATCTATGCTTCTAGAAATGCATACCCTTTTAATTATGTCAGTGGATACACAGTTTCAGAAAGATATGTTAAATGCAATACCAGGAGCGTGGTGTGTCTCCTTGAGCAAATGGGGGAGAAGCACATTTAAAACAGACTTCTCTTCAAAATAGACACCTGATCCTGGGTTTTATCCGCCCTCTTTTGTGTTAAGCCAAAACCAAAAAGTTGTGATAAACCAGTTCACCAGGCCTGGCAAACCAACAGAAAACTCACTCATGCTTAAGTTCTGTCAGAAGGCAGTGACCATAAGGACAGGCTTGACCAATTGTATAATGTCTTGCCTAAAAGAGAGGGGAATATCTTTTCCAAGTCCTGTAACTAATGAGCAGCAAACATGTGACTGCCTTCCTCTGTTTTAGTACATGGTTACATGGAGTACTGCAATTTATGTTTCAAGTTTCCATGCCTATAAATTCAGAATGACTCTTTTGCCCTTCTTTTAAGAAGGATAAACTGATCTGTCCTAGACAGCCAGCTAATCCTCACTACTGCTGTGTGCAGAGTCCTAGGGCAGTTTCCCTACAGATCTAGTACATGCCTTCAGCTAACATTAATAGGTACAACAGAGTTAAAAAGTTAAGAAAACAAGAAGCCACCTTGCACTTGTTCTGGAGATGTTCTATGGAATCTTACAGAAGCTAAAACACTCCTGGAAAAATATTACTGAAATGCTCTTCCTTTCAAAGAGGACAGCGGATGTCACTTGTTTGCCTGTTCTGTGAAAAATCATACAGAAAAGTTTTTAAATTAAAATCAGTCATAGTGCGTATGAGACAAATCTCAGATCTAAAGAAGAAATTATTCACTTGGCAAGAAGGGATCAAGCATACTTTTAAATATATACATATGGTGTACAAACATGTACATATCATTAGCTATTTTGAGCGTGCAAAACAGAGACTTCTTTTTCCAGCTGAGTACTGAGACAAGGACCTGATACCAAAAGCAACATTACTATATGAACATCCTCTGCTTGAAGCCCTAAAAGCCTTGTCCTTTAATGAACCTTTATGCTTCAGATGAATCCAAGTATTTCAATGGAATCAAGCAATACAAGAATCTAGTGCAGAAATTGCTTTAAATCAGATTTAGACTTCTAAAATGCTTAGGCACTTCAGTAAATTTTATTGAGGGCTCATTTCCCTAGCAAGTCAGGTTGATTTCACTCATTTATACTCCTACCAGTTTTGCACGGTGAAATCTAAAGCTCTATGACCTATTCAACATTACTCACACCTGTCCCTTAGGAAACTATTGCAGGTTAGTAAATCTCACTGTCATATAACTGTTCCTGTTAGCTGGATATCATTATCCTGTTCCTCATTTTGTCTTTCATTACTATTTATAACCCTTAGCAACAGGTTTATTAAAAGGTTGTTGCTTTGTTATGTGGGGGTTTTCGGTTGCTTTTGTTTGATTGTTTGTTTTGTTTAGAACTTCCTTTTTGTAAATACGAATCTCTGCTCTGGCTCCCCAATGACTTGGTTTGCTGCCCCCAAGCTAACTTCTTGCCAGAAAGAGACAGATGAGGTATCGTAACAGGTCTTAGTTATCCGGTAGAACTATATTGGAGAAGGAATATTTACTGCCTACACGTGCACCCCTACCACGTGAGGCAGAGGACACGCAAGCAAATACAGACACCTGTGTGGGTAGGGCCTCACAGAACTGCAAGGGAAAATGGGGGCTGCTAGTGAGGGTACAAGGGAAATTTCACCCTCAAGTAATTCTAGATGCACCAGCAATTAAATCTTCCTCCTACCTGGAATCCCTCTCACTGAGGCAACAAGGGAAAGGACCAGACAGAGCTGCTCGAAAAGCATAGTCAGAACTGATTTGCATGTACTTTCCAAGAGCTTTTCTGGTTAGCTTATTAAGTTTTTGCCTCTGACGTGTCTGAACTCCATTAGTGCTACCTTGTAGGTGCCGGTCACACACCTTCTCGTTCAAGGCATTAAATGTTGAACTATATCTTCTGTGAAAATGACAAAAATTATTTATGCCTCCCCCAACATGCCATAAGGTGAACTGCCATATTACTGGGAGAGCAAGGCCCACAAACTGAAAACACCTGTGTCTTCCAGCAAAGGATGAATCTTTCAGTGTTAGCCCAGCCTTGTCAAGGATTACAGTGGAATTCTACCTGAAGCTCACACAGGACATTATTGACAGAATTTGCAGAGTACCGTCACAGTATTCCTGATGTGACCATGAACTACAAAAGAAAGTGATTACTTTCCAGCACTCTGGCCATTCCCTGCGTCTAATGACGTGACAACGTATAAGTATCCCTTTCCCTTATCACACCGAGCCCAATGCAAAATGAAAGTGCTTTCATATGAGTGCTATAACACATGCACGAGCTAGTACTGAGCTAGAGGCACTTTACAAGGGAAGGAAATGCTTAGACAGCAGAAAGAACCCGACGGCCCAAAAGCAGCAGCTCCTGCAGTGGCTTGTTTGGATGCCTCAGTGGAGCTGCCTTGAAACTGCCTGTTGTTCAAAAGCTGTTTCCAAACTATGCAATGTGGCATTCTTTCAAAATTGGCCAATTAAATTAAAAAGATTACACGCCATTTAGTTAGGAGCAGCAGCAAACTATTCTTGGAAAAGGCAAAAATAGCACTATTGTGTTAGGCCTGCATTTTGGGCGTTTGTTTTCTTGGGCCTAACCCTACGTATACGTGAAGGTTTTGTTGATTTCAATGGGTGTTACCGGTTTCTGATCAGGTCTACAGTGCCAGCCCCACTGTAATTCTCACAAGGAATTATAGATTTGTTTTTGGAGACAGCAATGCTAGACTAATTCAGTTCCAATCAGGACTAAAAGCTCACTTTTCTAGGAGCCCTGCTTATCAATAAAAAATGAACAACTTGATTGAAAGGGAATTGATAACTGTGTCCCCTCCAACTTGAGCAAACAGTATTTTGTGGTCAATGAGAATTGTGCCAACACCAGTTGATCCTGCTTTAGCAGGGGAGTTGGACTAGATGATCTCTAGAGGTCCCTTCCAACTCTGACAATTCCGTGATTCCGTGACATGCATTTACCAGATCAGGTAAAACCATTCTATTAAAAATCATTATTTATTTCACTTGAGCCTAAGACACAACTGCCAGGAAGTGCTGCCACGTGACCCTGCAGCCAGAGTCAAGGCTCGGGACACCAGTCTTGAGCAGCCCTTGTTTCCCCACAGATTTGCTACAATCCACTGTTGAGAGAGAGAATACTATCCCACAAGGCTAAGGCAACTGTAAACATTACTCCTATGTTCTGAGGGGGGGCAGGAAAAGAAAAAGAAAAGTACTGAGGAGTTCCACAGAATTCCCAGCAAGCCTATTTTAGCCACAGTTTCTATCACATCATGTATTTCACACATCAAGCAAGTTGAAAATTGCATTTAACTGCAGTCAGGTCCCTACATGCACCCTCCTTCATCAGTTTGCCCGCAGTAATAACCTCACATAAAGTATACAGTAAACAGAACAATGTAGGAAGCAGGAGTTGAAGTGACTCAACGCACAGGGTGCAGGCAGGGATTGCAACAGCCGCTGTGGCTCATTAACTGAGGTTAATGCAGCTTTCTCAGCAGCGCTGGGCACAGCTCTGCCTCAGAGCAGCAGAAGTCAAAATCCAATTTAATCTTCATCCACATCCTACAATTAATGAAAGTATATGCAGGAGGGGAAAGGGGAGAACTAACATGGAACTCAGACAGCTCAAGGAATCTAAATTACAAACAGAAAATTCATGGTTAATTAAAAACCTTATACGCATGGTTTTTTCCCCTGTGGAAGGGGTTTTTCTAAGCAGTCCTGAATCCCACTTCTTCCCCAAAGCAGCAAATGGATTCATATTCCTGAGTTAAACTGAAGGGAGTAAAAAGAGCGCAAGGAAGTTTGCCTGGTTTACAACTTCTAGCCTACAAATATGAACTTACCTCCATTAGTATTTTTCTCTTTTTTCCCATTTTAAAGCAGCTGTAGGAAGCAATCACTGCATACAGCCATATTTTTCAAAATTTGAGAACACAGCTGAGAAATTCACTCACCTGTACACATGCAATACACCCATTTATAAGCCACTACTGTACAGAAGGAACTCCACAGGCAGTAAACAGGTCAGGACCTAAGTATGTAAGCCCCGGATTGCCCCTACAACAGCAGTTCTAAATAAACAGCAGGTCTTCTGAAACACTAACCAGACAACAGCAACCCAGGTTCCACCTTTCCAATCCCACTCTTACCCCATACATCCTCACTAGATGAAATACAAGTTCACTACCATAATTACCCAAGATTCTTATACATTCCAGACACAGGATTGGGTCACTAACTCCCTAGAGATCTCTTCCTTCTATACAAGCTTATTTACAGAAACTTTTCACCTTTTGTACCCCCTCCCAGAATCTATGCAATGCCATGACCCCTGAAATCAGAGCTATTGAAATAAAACTAGAGGGCTTCAACTGTTTTGCTTTATTGAGGACAAACACACCACTGGATCCACTTAAAAATATTAATGTTACAGGTAGCAACTGACATCCTCTATGCATACGTTAGGTGGACTAATAAAATGGGACATTGCTCTTAATGAGCTTGTTTTTAAGTCAATCTCAAAACAGAATAATTTTTTAGTATTTCTCTTTCAGTGGCACTCACTGATGTCAGGTTGCCTTATGCTAGGTACGGCACAAGAATGTGGATCATGCCTATGGCATTGAGAAAAATACAGTAAATGATTCAACAGCCTAACTTTTAAAGTACACTTACTTGTCTGTGTTTTTTTCACATCAGAAAAAGGCTTTGCGAGAAAAATGGCTCTTGGATGGCCTTAGTTCTCTCACTCCAAAAGAACAAGAAGAAATGCAAAAGCAGAATCGGGAAGACCAACAACGGACTCGTGAACTGGAACAAGATATTTTCAGGTAGGGTATTACCTCTGCCCTCTGGCTGGGTTCAAATGGTCTCTTCTTAAAAGTCCTACTTTATCTTGTAAAAGATTAAAGTGTCAGCAAGGGCTAAACATATGCTGTTTGATACACAGAATAAAGCAATCTGTGTTGTATTTTCTAGTCAGCTAGAATTAGAGAATACACAATGCAAGCTGTGAATCTTATCAAACTGCATGATAAATATCTTGCAGTGTAGCTGTTTGTTTACTTCCAGATACCCCTTTTATGCTACACTCAATAGACATAAGCCACAGTACATGGGGTTTGCTCTGATAGCAATTGTTGAATCAAAATTTCAAAGTAACACTAAATGGTTTTAAAAGTTCGGTTTCCGCAGTTCCTGCACAGCCTTTAACTTCTGACTTCTACCATAACACAGGAAGTCAGAACAGTACAAGCTGCCTAGAGTTATTGGTATCACTTGCCTTATTTTCACTTATCTTCCATGCTGTTTTGTCCCCGGTTTACTCCCAGAAGCCTGTTATAGTAAAGGCCTTTTTCTCCCACTTATTAACGGTGTTCCTACAAATCTCATTGCCAGTGCCTCCCTACCACATAGGGCTAACATCAAACTGCGTGTCTCACATACAACACCTATGGACATGATTCTGTGTGCTTGTTAGCTGCAGTTCACCTTTCCCATATATCACAGGGCTCTCTACACAACCAGCTCCTTACCTAGGTCCAGGCATACTGACTGGTACTTCCCATTAGCCCCCACAGAAAAGATGAAGTGTTCCTGTTTCTTTAGATTCTGCAAAGTCTCATCATCTTTTTTTGAGACTTCTTCCTCTATTTCAGCTCAATAACATATTCCTCCATACTCTCCTCTTCCCCTACTGTCCTCCTACACACACTCTTTTGGCAAAGTTGTCACCAAGATTAACTCCTCCAGTTATCTCCCACCCACTTCCCTCCTTCCTTACTCCATCTCTCTGACACAAACGATAATTCTCCTGGCTGACAGGCAGCAGCCTAGTGCTAGTTTGTCCTATAATTATGCTGACTTCTTGCTTGAAAGCACTTTTCTCAACAGAACAGCTTTTCACGCACCTCTGTGGAATCTTTTGTTGCAGTGGTAGGAGGTAGACAGCGTGCTCTAAAAACATCCCAGCAGGTTGTGATTACGGAGACACACTATGACAGTGTGATCACCAGGAAGGAGAGCCATGTGGGGAAGGACTGGCTCAGGAGCAACGGGGAAGTTGTGCTGAGCCAGTAGTTCCCCACCAGCCCACTGGAAACTCAGCCCTTCTCCAGGCACTGTGAGGATAGGCTAGATTTTCAAAGTCCTGTTGACTTTGAGGAAGAGCTCAAGCTTTAGCCAAGATCTCCATTATGCCATAAGAAATTTGCATGGGAGATCTTTAAAACTACTTTATTTTCATCTACACTCTTTCCAGATCATTTGATGACACCCAAGTAAAGAACAAGCAATGCTGTTATAGTGGAGGTCTGTGAGTGGCTATGCCACTAAAAAGGAAAGCTGCTGAACAGCTGACATACTGCCTGCCTCAAAAAGTAAAATATTTTAGCAGGAAGTGCACTGTAACTCTAGCATCTAAATCTAGTCTGTCATCTCATGACAAAGCTTTAGGGTTCTCTGCACCGGTGTCGTTGTAGTTGTGCTGTCTCTCAGCAGCACTGGCAGTGGGTCTCTGCTGTCATAAGCCTGGGAAGACTTGGAATGCAGGGATAGGACGCAAAAGCCTTCCTACAATACTGGGGATTTCAGCAAATAGGACCAATTATTCATGTATGTAACATCATTTTCACCGATTTTTCACGTACATAATGTCATTTTCACGTCTTGCAGAATCGTAGGTTTGTAACTACAGCTGTGGAGAGTCTTTTGATACTGCTTTTGTAATTACTGTCCACGTCAGCTCAGTGGCCTTAACATTTCTTTCCTCTGAGACCAAAACTGAACACACATAGCGAGCTTCACATCTCTGATTATAGCCATATAATCTTTTTTTCTTATCATGACTAGAATATATCACTGTTACAAATAGTAAAACAGTAATCAAACTAGAGCTTCAAACCTGAAAAAGCCCTTTAATTTATGTAGGTAAATTAGCATCACAAAGGAGTATTCCCTCTGCTTTAATTCTAGTTTGGATCCAAAAGCTGACAAGGGGATATAAATTTTAAAGTTTATCTGAATTAGAAGCTTCTAGGTCTTTTAAAAGATGCCCACAGTCATTTCAAGAAATATTTCTAAATGTATTTGTGCTTTAAGGAAGGAGAAATGAAAGCATCAAACCCACCATTTGTCCCCAATTGCTTTCTTAAATCACAACATGGATCCTGGAGTAACATCTCAGCCCGTCTCTTTTTTTTGATAATTACAAGGACTATATGTAGGTATATTCTCTACATTGAAAGACCGCACATTCAGTACTGCATTACACGACTAAGAGCACACACATTATACCAAACAAGGTGGAGGTTCCTCAGCTCATACACTTGATGTATGCCTGAGCCTGTTACAGCCTAACTATAGGAATGTTACCTTCCCAAAGGAATTTTTGCCAGAAACATGGTTAACCATTCAGCATGTACAAAAAACTCCATTTTAGAATTTAGAGATTACAGGTTTGTTTTGTTGTGTTAATTTCGGTTTGGGTTTTATTTGTTGGTTTGGTTTTTTAATAGTTTCTACTTATATGTCTGCATTTAGGAGAAATTTATTAAGTATTAATTCTCTTGCTACATAGTTCTAGATTCAGTTAATTACAAGCGTTCAGTTAGTTTCACAAGCAGTTCAGTTAATTACAAGTCATCTTTCTATATCTAAGATGACTGATATTCTGACCATAAACCAGCAATTTAAATCCTGATGAAAATGAAATTCAATGAGTTTACTTGCAACTGGAAGCACTGTGAAAAAAAAAAATGCAATGTTGGATTGTAGTTGCTGGTCTTTCTCTGCTTATTAAAAATGTTATTCTTTTTCCAAGAATATAAGGCTATTTGCTTTACTACATTTGCTTAACGGAACATGTGAATGGTTCCACTTTTGTTTTCACATATGCTGCTCTTTCATGGCAATTTATTTTTTTTTCATGGCAAACTAAGCATTTCCCCAGCCATTTGTTGATAGTACCAGCGTTACCAAGAAACTTTTCCTGCCTGTGACCTTCTGCTGGGAAGCTCCACCAAATTGCTTCCTCCTTAAAATGATTCCTACTTCTTGACATATATCTGAAATACTTCCGATTTATTTGTAGTGAAATGAATCGGACAAATTACACCAGTATAAGATGAAAAGACTAACTGACAAAGAAATTATTACACAAAATGACACTCTGTCTTCACTCTTACAATGACAACTTCGCAAGTATGATGCTTCCTAGAAATGAAAATCAGTATAGAAATGCTCTTAATTGCATTCCTGAGCCACCTTGACTTAAGAGGACTTAATTCACCATTGCTGAAGTTTTAAAGACAGTTTAGATGTTTGTAAGACCTTGATATCAAAAGAATTTTTTTCATTACTGATACACTTACTCCCATAACCAAACAATCTACACGCCTTAGAGTCTTTTGTAGCTTTTACGTTCATGATACACAGAGGACTCAGGTAAGGACATTTGACTTTACAAATGGAGAATGGAGGCAGAAGAACATACCTGGAGTCATGTGGGCACTTCCCTCTGAACTGAGAATTTAAGCAGGTCTATTCACATCAAGCATCTTTTGCTATAAGTTATAGTCCCTTACACTCCTTAATAGCTGTCTAGCAAAGGTCTCAAGAAAAGCACCCGTGCTGCTTTCCAGATACCATTATGTTTTGTTTAGATATACCCAGCCCGGTTTCAAACCGGACAGAAGCAATACAGAAACCTAGTAATAGAGTTCAGTATCAACAAAGTCCACTAAAAAGCATAAAATACGTACCATACAGTACTTGCACAGTGCTCTTCCTATGCTACAGATAACACCCAAGCTAACAAAAGCTGGCATGACCACACATATGTGAAGTCATACCTTTCACCTGCCCTGTAAATCAAAGATTGTTAAACTGATCATGTAGACACATGTCATGCAGCAGCAGCAATATATATTATTGAGCAGCTCAGTAGAATTCTTTCCTCTGGGCATCTGATTATTAAATTTCACTTGATTCAGATTCTGTCCACTAGAGTGATTATTCTGCAGGGGTTTTATCTTCATTGAAAAAAATTGAATCACTTGAAAGACTTATTGAATACCCTTAGACCAGTCTTTATTTCTGCCAAGAGGACAATCACAATTGTAGGCAGATTATTTACAGTAGTGGCATGGGCCTTTCCATCACCCTCCTAAATGGGACCTCTGTTTTGAAACATCTTTTTCTTGGGTGTCAAATAGAGCTAGTGTACGTCTGCCAATTAGTTTAGATTTGAAAATTTTTGATAAAAGGGAGTTCTATTCTTTGTATCAACAACAAAACAGTGAATAGTGAGTGACCTGAACCACCTTGCAGACAAATAGCTGAATGCTCTGGTTAAAGACAAAACCAGCATTTACATTACCCGTCCTATTCAGCCTCTATACATGGCAGAAGTTACAGCGAGCCAAGTGACCATGTCCTTGATCAGGGTACAAGCTGCATGAAGAATTTGGAGTTCCATTTTATCATTTAATTTTCAGCAAATAGCACTCATTCTTGATAGAATCAGTTGCTAAACAACATACTTAAAAATGCACAAACAACATCACAGTTAACTAAAATCCATTCAATGGCATGTAATGCGATACATGAAGGCAGGCTAAGACTAGATGGACTCCAGAGCTGCAAAAGCATTTGACTCACCTCAAAGCATGTGAGGACTTGCTAAACTGCCTTTTCCTCTCCATCCAGTATTCTCCAGGGTGGTAGCCTCCTATCTGCTTTTCATTCTTAAGCTGTTTATGTTTATTCAGGGGTGGCAGTGGTGCCAACCCCAGCAGATTAGCTGGTGGCCAGCAGTAGTCAGATGTTCCCTGTAGAATTTCTTAATTCAGCAACTACTTTGGCATAGAAACTTCCAATTGAATATCTCTGCTTCTAAGGTTCCTTCTTTCATCCACACCTCCATACTACTTATTTTCCCCTCTCAAATAACAAACGCTACTCAAGGAGAAAAGGACAAATATCCAGGACTGATTTAATACAGTAGCTATGTCATGTTTCCCTTTCTTAACACAGCAGCACTGTTGAAAGATTTCTTATAATTGCTATATAGCTGCTAGACCCTTTCAAGACAAACACAAACTGTGATGTGACTTCGTAAATGTGTAAGTGATTTAGAAAAGTTTCTAAAGATTTAAACACACCAGAAATATCTGGCCTAACTTTTCAACTGCACAAAGTCATAAGGACTTCGATTTCTTTGAACTATATAGATTGCATCTTTTGAAAGTTTCCTTTCAACAAACTCCAGCGTGCACACTCACAACGTCCTCTGAAAATGAACCATAAAAGTTTGTCTCTCTGCAAGTATGAGTGCAAAAGAGATACTTAAGGTCTAGATGCAATTCCCATTACACAGGTCTGAGAATTTTTCCCTAGCCCCACTGAGCACTGAATCAGTCATCTTAATTACCATATAAACTGGGTGTTGGTATGGGTGTGAGAGCATATATAAACTTAAATAATACTTTTCTTGATCTCCCAGATAACTATATGGGGTTTATCATCTTTGATTTATTTGGGGTTGTGTTTTCTCTTTCTCTCTCCCCCCCCCCTTTTTTTTAATTATTATTTTTAATACCTTTCCAGGATTTTTCCTCCTCTTCTTCCACCTATGTGTCTAAGAATGTTTAGAGTCCAGACTGAAATAAACCCATAGTAAAGGTTAATTATTCTTCAGTTCATTATGCTTCTGGAAGCTTTTAATGATTAATTTTTGCATTAGAATATTGCAATTAAGTTTCATGTAAAAACAGGACATTTCAACATATTAAAGAAATACTATTCTGTAAGAAGTGCAGAAATAAGGCATGTGGTCACTGCATTAGTTACTTTTATAGTCGTCCAAGAATGTTCATCCCCCTCATTATAATATTTTTAAATTTTAGCACTATAATCAGTACCTTTGATCAGGTAAGGATATCTTGCAGAGCTCAGGTCCAAAATGTTAACTGCTTTTAAATATTTTTTTAGCATTTACTTTCATCCTGAATACATTTTTCTTCACATCTCAGTTCTGAGTTCTGTGATACCTTTGTGTTGCAGAAAGAAAAAAAAAATATTCTCACTAAGAATAAAAAGTCCACATAGTATCCTATTATTTGTAGTAGCTCTACAAGTCTGAGTTAAGTAATCTGAGATAAGTAATTTTGCTCTAATGTGAGGTCAGCTTATAATTGCACATGCATCAGAAAAAAGAAAACTGTGAAATGGTATTCTTTTTTTTTAAAGGAAAAACTTACCTGCAATACATTCTTTCTGATCCTACTTTGAAAACAGTGTCTGAAATTAACTTATTTTTCAGGAGGGAACAGATAATGAATATAGGCCCCCACAGCATTTTCTTATCTCTAAGTAAATTTTCTTTCCTACACTGTCTCAAAAAATGTGATTACTCCCTTGCAATTAAGATGTAGGAATCTAGTATACAGGTTCCAGGGTTATGACTTTATTTGTCTCTTAATTTTATATGTGTACTTGAACACATAATGAAAACAAGCTAATTCTTTTGGTGTAAGAAAGCCCCACTAATGTCCATACACACAACGCAGCTAATCTGCAATGTAGTTCTCTGCCTGGTATTAAATCAAAGGGAATTGTGATTGCAGGCTGGAGAAGGAAATTGAGGCTCTGGAAAGAGAGGAAATGGAAGTCTCAGCTAAGGAAGAAGCAATTTTAAAGAAACTCAAGTCTGTTGAAAAAACAACAGAAGACATAATAAAGGTTAGTGCCAAATTACTTCAGAATTTGAATTAATTACTTGTTCATTGTGATAACCAGGGAAAGGGGAATTAGCTGGATCCTGTGAGTGGTCATGAGCTTTTGTCTAAAGTGACAGCAGTTCTAAAGGGATCAAGATATTATACTGTTCAAGTGCCCAAATGTCTCCATTTGCTTGTTTACGGGGGTGCGGGAGCGATTCCCATCATTAGTCATCCATAACACATCTCAAAAAAACCAGCATTGTCACTGGCACCAACCAGCAACTTGTGCCTCAGCCAGAGACAGTCTCTGTAACAGGTACAGAGCAGGCTGATGTGTTCGTGCTCCTTCAGGTGATGCGCCCAGCTGAACTGCATCATGCTTTCCCCCAAGTCCTGGAGAGAGGTCATTGTCAGTCATTTGTCTTTGTCAAAAGGTCATTTTGATACTTGAAAATCATCTGAAATCATCACAGAGGTAGAGCAACGAAACTGAACTTCAGTTCTCCAGTTGTTCTTACACACACACTCTCTCTCTCTAAAACTATGCACGGAGAGAAGCACAACTGGAAAGCCAAAGTGGAGCCTTTGTAAATCTTTGAAGCCAGCCAGCCTGGGCCACAGCATGAGGCTGTGTCACTGATTAACACTTTGTAATGTCTTGTTGTTCCCTGTGTGACATGGAATCACACTGGCAAAAAAGGACCAGAAAAATTTAACTTTCTCCCTTGCCATGCTCCAGTTCAGCAGGTTCTGCTTTTAGCCCCTTCTCAGTATGAGACTATGCACACAAAGAGTTAAAACTCTCAGGTAAAGCAAAGCACTCTCCATTTAACACCTTAAGACTGACTAATCACATTTATTGTTAATGGTTCTCTTTCCTAGTCTGTGAAGACTGAAAAAGCAGAAGTTGAAAAAGGTATGTTTAGTCAAAGAAAAATAATAATATATATTTTTAAAGGTTCTAGTAGAATGCAGTGAAAATGTACTAAATGCTTTGTGGGTCTTCTTTATTCAGAGTCAGCAGACTACATATACACCAACATACCTGACCTTCCCAAGCATTTCAGGCCTTCTGCACTGAAGAGTACAGCACATACAGCCCCCGATGATGAAGAAAAGAGAAAAGGTACTGCTTATTAGTAACTCCAAAGATTGTCCATATATAGAAAGACTTCCTATAAATTGAAGCTAATACGTTACAGGATAAACATTACAGATACGGGACAATGTTGTTCTCATTTATGCTGTGTTACGTTATCAGTGAGGTCATCAAAACTGAGAGGTGGGACACTGGTGTAAGATACATACCATTGAGAATAAGGATCAAGTGTTTTCAACGCTGACACTTCAGCACTTTGTCCCTCTCTACCTGGTGTAAGTTTAAGCAGTTCCTCCCTTCATATCATACATTTCATATTTTTTTTAATCCACGCTTACACGTACTGGGCAGACAGAAGTAGTCTGGTTATTTTCCAACTACTCCAAACCCTCCAGACCTTCTGAGTGCCCAAAACTCTTTGCAGCATGTTGAGTTCTTTCAACTGCTGCTACTGCCCAGCAGAACACCAGGGGCCAAGGTTAAATATGACTCTCTCAGTCACATAATGACAACTGGCTCCTCAACAGCTTATTTTTCCTTACAGAATTAGATACCAATGAATATATTTTTTTCAAATTCCAGTTTTGACAGGATGGAAGGGGGCATTCAAAATGAGAATCCAATATATTGGTTATATATGTGATAATTTCACTTACTTGATAATTAATTCCAACAGTCATTCTCTATCACTGTCAGAACTCTTCTATAATATTTTTTGCAGCTGCTGTATTATCACTTTAAGCACTTGTTTCTCTCAACAGCATTGTTTGCCATGGAAATTAAAGTTGAAAAAGACATGAAGACAGGAGAAAACACAGTGTTATCAACAATACCTGTTCCCTCAAAGGAGTTTAAAGAGACAGGAATTAAAGTCTATGACGATGGCAGAAAGTCAGTCTACGCAGTGTCCTCAAATGGCAGCACAACACAAAATGGGATGGATGAACTTGCTCCTGTTGAGGTGGAGGACCTGCTACGACAGGCAACCGAAAAAAATTCCCAGTCTCCCACAGAGTATCACGAGCCTGTGTTTGCAAATAAATTTTGCAGGCCAGTTACTCCTCAGAAAGACAAATTAGTGCCTGGACCAAAACTGGAAGACACTCACAGAAGAGAGATGAATGGATTTAGCAACCATCAGACAGAATTCTCCTCCAAAACAGAGCCCTTTATGCAGCAACATAAAGAGAATGGGCTTGATCTTCCAAAGGTAATACAGCCAAAGTCTCCCTCTCCAGTACTTTCCCGTTCAGAAAAGAAAGCACACACTAATCCTGAGAACGGGATGATACATAATGAAGATAGAAAAGCTGCACATGGAGAATTAAGACCTTATGAGAATACAAGAGAAAGACATAACGAGACAAGATTTCAAAGTCCCTGCCATCTTAATGAAACATCCCCTGCACCTCAAGATGAGGAAGATGTTCAATACAGAGTTGTCCAAGCTGTGCCATGTTACGTGGATGATTCTGAACCAGTGACAATGATTTTCATGGGTTATCAGCGCGTTGAGGATGATGATGAAGAAGCAGACCAAAAGTTGTCACGATACGATGGAGTTATCCGTGCAGAATTAGTTATAATTGATGATGATGATGAAGACGATAGCAAATCTGAGAAACCAGCATATCATCCCATAGGGCACTACAGTCAGGTTTATCAGCCACCAAGCAGGAAAGTCACAGAAGTCCCACAAACGAACCCTGTGAGCAGTCTGGGTGCGGGCCTGAGCAAGGTACCCCACAAAAATTCCATCTCCCTGCGAGAACAAGAAGAACGCTTAAGCTCACCAACACACCGTGCTCATCTTCACAGCCAGATAGCTGGAGACGGTACCGAAGATCCCTCTCTAACAGGTAACAGAAAAGGACAATCATGTCACTGCTGTTCGCTCATGTAGCAAACTGATACTACTCCTCTCTGCTAGCAACTGTTTCAGCTTTACTACTACTATTTCATGGACTAATATACAATTACTAATGATTCCTTTGCTCTTGTTTCTTAACAAATGCCAATCTGCATTTTGGTATTGTTGAATTATTTAATCTTTAGCAATGCACTAGTTACCATATCAAAATTTGGAAAATAAACTATCTCAGAAAAGCCATTTCTGTAACCTTCACAGATTAAAAATGGTTTCTTTCAAGTGACAATTAAAATTTCCATTAATGCTACCTCAATTAGCAGAATTGGTTTTCATTTCTACCAGGTAACTACAAGCATTGCTTCTTAACACTGTCTCCTCACTGGAATGTTTTTGTGCCTGTCTGCATTCTAACTACATCCTAGATAACCCAAATTGCTCCTTAAATCAGAAAGACTGTTTAATAACCAGCTTTACTTTGCATTTTTCTGGAATCAGCATTGCCAACCTTGCCTTGACAATGTTTATGCAAGTTTTACCGTTCCTTCATTAACCAGAATAAGATATTTTTATAGCCTCCAAAAGATAGCGAAACAGTTTTCATCACTACATGTGGTTAAAAAATAACACTGTGGACTTACATGTGTTAACACTTTTTATATTCTATCAATACTCAAGGTGTCTATTTCTTACTATAAAGTTTTATAATAAAAGATTGAAAGAACAATAGCAAGATCTTCCAGAAACACAGAAAGCTCTTCTTTATGATTATGTTGCACTTTAACGCATACCATTAAACTGCATTTAAGTATATTTACAGAGCAGCAGATTTCAGGCAGTAGTCACATTCTACTTCAAGGAAGGAATAATGAATTATAGGAAATCAGGAGTTCTGATCCCACAGCCTCTCCCTGCTCCTCTTCCAGACTATATTCCTAATAATTTTGCAGTTTGGCAGCTAAAGTGTAGTTTTGGGCTCTGCCTAAAGCTACCCTGGCAGCCCAGCACCAGCATTTCTTTACAATACAGGTAACGCCAGGAGAAAGGGTGGTCATTGGACCACATAAGGAGTTTTAAGTATTTTTGTATCAGTATGCACCGACTGGGAAGAACTTTTCAGTAAGTAATGCTCCCAGTTTATAGGGGTATCGACCTCGTGCAGTCATAAACAGGGCAGCCTGAGAGGCTGTCCAGCACTGCTGGAATATTTCTCATCGGGGGCCCCCGCACTTGCCTATCGCTTCAGAGGGACTTTGCTTCTCCCAAGCACCAATCCTGCCATCTCTGCACCTCTCTGTGCCCTCTGGCACCAAAGGCTGCTGCCAGCAACCGAAAGCAGAAGTAGCTGGTACAAGCGAGATAAACCACTCCAGCAACTGCTCCAGCCCATTATATTTTGGGGATAGTCCTTTCATTCCCCCATTACATACGTCTAGGCATATAATGAAGTGAAACTCCCCCACCCACCAGCTGGTTGCTGCTGAAACGATTCATTCATCCGACAGCCCACTGCGTGGGTGCTCCTGAACAGACACTGGGAAAGAGGTTTCCAAGAAGTAACTACGAGCTAGCAGTACCCTTTGGGTGGGCCATGTACAGGCCATGAGAGGTTAGCTGAAAGCCTCCATCTGTAACAACCTTTGCTTATTTGTGTCTCCAGAAAAAAAAAAAAAAAAAGTATCTCAGACCTCTTAATTTTTCCCTGCCACCCAGACACTCTCAGAACAACCTAGGTTCTCTCTCTTTTGAGGTTAGTGGAAAACAAAAACTGACTTTCAAGGAAGGGGAATAAGTGTAAATGTAGCAGACACACTTGAGAATCTGTTCCGTTAACCCGTATTTGGTCTTACCCATTTACTTACAAGTATTCTACCAAGGAGAAAATAACCAATTAGGAAAAAGCTGGTCCCAATTAAATTAAAAGCGGTTTGGCAACTGCCTCAAAAATACACCCCAACAGTCAGCACTGCCTCCAAGTGAGCATCTTAAGTGCCCAGTAAAATTTGGAATTAAGCCATATTCCTCTTTACCCCTCCACCTATTTATTGGCACTCCCTGGGATATTTTCATCAGTGGAAAAAGCCAGGAAGTGACTCAATTTTTCCCAAGCAGTCCTGTAATCTTACTGCAACTTCTAAAAAAGAAACAAAACCAGGAAAGCCTCTTAAAACTAGAACAATGTATTACACACAGCTGTTTCTTAGGGAAATAAACTGTTTTAAAAGCAGCCACTGACGCCCAGCCTAGCAGGTTCACCCTAAACACCACCAGTGAAAATAGGGGAGTCAGAATTATTTTTGGGACCTCATCCTTCATTACTAAAACAACAAACGGTGCAACAGGAAAAAATAATCCTCTCTGAAATGCAAGCTTTGGGAGGCAATTGCAGCATTTGAACATTAAACACTGAGGACTCTTTGAAAAAGAACGGAAAGCAAGGAAGCACGGGACAGACCAGGGAGACTGTCCCTTATGTAACAATCTTGCTTTAGGAAAGAAATGAATCTTCAGATCAACCTACTGAAAAAGTGATGGCCAGGGACAACTAGGAGGCAGAGGAATTGTTCCATGTGCCAATCTATACAGAGAAATACCAGATTAAATTAGCTTTCAGTATGCCCCCAAACTGACAGAAACATAGGACATACTTTTTGCCCTATGGGAGCAATTTTCCATTCCCCATGAGCTTGGTGGGGGACAATATCTCAAAGTACGTATGGTTTTTCTGAGGGCACAGAGAGAAGGATGGCAATGCTATAATCAGGACACGAGTGGTTTGCATTATTAGAGCTTATTTTCTTCTTTAAATTTCAGTCAAATGAATTAGTGTGCAAATGTTTTGAAGATTCAATACTCATTAGGGAAATTAAAAGTCCTTAGAGGGGGAACAAAGGCTAGACATAGTGGAATGAATAAGGAAAGGTAAAACTGAAGTTGAACCTACTGACAGTGTGGAACAGGCTCTCATGGGACACAAAGGTCCAAGGCTTTTGGCAGGTAGCTAGTCTAGGTGACCTCATTTGTTTTCCTTACCACTGGAAGCTGTGCAACCTTCAAAAAACACAATGGAGACTTAGCTCAATTTGCACTGAAGAACATTAACATACAACAAAACTTTTAAATAGAGAAAGATAAACGAATACCATCTGTTTCTGTAACGCATAGAGCAATACAAAAAATGGACTACTTGCTGTAAGCAAAGCATCAGATTGACTATTCTCTCTAAACACCACCAGGACTCAAATCCTTCAGAATTCCTTGGTCTGCAAACAGTACTCAGGGTCTTTGCAAGAGCTAAGCTTAACATGGGTGGCCCTGTGATATAAAGTTACACTCAGATGCTTCTGATTTGCAGCATTCAAAACATAACTGGAATTGGACATCTGCTGACATGCATAAATCAAGCAAACAGCTGCTTTGACCCCCGTCTCTCAGTACAGAGACATACACAGGGTGAAGGAACCAGACATGCTATTTTGGGTGACTCTTCAAACTAACAGGTCAGAGAGCTGGAGATTATTCCCACTGCATTCTCAGATCAACTACGTGGTGGGGGAAGGCTCTTACATATCAAGCTGCAAGATTATACTGCAGTTCTAAAAATAGCCTTAACATTTAATGATCTGCCCTGCACTGTCACTTTCAAACTAACCCACATTATACCCAGTGACAGACAATACCCATACTGATGTTTATACTGATACCGAGTCACTCCGTCAGACTTAAATCAGGAATATGACTAACTCCTGCTCTGACTCACTGCAGCAGGAAGACAGGAAAGTTTTCTGTGAACATCAACACAAAAGCTAAAGGCTTCCAAACGTTTACAGCTCCCACGGCGGAGTTTAGTTTAAACAAAGAGTTTGTTTAATTATTCATGCATCCTTTTAATCTGTCAGCATCTAGTCAAGGACAATACTATCTGTCTGCAATGCCTTAGTGAAGGTAACAGAAACAAAACAGTTAGAAGAGAGCTGTGCAAATTTTCAAATAGTGATAATGGAGTAATTTCTTAATATACTCGCTTTATTGCAAAATTACCAGAACTAATGCCTTCTACTGATTTCTTCCTATAACACTAAAACAATGCTTATTCTGCTGGATTAACCACTGGAGGTATGTGTATTCTTCGTTTTTCTGAATAAGGAGATTTAGCATCAGAAACAGAACGTTAGTCTTAAAATGCAATGGCTTTGTTTGTTTTCTTTTTTCAGCTCTAAGGATGAGAATGGCAAAGCTGGGGAAAAAGGTGATTTAACAGATGTAATGACATGGAAGTAAAATTAACTACTCAAAGCAGAATAAAGCTGAGAAGAGTATCTTCAACATATTTTTTTTTTGGATCATAATGCTTGTTTTGCTCCTCTGTTTTATGCATCTGGGTTATTTTACCCTCTGCATAATCCAATGGACTTGAACAGACTTTTAGATTTGACCAACTGTCATATGCACACAAATCACATCCTGAATTTTGCTGAAAGTAGTGGAAAGTTACCCAAGATCATAAATGCAGTGCACCTAAGGACGAAGACATGCACGTACCAGTTCCCACAATCAAGAATATGTTGTTGCTATATACACAGAGCAAAGACCCATCTCCATGGAACTTCACAGGGCATTGTTTCACTTCAAAGTGTGCCAATTACTTGATTTTGATTGAAAATGCCAAATAATACCATTTTTCTGGTAAAAGCACTGGCTAATAAAAAACTAAACATGAGAGATAAGAGCAGGAGGAAACATAAATATAAAAGCTGGTTTCAAAGCATACCACTTTGGCCAAAATGTAAAGCATTCCTTTTTAAGTGACAGCAAAACAAACCAAAAATAGTAAAGTCAGTATTTAAATATTTAGCCACCTTCTAGAGCTCCACAGTCCATCCACTCTTCTATTTTATGTCTGACAGCGTAGCCATCCTCAGACCCTGCCCCCTTCCCCATGCCATATACACACTGCCCACCCATAACCTCACAGATGAATCCTGTGCGTGTCACCACGAGCAGCCTGACCTCCCCAGCATGGTTTCACCCCCTAGCTTGCTACAGAAACCCCGCTTTTCCAGGAAACCGGTAGCCAGACAGGCAGTGCCTGTCCATAAAAAAAGAAATATAAAAAAATAGAAAAAATACTGCTTAGCATACAGGTTTTCAGTTGGTCAGGGAAGGTAAAATTAGTGGAAGCCTCCCATCAGAAATACTGAGTTGCCAATAAATTGTCTTACAGCTGCAACAGAAGGTCTGTTACAGGGGCAACCACTGCTGGGCACAGCTCTCCAGCAACGTCCATGGCTCCCATCAAGGAACAGGTTATTTGTTTCCACATGAGGGAGGAGCTAAGGGCCCTTCGAGCAGCCATAAGTACAATTACACCTAGAAAAATCACTTGCAAGTCAGATTTTTCCAGTACACACTTCTTGCAGGGAAAAAGTGCCTACTAGTAGTAGCACTACATCCTTATATTCAAATCAGTACAATAGCTTTATTTTGCTAGGTCTTAGCCTGGTTGCAATCACTAAAGAGATAAAGCTCAGGTTGTGTTATTCTAGTATAGCTGACTCAAATTATGCACCAGCAAAAAACAACCATGATTTTTTTGCTGGTCTTCCTCGTTTCAAGGCAGGAAACTGAAGCTACTACCTCATACTGAGGCACGATGGTAGTAATCAGCTGACTTGTAGCCTCTAAACTCTTGGTGGCTTTCAGTCTGAAGTGGGTAATCTCAAATTTTTGGACTTGTCAGAGATGGTTACCTGGAGAATGGAATAGTAAATAATAAATAAATTTAACTATATTACATTTTTTCTATGTCTAGCCTGTGTTTTATTTTATTTTTTTTAAATATATAATTTATAATGTTTTTTCCTCCTTTATGTTTCATTTGTTATTTGTTTGGTTCTGAGAGCAGCAGAGGGAACTGCCTTCAACTCTGTTTTCTTCTTTTTCTTTTTGTTATTTTTACATATTCTCAAAGGTTCTTAACAGGATACACCAAAAAGTGAGAGAGTAAGTGAGTGATATGAAGTAGTCACAAGCAGTTTTTCTAAGGGTAGCAGATTGCTATGGACAGTCATATCCTGCCTTCCTTTAATCTATGCTATTAAAATTAAATGATCTGGAAAAGTGGGCAAAAATGCTGCTGCCAACATAATATTATTCAAAGTAGTTTAAAAGAAAGGAAACTGAAAAGAGACTTCACAATAAAGAATGCATAGTAATCTACAGGTGACATTCACTACTGGTATATGAAAAGTAATGTAAAAAAATAAAAGTAGCCTTAACCATACACAGCACAAGAAGTAGCTGTTAAGTTGGTGTTACAAACCCCTTGGCTAGGAAGCAGAACACTCCTCGGAAAATACCAACTCCGTGCTCAGAAGCCATGAAAATCAAGAGAGCTTTAGCACTCAGGGAAGGCATGGGAAACAAATCAAAACACAACTGCAGCATAGTACTTCATAGAATTTGGTCACCCCATCTCTGAAGAGACAAATGGAAAGGGTAATGAAGATTATCAGAACTGTGGAACAGTTAAGTACAGCTGCAGTCCCGCGGGGGAAGACGGCAAGGCACAGACATGAGAGCTCTAGAGAACTGTGAGAAAGGCAGGAAGGTAAAAACAAAATACAGATCATTAAACAATGATATCAAGAAGCAGCCTTAAAAAAAACAAGCAGCATTTTCTCACAATGAGTAAGTAAATGGGAGGGCAAAAGCATTAATAGATTTTTTTTTTTTAAATAACTCATTGCACACTTCATAGACAAAATCCAATCACTGCAAAAGTTGATGGGTAGAGCTGCAGTTTCTCACTTAGGACATCCTTGCACAGATTCTGGCAAGTAGCAAGGAGATCTTGCTGGGAAGAGAAAAAAATTTCGCTGCAGTCCTGTTACACATCTCTTGGTCACCACTTCTGGAGACAATACTGAGCTCAGTAGATCTCTGCTTTGCCATGTGGCAATTCTGATGTCACATATATTACAGCTATCCAGTTTGTGCCAGGTGAATCTGAACACTAACACACTAGCTATAAAGCAGCACGGATATCAGATCATTAGTCTGGAGGCACAGAGACACAAAATGGAGCATTCAAGAGTTGTGTGCTTCTGGGAAGCAGGCATGTTCAAGACGTTGCAGCCCCAGAGCTTTCCCACATCCCGTATCAACAAGAACGGAATTACAAGAAGGCAAATCATCTTCACATGTCAGTACAGATGCCATGCAAAAATCCAATTAATCATCGAAGCCAAATGAATTCTAAGATCCAGCAAGACAAAAGTCTCTCTGAAATAAAGCCAAAATTGGAGTCCTTCTTAGTGCAGTACCATTTGTCAAGGATGACAGTCAGAGATACCTGGTTCAGTGTGAAGCACACATTCAACTTTTCTGGTTTGTAATATGTAAAGTCACTTTCGCACAGCACAGGGAAGAGCAGCAGAAGCCATACAGTGGTTGAATTGGCTTATGTATGAGCTAAACCAGGGAGTATCAAGCACTTGTCTTGTGCCGGTTCTGCTGTGCCACTCCCTTAGGTAAGTGAATGCAACAGCTCCCCCCTTCACACATTCCCCTTAGAGAAGATGGTATCAGACTGATGTGGGCAAAGAATTCAGAATTACTAGCAGATCATCTCTCTTAACCATTCTTCTATTCACTTGGAGTCTTTCTTTCTTTCTTCAGCCTGCACTGAAAGTCTAAAATCACTGAGATACTAACTTCTGCATTGAAATGCAGAAGATTGCAGTTTTCCCTGGATGATTGCCATTCATCTTAAGTTTTTTGGAAAGGGACATAACCACTTAGAGCACAGTTTACACACAGGACAAAAGAAAACAGGCCACAACTGTTCAACAAAGGCTTAAGTATAGACATCAATAAACACCCTTTTCATAACGTCTATCTGTATGAATTGGCTTGAATTTAAAAATCAAGTTTCTTAATAAAGCTTGAGAATTTTTCTAATTAGTTAATCTACAAACACTTCCTGTTTTGGACATCCTTTACATGTCTTAACTTCTCACTGACAGATTAAAGAAAGCAAGCAAAATAAAAATGCTGTTATTTGAACAAGAGCGCCACGTAGCGTTACAAAGCCTGAGGGACAACAAGAGGCAGGCAATCACTCTCCAGCCTTCCCAGACCTGGGCAAAGGAAAAATATGCGCATTATTACGCTCAATATGCAGTCTCCCCATCTTGTGATTTTTGACAAAACAGAGAACAGTGGAGCATTCAGTGTAAGGAACAGAAATAAAGCACACTTTTTCTTAGTTCACTCTGCAGCCTGCATGTCAGCTAGCAAAAAACCCCAGAACATTTCAAGTAAAGCAAGTTAGCAGTGAATTCCATCACATTTGAGCTATTTGCATCAGTTTTCTTTCACAACATACAAGAAACATGATTTGTATTTAAGTCAAGAGCAGATGGCTGATATCTGGAGGCAACACCTAACAACTTAATCAAAACAGTAAATTACTTGTGAGACTGATCTCAAGTTTGTACTTGACTGGGAGTGTTTGCCCGTCTAGAAGAACCCAAAAAGAAATATGCTAATGTTGATTTGTCATCAGAAGTTTAATCCAAGAGTAAAAGAGAACATTGAGACCTTCTTGATCTCTTCTTGTGAAGTTTTCTTTACTTCAGTGGGATTCCTTTATGAAGCATAGCAATAGGAATTTTCTTCTACACAATATTTTATCATTTGAGGAAAAAAAAATTATATATACACAACAGCGACCACTGTCTCTAGAACCAACTTGTCACCTATTTTCCTGCTGATGCCAAACACTTCCATAGACTTTTTTCTATTTATTTTTTTTCCAAAGGATTATACCAGAAATTTTGGAAGTCACTAGAATACAATGACACTTGCTTCTTCTTACTAGTGATGCAGGAAGGGGGCAGAGGTGGTGGTGTGAACAAACATGGCACAAAATTAACGAGTCTTTCCATCAAATAAGTCACAATACTGCAGGTAAGGCCTTACATAAATTATGCAACATTGCTAGCACTGGGAAGGAACAAGTTATCCAAAGAACAACTGACAATTTTGCCAACTTTAAAGCTGTATTAGATGTAGAACAAGGATCTTTTTTCTTCTTGAGGAAACAAAACTCTGCACTACAGAGACAAACAATTTTAACATTCAATTTCATAAGAGGTTCTCCAGGAAGCATTTAGATAGCTTTAATTTAAAAAACAACATCTACAAAGAAAACAGACAATCCATTTCTTTCCTTTCCAAGGAAAGGCTATTCTTTTCTAGTTTCTATTTGATAGTGTTTTCACCTTACTAAAAGGGACAAAAGCTTTTATTAAGATATTTACATTTATGTTTTAAAAACCCTGTGTTCACTGTCACATGAAAATGAAACACCACACAGTACAGTTATTCTATTACAGAAAGAATTCTGCATTGACTTTTTAAATTAAAAAGGCATCAATTGTGCCTAGGTTGAGAGATTTTCTTCTAGAAAGTCACAGTACACAAAAGAGTCTCCCAGAACTTTAACACTAGATGGGTCTGTGATTCCCAGGCTTTTGAGACCAGAGTTCTCTAAAAAATCCACAAACCCACAATTAGCCATACACTTCTTGCGCTTCAGCCTGGATTTTACCATATTTCTTCATAGTCCCCCTTTCCCAATCTGCACATAACTTTTCCTGCTTCTAGGAGGAAGGGAGCCGAATCAACTTACACTCACTTGCTTTCTGCTGCTGTCACTGACAAAGGGATTAATCCCAGCTCTATAAATGTTCTTATCACTAAATCAGATATTTGAGCGTCCAACAAGATCACTGACTACAAACTTGTAGTTCTCTGAATATGACTTGTCCCTGCAACAGGCTAAATTGTGGATTTGGGGAGCTGGAGGAAGAGGCAGAAAGAGGCAGTTTTAGTAAATGGAGAGAACCACTACCTGAGCCACATGTACAAGTATGTTAGGGCTGGCCATCAGGAAGTAGAAAGACATTGCTCTAACCATCCGTACCAAGCCAGGCCTCACTATTTACTATTCTAATACTCCAACACCTTTATTCCTGGCTAGCTTTAATAGCCTTAGGCTGAAGACATATTTTGAAACATTAACAACTAAAAATCAATACTTCTTAGTATCAAAAAATAAAGAATGTAGAAGCAAGCTGTTCAGAGTTGCAAAAAAAAAATAATATATAAACGCAAAGCACGGTGCTACATAACATGCTAAGGGTTCATTTCCAAGATGCCATTTCCATATTCAAGCAAGTCATGAACCAAAAAAAGTTAAACCCAGATAGTTTCTTTCCATTCCTTGTATCTAGTTCATATATTTAGATAAATCTTTTGTTGACTAAAAAAAAATTCACTCCCATATTCTTATAAAGACAGTTCTGTCGACTAGATATGCTGGCTCAAAGGACTCTCAGTTAACATTAATAGAAGTTGCTTTTCCTGAAGTCAAACCAACTCCTGATCTACATTTTGCTCAATAGTACAAATAAAACTGCAACATTCCTGATCAAATATTTTCACTTCCATTTAAGCATCAAGTGACATAAATCCATCTTACCCACAAAAAAAAAGTAATTCAGAAGCCACAAGCAACCAAAGACAGCAAAAGACAGAAATCCATACATACAGACAGGTTCTTCCTACTTGAATTTTGGACAAATACAACTAGTTTTAATGCACTCATATTGTAAACATGTTTTCCCTTCATGGTTTAGAAGGGATGGGACAGAACAATATTTTGAGCAAGGCAAATGGTGGCTCTGCTGAAGCACGGAGGTTCCCAAACCCACCTGCTTGTGTAAGTGAACTGCTCTTAGAGCAGAGAGTATTTTTTGCATTTAACTGCAAAGATAGGCAACAGTGTTTAGCTCATGCATCAGTCTGCATTTGTGACAGTTTTTCCACTAAGTTGTGGTTTGTTTTTTTTTTTTTTTTTTTTTTACACAGAAAACTGTCACAAGCAGGAAGTTGTCACATCACATGCCATTAGAACACAGTAGAGTTAACAGACATGATAAAATTCCAGATCAGTCTTTCCAGTTTTCCCAATAATACTCACAAAAGGTTTAGGGAACTGACTACCAAAACAGCATTTTCAGCACATCTCAGTCTTCTTAACCTATAAGCTTCAATCAAGTTAATTACTGCACTTAAAAAATAGAGACTTAATTCCTTACTCAGGCAAAGACTTCCATTAAAAGTGCCATCAGAAGACAGCTTTTGCAGGACTGCAGCATCCTTCTACAGATTTGAATTCAAGTTATCCCTAACACCGAGCATGATGCACGTGTGCTATTATTCTTCAGTTACATCTTCAGGGAGATGTTGAGGGAAAGTCTGTAATAGCATTCCTTGCAGGTTTTTCAACTGCACAGTTTTTCATCACAAAATTCTCAATGGCTTATTTCATATTTGGTTGATTGCTGCCAGGAAGGCTATCAGGAATACTGCATTTCCACAGATATAGATAGTTAACACAATCTGTTTAAACAGACGACCCTGCAAGAGAAGGAGAAGAAAAGCCATAGAAGTGCCAGTCTTTTTACTGGTTTAAAGAAAATCATCCCATCTCAAAGTGGTTATTTAAAAAATTGTGACTTACCTCTGCTTCTGCAGAAGTGAGTGACTGCAGTATCTGCACTCTGTCATCCTCTATCACTTCAACTGTTAGTGGGAAGGGAAGGAAAAAAAGTTAAGTCTGCTCTTAAGAGAAAGGGGTTTCTTTTTCCATTTTTATACTGCAGAAGTCTTGAACTTGTGACTAAGTAACTAAGTCTTACATAGCATCAAATTTGAAAAGGACTTGGAAGTCTCATTTGATATTTTATGACCTGTACTACATGGATGAAAAGTTATTCTGGAGCTGACCTATAAGAAGTAACTTCCGGACACTGAAGTGGCAAAACATTTTGTCTCCTTTGATAGAATTATTCATCGAAACATTGAGTTTTGAGCTGAACAAAACATTTGTTTGATGTAAAATCTTTTCCTTTTCGTCTTAAGATAACTAGATTTTATTAAGAAGTATTTTCCGTTAGCCATCATAAGAACATACATTGTTCAAACATTTCAGTTTCATTTCTCTATTTCTAGGAAGTAATTACTGCAGTTAAATTTAAATTCATATCTTTTATAATCACTCCTTCTCCATGAGCCACCTTAGAAAGCCTCTTAACTAATCATACTTCTTCAATTCTGCAGATGTCTCATCTCTGCCTTAGATACAAGCCATTTGCATGTGTGCAGTCACATCCTCTCAGTGACTCCAGCCAGCAAGGGCAAGGATTTCCAAAGAAGTTACTACCAGTCTCCTCACTAGACATACTGGGAGTCAGGATTTCACTTTCTTTCCCCTGTTCATTCAAAACTGCAAGCATTTGTGCTCAGGTTTCTGATTATTTTGCTCATGCAGTAACAGACATTCATACAGCACTTTGTCACAATAAAATGCAGACTAAATCTGCATGAATTAACCTGAACTTCACCTACCAATCTGGGAATCATAAAATTGTCTAGGCTGGAAGGGACCTTTAAGATCATCTAGACCAACCATCAACCTAACTCCAATAAAAAATCATCACAAAACCATGTCACTAAGCTCTATGTCAACCCGTCTTTTAAATACCTCCAGGGATGGTGCCTCAATCACTTCCCTGGGCAGCCCATTCCAATGCTTAATAACCCTTTCAGTTTAAAAATTTTTCCTAATATCCAACCTGAACCGCCCCTGGTGCAACTTGAGGCCATTTCCTCTTGTCCTATCGCCTGTGACTTGGGAGAAGAAACTGACCTCCACATTTCTACAACCTCCTTTCAGGTAGTTGTAGAGAGCAATAAGGTCTCCCCGCAGCCTCCTTTTCTCTAGGCTGAAAAACCCCAGCTCCCTCAGCCTCTCCTCATAAGACTTCTTCTCCAGACCCCTCACCAGCTTTGTTGCCCTTCTCTGGACCCGTCCAGCCTCTCAATGTCTTTTTTGTGGTAAGGGGCCCAAAACTGGACAGTGATAGATTCTTGGAAAATACTTATGTATTTCACTCTGCCCCTATGAACTGTGGTTTGAGAAATGGCACAAAACCATTTTTGTTCTAGAACCCTTTAGTCTTAAAAACTGGTTTACTCCCATATTAGTTTTTACAGAAGATATGACACAACTACTCAAAAGTTACTCCCTGTCAGCTTCCAAGTTTGAATTTCAGGAGGTGTTCTTTGGTCTTTATCTACTCTGCTAAAAAATTATATTTTTTTTTGCACAATCCTCAGCAAGCAAGGTAGCTACAGGAGTTTGGTTCATACCTTTACGTACGAGACAGTAGCTGTGTACTTCCAGAAGAACATCAGTACCAACATGCCAAGCTACAAAACCAATCATTGTATAGGTGTCCCATGGGTCTGGTAGGTCAAGTGCTGGTAGATCCATTCCCAAGAACATAGTCACCACTAGTCAGTAAAAACAAGATAAGACACTAAGAGCGCTGTGTCAGGGTAATAAAAAAATAAATAAATAAATGCTCTCAACACCACCTTTGGCAACAGATTTCCCATGAAATGCTTATAACTGCTTGGGGAATGAGATTAAAGATGTCCATGCATCTAAAAGCTTTCATTGCAGTGTGAGGGGGGAGGCAGGGAGGAAAGAAGGCAGCCAAGATAGTTTTCATCCTCCTCAGTGCCCTATCACATCCCAGTCACCCAAACACTAGCGTTTGTGACTCTACCAACAAGACCACAGTCACCACATTTGTGCTTAAGCTGCCTGTGGAAACTTGTCACTACTTGTCACAATAGATTAAGCCCAGCTTCTGGTTCTGTGAGCGAGTTTCCCCTCCTCCATTAAATAACACTGAACTACATAACTGTAAGGACACTATCCTCAAGTCTTCCAAGACAAAAAGAAATTACTCAAGAACAGATTTTTCTGTAACCTGTGTGGTTTTACGTAGTCACTTTTTCTCCCTAAAGCTATACCTGATGGCCACCTAAGACTTACCAGAAGGTAGCCAGCAAGAAAAAGAACCTTTGGAGATGCCTGGACTGGATGTCTGTAGATGTTTGAGATAAGCAATAGCCCAGAAAATGAACAAAGTTATTTTAAATCACTTAAAAGGGTGTTACAAGCATTACTCCTACTCACCAGCTAGTATTCTAGCTGTTGTACCAGTACTCCAGTGAAACCAGTTAAACAATTGCCTCCTACAAAAACAATGAAAAGCATTTTATTGATTACAGATTTTGGGGAGAAAATAACATTTTAAAAAAAGAATATTGTTACCTAATTTAAAGATATCTTTTCAGTGTAAAAGTTTTTTTTTAAGAAACAGACATATTTAATTTGTGGCTGTAACTTAATGAGTTAGTTGCGAGTACCTTGGTGCATGACGAGACGGTCTGAAACCTGCCATAAGCAGTTGAAAGATTGTAAGAGCCATCACGGTACAGCCAAGATAGGGATGAAAACCTGCTTGCTAAACACAGGACATTTTTCTTTAATATCATATCTATATAAAAGATACAGAAAAAAACACCAAGAAGTTGATAATTTTCTCTATACTTGTATTAGTAAGTTACAATGGTGGAACAGCACTGCATTTTGACTGGCAGGGTGACGGGCCACAGTAAGCTGCCCTGCAGCTGGATGGAGATTGTTCTCCTTGGCAGCATGAAACACTGGCAAGTCTGCCCAGGGTTTGCCCCACCTTTTTGCTGTATTGAGAAATTCTACAAGCTGAAGAGCAGAGGGCAATATGACTGTTGAAGTATGAAGGTTCATCCTGAACCCTCTGTCTTCAGGAGAGGCCTGTTTTGTAACTCCTCCAGCACTGGCATACCGCCTTCACTCTCCCCCTGTCTATTCTCATCTTAACCCTAAAACACGGTATTCAGTTTTCCTAACTCATACCTGTGACCACATTCTTCTCCTGCCTTTAATTCAGATACTTCCTAGACTTTCCAACTTCTGATATCACCTTGCACCAAATGCCATACAGGTGACAGCAACAGGTATACAATCTCTTTCTATCTAATGTTCCAGACTAAGTTTAGTCACTGGATACAGTTACTTGAGTCCAAATTGATAACAACACTTATTCCCAGCAGGTTTATCACGTTAATAAGTCAGCTGCCCCATCCTCACTTCCTTACCAAATTCAAGTTCTCTGAATAAATGGGAAGAAGACTGATTTAGTACATAAATGAACTGTGAGCAAGGACTTTATTTGGGAGAAAGAGGAAGAAAGGAAAGTACTGAAGTTTTTCAATTGTAGTTAAAGGAGGCAACATTCCTCTTCTGTGTTGCTTGGATTTGAAGTCAACCTATTTAAGGACAGTTTTCACAGCAATTTCCTCAGCAATAGCTGAAACACATTAGTCATCAGTGGACCTCCTTCTCATTCATTTGGTCCAGCCTTGACATTTGAGTTAACAAATGAAAAAAGAAAAAGCACACACTTACTTGGCTCCAACCTCCTCGGTATATAAAAGGCAACACAAAAGAAATGCTTGTAAGTATGACTGTGGTCAACATAAGCATACGATGCACCTAGAAAAGGTAAGTTTGCTTTTAGAAATTCTACAGCTTTCTTAATGCACCATTAAAAACATTTAACAGATCAATAGTTAAAGACGTTCTTACTGTCTTCTTCAGACTTTACTTTTACTAGTAAAGTAAGTGAACTTCTGTTTTTTAATTGTTCCATATTACAAGATTAAAGATAGACAGAAGATTAAACCTGGTGTGACTTCTATTTCTTGGATCTAGTAGCTTTATAATTCTGCTTACAATAAAGCTAGAAAATATGGCTAGAGATATGGGGAGATTTTGCCCACCTGAAACCACATCTCCTTTCCAAACAGGAATGAATTAAACCAGACAGGTTTGAAGAATCGTGCAACAATAACACCAATACTAACTGTGGTAATCCAAGCAACAAACATTAGCGCTCCTGAAAATTGAAAAAAATACAAGGTAAACATAAGTAATTTAGCTGCATGTGAACACAGCTTCAAAGACTGTAATAGTTTAGTCCATACACATATTGTCAGTGATAAGTTTTCAATCACTTTGTTCAGACTACAAATTTATAGCATTTATCTTGCTAGAGGGCAGGAACATCCGTATGAAAGATAATCATACTATGCTCACACAGCATGACAGAGCAGCTCTGGCTACTCTGCATTTCATATATGCCAGTACAGCCAGTATATATGGTGAGAGATGCTGTTCTGCCACCAACTTAGACATCAGAGGATGAAAGGTGAAATTTCTTACAATTTATTTGTTAAAGAATGAGTTCTCTCAAGGGCCTGCTATAAAAACCAGTGCCGTGAGAGAAAAAATGCTCATTAACTTCAATGGCTCTGCACTGTCAGTTGAGGGGTTTCTCATTTCAAATAGAATTAAACCGATAATGTAACTGGAATAAATTAAACCAGAGAGAAAGATGTAAACAGAAACAAGTCCTGATTATAAATTTAAGAGAAAAGGCAAATGCATGTTCATTTTCCTGGGCAAAAAGATCTTGTAACACTGTTCTTGAAATGAAAAATTATTAATAACTTTATTCTGTCTTCAAAGTCTCAGATCTTGCTAGCCAACAGTGTATGTATCACGTGAGTGGCAGAAAGATAAGAGGAAATACTTACTCTGCAATAATGAGGAAAACTTAACTCTCCAGTCTCAGCCAGTCTAGAACTGGAAAACAAAACCAGAATTTGCAACTTACCATGAGCCTTGATGAGTCGTGGGGACCGGGAACCTCCAATATCCTGAGGAAGGCCTGTGACATTGTAAATTCCATTGGTGATCAGAGGCTGACGACGATGTTTGTATATTCGTCCACCTAAGCATTGACATAAAGTGGTTAATTTATGGCTGATGAAAGCCACTGCACTCATAAGCATGCCCACTCCCTATTTATGAATGCAAGCCCTGTTGTGACCATTCAGCATAATCATACAAAGTTTCTGACACACAATATAGTAAGAATCTAAGATGTCATCTAAGCTGTCTTGCATACTTAATGTACAAGAACCAACTCACCCCTACACACACAAGACATGAAGAATAATTCCCTTTGCCTTTGATGCCAGTCTCCATTTCAAAAAGATTTAGTCAAGAAGCTAAGAGTTCCCAGCATCAAGTGGGCATACAACACACATATATGAGAAAGTTTACTATAAATTCCAAAATCAAACCCATGATCCAGAAAGGCAGTAAGAATGACTGGACTAAGCGTATCAAACTTGGAAACCTTAGTTCAGATACTAGTTCTCAGCTAAGCCATATCTTACATAAGGATTAGTAACTCATTTAGAGCTGTTCAAAGAAAAGCAGCCATATGCAAGTCGTTTACCTTCACTAGCTTCCCCATCTGCCAGGAAGATGTAGTAACTGGCATCCAGATTAAATTTTCCTTTATAAGCAGGAAGACGAATACTCCTTCTAAAAGAACACTGAAGAACACCATCCACAAGCCTCCATGACACATCTTCAAGGGCATTCTGTGAAACAGGAGACATTTAATACCCAGTCTTTCCAGACTGGCAGAGTAATTGGCTTAAAAGTAACCCTGCAAAACACAAGTGTCACTGGTGCACAAAGAAAGAATGACAACAATAGGAAGCTGAGGGGTATGGGGAATAAAAATCTCTTGCATATCAACTGTCAGTAAGTCAACACAGCAACATAAGGGTTGGACGTATTATCATCAATTTTTCCAGCTCACAGCAACAATCTCCCCTTTCCTTCCAAACTTTAATGCAAGATATATCAATTGCAACTGCAGCCCTAGCAAAAGGACAGAGTAATAATGGGCACAAATTTCCTTAACAGAGTAAGGTCCCATCACTCTTTTTTAAAAGTTAAATTTAGACCTCTGAAGGTAACATTTACTAGGAAGTAAGAGCCCAGCCAATCTCACCTTAAAGAATTATGGATCCATCTTACTATTTACAGCTGCTGTGCAAAATAAAAGCACAAAGCAGCAGCATACCATTCATTACTTCAAATCTACATTTGTGGAAGTGTTTTAGTTGTTTTCAAATGTACCTCTGAATCCAAAACAGGAGGACTTCGCCCCTTCAGATAGGCAGTGCTTACGTGAACACGGTGGTCCTCATTAATGCACAGATATGCATCATCATCACCCTGGAGAGTTTAAAAAAAAAGCCACAAAAACTATTTATAGCCCAATAAATACCACTACTGGCAGTCTCCAAAAGCTCTTTGATTTAATATATGCAACGAGACCCGAGAAATATTTCTCTAGTTGTCGAGCTATTATTTCTCAGCTTTCAAACCTTTCACTACTACAGAAGAACTACATTAAGTCAAACAGATGATACATACTAAAGCACATTATGTTTTATACTCTCCCCCTTGCAGGGTAACAACCATATTATCTGAAGTTTTTTCAATTATTTAGATTTTACTAAATTAACCAGAAGAGACAGAGATGGATGCTGATGTTATTTAAAAACCCTCTTTAGTTAAAAACCATAGTCTACAGCCATGGTTTTCCTCATAGCTATAAAGAAAAAGTATTGTTAAGAACCAAGTGTTCTTGAACTAGGGACATCAATATAAGCAGCATCTCCTTTATGCAACAGTTAGTTTACTTATACGTTTGTCAACAGCATCATCCCTTCACTTTAACATCAATTAGAAAAAAGGTCTCCCAACACTTTTTAAGACTGGAGTCACTCCTGTACAATGATGAAATGCAAGTGTTTTTCAGAAAGCACAGCAACTCAGCTTCTGACAGGTAAGGGCTTTTAGTTAGGTAATGAAGAAAGATTGATCTAACTGGGAATTCTAGTCAGCTACTGCAAAATCAGACAGGTCAGATTCTGCTAAGACAGATATCCACAGGCAAATTCTACTGCGAATAGTCAGTCCTGAGCTAAAACTGAATATCCACCTATAAAAGGGCTCCACAGGCAAATTCTACTGCGAATAGTCAGTCCTGAGCTAAAACTGAATATCCACCTATAAAAGGGCTGAAGCACAGGTTGCCTATGAGGGAGAAGTTACTTTGTGTGGCATCTAACAGCATTTCAGTTTTCCATATACATGTTTTGCTAGAGTACCATTCAAACCTTACTAAGACCACAAAAGCAACTAAAGAACTGGAATAGGACACTCACCATCCACTGGTCATGGGACAATGCAAATGCTAAATATCCGTCACTTGGACCACTCATTTCAATAAATACTGAGCTCTTCTCTTGGTGGAAGGACAGAAAAAAACAGGAAGCACCTTCAGGATCACAGCTGGAAGGGTTCCTAATGCAGAACTTCGTACTTCCACAACCTGATGCATTAAACTAGACAAGCAAACAAACAAGCTATAAGCAACAACAGTTTCACTCTTCTTCCTTCCTTTCAACCCCGTTCTAGAAGATAACATACAAGGAACAGCAAAGAAACACTGTCTGTGTCTACATACCAATGGGTTAAGAGCCGATCTCTACAATTACCCCAGGACTAGTAGGTAAAATGGTGGCAAGTTCCAAGCTGTATTTTACTCAAGTTGAATTTTCACTTTAAAGACAATATAATAGAATAACTTTGTTCTCAAAGTAAAAACTTTAGAGAAACTTCCTGTGGTTTAATTTTTAGAGAGATAGCATCAGCTGTAGGACAAGGAAGAAATGAAGGGAAGATGAGCTTTTCCTTTTTAAAGTAGCAACTCCACTGATAGGCAATGAGAAAAAACTTGGATTACTAAGTAATCCAAGTCACACTTTAATAAGTCACAGTTTCTCTGGATCAAATATCGATGCTTGCTCAATCCATTCAGAATCAGTAATGGAAGTCAGTAACACAGATGAACTCCTAGAAGGAAGTTTCTGAGCCTACAGTCACTAAATAGGAAGTTATTAGTCAAGACAAAAGCAAGTCTTTTCCCCTTCTCTCTTCCCAGGTATGCATAATATTTTCTGAATATTCTATCAACTTTGACCCGTGTGTGGTATGACAACATTTAACCCACACAAGTTCAGGCAACTTGATTCGTTGCCTGCAGCAGGTCTTGGTCTCCAATATCTAAGTTACTTATCCATCATCTCTTTCTGTCAATAGGCTGAATCAATGTGATTTCATTAAATTCCATGGACCACAAGCATGAAAGATAGCGTTATTTAGGTTTATATTTACTTACTGGCTTTGATAAGTAGGCAACTGGGTGTGAAGTTGATACAGCCTCCGATGTTATATGCAAGAGTGTCGTTGGGGATGGTGCATTAGGCTGAGAAATAATGGGACCAGGAATCTTCACCCAGAAAGTCTTGTATTTTTTCACAACTGTGACTCTTAAAAAACATCACACAGAATCATTACTGTATTACATCAACAGCTGACTTTTACTTTCAAAAAAGAAAATGGAAAATTTGTTCAACTTATTTGTAAAACACCCATCTTTATGCAGAGCTCTACCACTTTAGGGATTAAAGTGGAAAAATAATTTTGAAACATACTACTGGATGCTCTACTGGATATAAGAAACATTCATGTCTGTGGCACAGATTACAGCCTCAGAAAAGAGTTGCATATATTTTATCCACTAGTTCCCCAAAAGCTAGCAGTATAACAGGACAGCATACATACCATTTTGTTAGGTACAAACAAAGAGATTCTTAACACTACATATTACAGGCATGAGAAGTCAGCAGTTCACCAGAAATTTTAATAAACTAGAACTAATACTAGATTTACTTACAGAAACTGTACACGTTTTGGTGCATCTCCAGGAGCAATCCAATAAACTTTTATGTGTTTCTTTTTTGCTTTACTTGTGTGACTCACAGCTGAATTCTGAAAACACACATATCAAGAGTTACACAGTGGATATGCACCAAGGAGACTTCAGTTTACACAGTCATCGCAGGCTGCAGCTAGATCCTAAAGAGACACCACATTGTTACATTGCACAGACCTAATCCAACGGGCTTTTCCCCAGTTATGATCAACTCACATGAAGCCTACCACTGAAACTTAAACATACAAACAAACTTTAAGGCTAAAATGAACAACTAGAGGGCTTTCATCCAGAAGACTCCAGTGATGAGACAGAGGTTCCTGCAGCATTAATATAGAAATGGTGTGATAATACTGTTTTTTGATAGTAAGAGCATGAAGGGACAGTGCAATGACTGTATGGAGAGAACAGAACTAGTATTTCAGAGGATAAAACCCAAAAGCAGTCTTGGGGTCAGAGAGTTATTTGCACAAGATAAACAGATCAGACACAGCACTGAACTAAGTCCTCAGAGCACAAAGGGCACAGCCCAGACATCCCCATGGCTTTACAGCACTGATGAATGCATTAATTGGACGCCACTGGGATGGGAGGGGGAGGACAGGAAGGGCAGGGAGGTGGTAGAAGCGGAGAGGGAAAAAAAACAACAAAAAAAGCCCACACACAAAACCCCCGTCTAGGCAGATTGACAACTTTGTCCACACCAGCTCAGATGACACTGTATATGTTCATAAAGTTCAAGCAGGTTGCTGAAGCACTAGTCAGAGTTCACACCTGTTGCACAAGGCAGAATCAATTTATCAAAAACAGATATTGAAGACTGTGATCTAACCTCTTACTAAGAAGGCTCCATTAACAGTAACTGACAGAGCAACACTAAAGATAATAGCCTATTGTAGTTTGTTTTCGAGAACAAGTGATCTAAACTTTCCTTACTGTAAAACATTTTCTGTCCTTAACTGGTAGCTCTCCTCTTCAATAGTAATAGAGGATGCCCTCCTCTTTTTAATATTAAGTACAATAAGCAGGAATACACTACATTCTTTGTGCACAAATAAAGTTATGTTATGAATGCTGCATCTCCCTGTAGCGGTCAATAGCTGTCTACCACCAGAATAGTTTAAATGGCTCATAAGAATCATCTGAAAGAGTTACAGTGAGTCATGCCTCTACACTGCAAGTTAGACAGTTTCCTGAGAGATTCACTGAGCTCAAAGAAGATTACATAGCTTAGCTCTGTCCTATTACAGTCTAATACAAACACCTCAGTACCTGGTGTCCCATTATAAGACACTAGACTATACCTTGGTATGGCCACATGTCAGAAGCTGAGAAAGTCTCCGGTCAACTAACATGAAAGAACCAACTGCAGGGCTATCCAGGCGTTCTGCATCCCGGGCTTGTAATAAAAATCCTTCAAAATCAGGTCCAAACAGATGAACTGAAGCAAGAAGGAAAATAAAAGAAAGTTGAAATAGTCTTCAGAGGAAGAATGACATATTTTAACAGTGATGACCAGAAGCTCATTTTACAAGTACCAAATGACTGCTTAAGGAATCACCTGAACAAGGTTCAGCTGCTCAGACAGATCTAGTAGAGCTGAGTAAAAGTACGGTACAACACAAAGAAACAAATTAAACTCTTCAGCTATAAATGACACAGTACCTTCTATGTTGTCCCCCGGTTTAAATTCAGTCGCATTCACTGTAATGGTGTGCTCAGGTGACAGTTGTGGAGAGCCACCATGACAGGGTATCATGCTAGTGCAGGCTTCTCTTACTTTTCCACTGGGGTAGCCATCCACGGATGCATAGAAGCAAATAAACATCCAAACAGCAAAAGCAAAGATAGGCACCTCCATCTATATAAAGTAAAAGTTACAGGCAATTAAATACAATAAATATTTATATTATAGGTTACCACTCATCTTTAGAAGAGTCAGTTGAATACCAAAACTTAAAACATGTTTAAAACACAAGCATGAATGAGAAGACACCATTCTCATCTGCAGAAGCTAAGAGTAATGTATGTTTCTGACAACTGCTGGACTTTGCAAGAATGTTCACAGATATCATGTTTCAGGCCATCAAGAGTATAGATAGCAGATGGATCCTTCATTCCACAGGGTGGATTTTTTCCTCTCAGTGCATTTTGACATCACTTTTTAAATTTCTTTTGCTTATGCCTCTCCCATTCTCTCTCTCTCAAAAAAAAAAGGCAAGTCCCTTAAACATCTGAAAAAGACAGATGGATCTTAAAACACATTTTCATTGGTTTATAAAGGTACACGGTACTGAGGAACTACACAGCTAATATTGAGCCCACTCTTCTATTAGTCATAGTTCCAAGTTGTGCATCATTACAGCCTGCCTTTTATTTCCACAACTCGTGTCTATTTCTTCCCATATGACGAATAATTTCCAGGTAACAAGGTCTTTCTTTTTTTTCCTTTTCTTTCTAAAGTTGCCAAATGTCAGAAGTAGATTTTATACATGTAAAAGAGTGGGAAGTTAGTATCAAGATCTAGACAAATGAAATATACATTTGTTGCAGCAAAGCATAAAACTTTGGTTTTAACTCTTCCTTTTGGATATTGGACCCCCAAACAGTTAGGGAAACAGCATCGCTGCTTGTCACACTCTTGTTAAGGGAACAGTATACATGAAAAACACGCGGGGTGGTAGGGCTGAAGAGCCTGAAACAGCTATATGAATCCCTAATCCCAGCATTCATCATACACTGTTTTGCTGCATCACAATACTGTTTTCAGAAAAGCTGTAGCAATTGTTTTGTTACTTGGCAGCATGCAGGCTTTACAGTTGTACCATTGTTCACAGAAAGCCTTAGCCACAAGAAAAGCATTTGCACGTCCAAAAGGCCAGGAGAAGAGAGATAAACTTCTTTTCAATCCTTAGACCCACAAAGTGGGTTATCAGCTCTAGTGGAACATATAGGAGGCAAGTAGGTCTGCCTTCTGGAAGAGCCATGCCCATTTTGCATGAAGTGATAAGAAGTATCAGCTTACGAAGTTCCCTGACAGCACACATGGACATGAAGATAAGGACGGCACAGAGCCATTTCACACTGAACTCAGATTCCCAAAAAGCAGTCAAACAAAGACAAGGCACCTATATTAGTCTTACACACTCTGCCACCAATATTAACTTTTCCAACAAGTTCTCATACATTCAGTGCTAAACTTCACAATATGCAAGACAATGCTAAATCTGTACTTCAACAGAAGAGCTCCTCAGCAACTTCATACCAGTAAACAGAAGAAAATCAGAGGGGAGAGGGGGTTAAACCGTTACAATTCAGGAACTAGAAAAAACCAGCACTCAACTCCTCCTCGCAAATATTCAAGATAACATTATGATAATATCTTTAACTTCTAGTTAAAGTAAGCCATTCCTTCTAGTTCCAGTAGGGGAACGTTTTCCAGAACGTCAGAAATCTAAATATGATTTTATTCATAACTTAAGGAAGCCTACAGAAAGCTAAAAACTAAGGTTCAGTATAACGGTGGCATTAAAGCAGCTTTTATATGTATCAGTGAAGTCTTCAAAACAAGTTGCTGCCAGAAGAGATAAGGCTGCATACCGCAGAGACAAGAAAAAGAGTGGGTTAGTACCCTAGGTTAAGCAGCAGAGGATGTGGTAGGGATTTAAAATGAAACCAGAAATATTCTTTGGCAGACTCAACTGACTCAAAAGCTGATAGAAGAGAAAGAAGCAGCAGCAGAGATAAAAAGGATGAAAAAGACCAAAATCTGAAAGAAGTTTTGTACTAAAGAGCACCTTTTAAAAAAAATGTATATTTTTTTTATTTTCTTTTTTAACAGGGTTAACTGTAGAAATGTGGTCTTCTCTATGCACATTCAAGACCTGTTCACAACAAGCTTCATACCAACCATGACGAGCAAGAAAGACAAGGACACAAAATCTGAATATACAGGAAGGAAGAGGGAAAATCCAAGAGATGTCCAGAACTTCCTCATATAAGCAGGTTAAGATGTCTCCTTTAGCTCTAAAAAAAGTACCTGTTACAAGAACATGAAAGAGTAGGTCATGCCCTCATGAATATGACAGTCTGGTCAAGAGAAGGAAAAAGTGAGTAAGCCTGGAAAGCTGAGCACGTATCATTAGTACTCCAGAAAATGAACAATATTAAAAACATCCACCTAAGGAAGAAACCCAGATTCAGTGATATGCAATTCTGAGGAGGGACCAAAAAAAAGTATCTTCGTACTCAGCTGAAGATTGATAAGCAATTATATCCATCCTCAACCAAATATTTGCGCAACAGATCATCTGTTTTGCTAAGCAAAAAACTTAACCAAACAACAACAGTTACCCACCAGCAGGCTGACATCAAGACAAAAGTCACTCCAATAGACAACAGATACCGCTTCTTCTGAAAAATTACAATTTCCTCTTTTCTTTGACTAGAATCCTACAGCCTCAATAGCGTTATTTCCCTTCAAGTGATGTTGCCAGGAATGACTGCATTTTTAGACGTTTAGCATGTCATATATACCACAACACAGAATAGTTATTTAGAATTAGAGCTAGCTTTAAAAGTTTAACTAATCACACACAGAGGTACAGGTTCACTTATTGCAGTTTGTAATAAAGGAAGGTACAATAAACTGTACAATATGTGACTTTTTTCTGATACTCTTCTTTGCAAGAAAAAGAGAGGAAGACAATTAAATCTCCCAACTGTATACAAAAGTAAAACCCAAACAAAAAGCATTAGGATTAATGGCATGCAAAGGATTTGTTACAGAGACGTCATGTTCAGGAAAGCTGAAGTGTGAATCACGCTTAACCTCAACACAAAAGAATAAATGCCTTTTAAAGAATAAAGTAAAAATAAGAACAGTTTTCCACCTGTATCAAGAAGGATCCAAGAGACTGATCAAAGCTATCACATTTTACAGGGCTGTCACTCACTCTTTTATTCTACTCCTCCCAAAAACATGGCTGAATTAAAAAAAAAAACCAGTTAATTTGTGTTCCAGTAAAGATGAATCAGCAAATCTCTTCAAGATCATCTTTTCTAGATAAGATCAACATAACTACATCAAAACCTTAAATCACCAAGTGTTGCCACTCAAGCCAGATTCAAAATGAGAAGCTATGATCACTCAAGTTTTGAGGTAGGCAAGCTGTGGAACAGCCTGCTATTACCTATAGCATTTGAAAATACTCTCAGTTTCCACTATAACTTAATATAAATTGTAGATTTGCCCTCCTTGATAAATTTTACTTTGAAATTGTATTAAGAAGCTTTGGCCTTAGTGGCTTATTAGTAACCCGTTGAAATACAACAACTCATTGGTGACAGCCTACAAATTAGCAGACAAGTTCCCTGCAGTGAACGGGAATAAGAATAATTGACTCAGAACTGAAGCATAATTAAGTTGTTGTTGGTTTGGTTTTTTTTTAAAAAAAGGCAAGGTAATTCTTGCAGCATTTTTCAACTGGCAATTCTCCAGTGTTTTTATTAACTTACTATCATTTGAACAGCCTGGAAGAACAACAAGGAGTTCATGGATTTGTGCACTATCCAGTGACTTGTTTACCAAGACAAACAGATTACATTGAAATGCTTACATTAATTAAGGGCCTGAGAATACATATAATCTCCTTCCTCCATCCTGCCTGCCTGCCAGGTGCACACCATGCAGTAGCACGCATCAGTAAATGCCCTGGTCAACATTACAAAGATGCGATGCAGAGCATATTAGCTCCTTAGCCAGAATGCAATCACATAACACTGATTATTTTACTTAGTCTTGTCTATGCATAGGTTTTTCAGTATGTTAAATATGACCATAGAAAGCATAAGATCCAGGAGTCCTTTCTCTACAAATAGATTAAACACTAGCACATGCTACATCATTACAGTATAAGACAGTTATTCAAACCATTGTTTTATACCTTTATTTAGAATGGAAAAATACTTCAACACTCATTAATTTGAAGCATGACTGCAAATTTATTGTTCCGTCCCTCGCATTCCTTACTTAAATCTTCAGTATAATACATAACTCATCCCCTGGCAGGAAAGAAAGCTTCAGAACAAGTTTATTCAAAGAAACTTCATCATTACCTGCAATTCCAATAGTGTTTCAAATATCGTGTAACTCTTGGGGCACAGGGAGGGCAGGAGATAATTGTGTACTTGAAGCCATTTATAATACAGCCCTCTAATTAACAGAAAGCCAAAAAATGCAGTGATAGTCATCTTCTCATCAACCTTGCCAAACTTGGGCAAAATGCTTTAGAGAGAAGTTAAGCTTTTCCAAGGAAGTTGAGTAATCGAAACATCCATTAATATTTATTTCATATGGAACTTCATTATAACTGTAAAATTCAATTTCATACAGAGATTACTCAGTACTGACAGCTGACTTCTAAAGTAATCTGAGTAGTCAGTCAAGCATTTCTTGAGCCATACTACCAAGTTATTTTATATATTTGTTGGGCAGGTCAGAACTCAGGGCAGAAGTAGAGCTTTTTTGTTAGAGCAACCTTTTTTGGGAACTCACAGTGCATACCACCCACAAGAAATTTGGAGAAAAGTCATGTAGAAAAAAATCAGAACAGGGATCCCAAAGGTACTTCACGCACGGCCAGTTATTCCAACAGGAGTGGGATGCAGAACACTTATTTTAAATAAGAGGCAGCCAAGAGAACTGACAACCTACAACAGATATTCCTGGAAAAGTGAACTAGAAACAACCATTTCAGTTATTATGAATGGAGATGAAGTAGCTACAATTCTTCATACTTATGATAGACCATGACAAGACAAGAACACCTCTGTGATAATCCAAACATTAACAGTTAAAGGCCAGAGTAATTATCTGTAACCTCAAGAGATTGCCTGGCAAGGCAGATATGGGGCTGCTCATAATAATTGCTACCAGCTTCTGTAAAGTTTCAAAGTGATACAACTACACTTGTCTGAACAGTTGGAATTTATCATCCCATTCATTCAGGAGTTATCTCCTCCTAAAGGAGGAGGAAGAAAGAATAAGAAATGGTTGGGGGGGCGGAGGGGGGGGAAAGTGCTATAATTTTGGGAACAGAATCCTTAAAAGTCTGAACCAACCAAGCTACTCCCCTTCTGTGTTGAAAAAAACTCCTACAGTCCCTGCAGGTACCAGCAGCTAAGAAAGCCCTGGTATCCTAATTCCTCAAAAGCACAATTTTCACACACAAACTCAGGATCTCTTCACAGAAATTATCTTTTCAGCTGTTTAACAGAATTATATTAGCTGCAGAGTATGAGATCTGAAACCAGTTTCAGAAAGGAAGAGTAGATGAGAGGAAAGGCAACACAAGCTTCTTGCCAATTCAAAGGTACAAAAACCGTCATAGCCAGAACTTTTCTCCTGAGCACCATCAGACAAGAGGGCAAGCAAAAAATGATAAAGTTGGCAAAAGCTTTTTAAGAGAAGCTGTATCAACCGAAGGTGTTTATGCTATATCTCTTCAGAAATATACTTTTACAAAGCAAAAGTGGACAGCCTTGCTGGACAAGAGTTGCATTCCCTCCGACTTTAGAAGAAGAGCTTGGGATAACTTCCTTGATCATTTAAATGTGGCCATATCACAATAGTTGGATTGAGCAAGGGCAGAAAACAAGTACTGTTCACATTCACTATAACTCATCACTTTTAAATACAAACACACACCCCCACATCCACAATATGACAAAACGTACCTCAAGCTCTTGGTCTTTCTACTCAGGAAACATCTAAAGACAACTTCAAGGCTTTTGTGCCCCAAAATTAATTTTTATAACAGTTTAAGTACTTACCCTACAGCCAGTTAACACTGCAACAGTGTTACAGTGACTAAGCCTGAGTAAAATTGCCATTGCCTTTCTACTTATAGTAAGACAACTTATATTACATTGTAACCTCTTCTGTTTGCCCTGCATCTAGCGGTATTAACCTTTATCATACCCAGGATCAGAGGAAGTTTGCCTGAAAGAAGAAACAGTACACACACGCTAAAGGAAATATTTATAAGAGGAGTCTTTACTTCAGGCAGAGGTTTCACACAGCTTCCCAGGCTAAGCCCATAAGACCCTACACTTAAGTGTAGCTGAAGTGCATGAAGTCATAACGAAGCACGAACCCTGCAGCTTCCTTTGCTCCCTTAGACATGCACTTCCACAGGCCTCAGAGAGTTTCATATTAAATAATTACTTAATTATCTTCTGGTGCAGTTGCAGGGTGGGGGGGAGCAGGCAGGAGAGGGACCACAATGCACAACCCCAAACCAAACAAACCACAACTTTGATACCTTCTTCCTCAAAACACAAGTTGGTACAAAGTTGCAGCATGATTTTAAAGCATTTATTCCCTTTCAAAGATACATTTTCTTTCAGAAGAGGGATAAGCAATCTTAAAAAGAAATATGATACCTTTGGTTTTTTTTCCATATATCCCACCAAGAACGAACAAGAGGCAAGGATTTTGCCTTGTTCAGTTGTTTACTTTATTTAACTTTCTGTTGGGCAAGCTGCTCTGCATATAATCTTTAAGGCCCCAACCTTGCAAACTTTTATCTATATGAAGAACCCAAATTTGCAAGCTGACCTAAAACCAACATAATTTGTTACCTCAACAAACAAATCCAGCTACAGATCAGCACATTTACTGTAAGTTACCATACAGCCATCTCCTATGCACATTCATGAAGAAAAAAAATAAGAAAGTAATAGTCACATAACATTAAGAAGCAAATAAGAGATAAGAGGAACATGGCTGGTATGGTTCCCAGATAAAATAAGCCATAGTTTACCTTTGCTCATTAAGGCAGACGGGCTTAAGAGTTTTCCCTACAGTAATTCAGAAACGCTCGGATGAAAAGCAGCAGCTACAAGGCGCTTCGTCAGATTTTAGCGTGTTTCGTAGCTGCTGTAGGTGCTCCATCAGGCGCCTTAGGCGCTGGGAAAGCCGGCAGTACCCACGCTCCGTCCCGCTGGCGGCAGTTTAACCGAAGCGCTCTGGAGCTACAGCGGCTCCTGAGGGGCGGCTGCTCGCCGGCAGCCCCGCGCCCTCTCCTCCCCGCCTCCGCTCCCGCAGCCAAGGGCAGCGGGAAAGCGGCGAGCGGGGTCCGGCCCGCCCCTCTCCCCTGCTCGGTCCTCTCTCCCACCCGGCGGCGGCTTTTCCGGCTGCGGGGGGCGGCCCCGGCCCGAGGAGGCGCAGGAGAAAGGCGGGGCGGGCGGCGAGGGGCCGGG
>JAHREE010000157.1:5244869-5358170 GCA_033628505.1 Tringa tobata | reverse complement strand
CTCGGCGGCTCTGGCTGCGGGGCCGGGCCGCGCCGCGGGACGGGGAACTGCTGCGGGGTGCTGCCGGCGGCGGGCCCCGGCCAGGGGAGGGTTGGGTGGTTCCTGACAGCTCCTTCGTGCCCTCCTCCCCGCCCCGCCGCGCCTCGTCCTCTCGCTCTCCCGGGGCCGGGGAACATGTAAGCGAGACCGGCGGCGTGAGGCGTTCCCCAACGGCCGCCGACCTCCCGGGGGTCGCCGCTGACTTGTGGGTTTTTGTCTTGTGTTCCCTTCACGGCAGGGCTCGCTTCTTCCTCCCCGAAGTGAGTCTCCTGGGGCGGGAGGAGCGCCGGGCAGGCGGCCGCAGCCATGCCGAGCGGTAAGGAGACGCGGCTGCTGCACCTCGGCGAGATGGAGAAGCTGGACAAGACCCTGTTCAGGCTGGAGCAAGGTGGGTCGGGGGCGGCGGGCCGCGGCCTCCTCAACCTCCTCCTCTTCCTCCTCGGCGGGTGAGAGGGAAATGGCCCAGAGCTCGTCACTTTCTTCGGGCAGCAATAGAAAGAGAGCTACAGAAAGAGAAAAGCATGAGGAGTTTTTTCCTTGTTTTAATGTGAAACAATTTCTGATATGCTTGCTTCCACTTCAGAGCTCTGTGGGCTCCAGTTGCAGTTCACTGTGACTCCTAAAACTCTTAAAAAATGAAGAGCAGATCGGCTAGGAGCCATCAGTCTTCATGGGAATGCAGTGCAAATCATTTTTTAGATAGGCTCTGCAGGACAGGACCTCCCCTTTTATAACTTATACTGAAGTGACCTGAAAAAGCCCTTATAAATGAAGCTCTCTAGTATTTATCTGCAATGTGATATACAACACTCCATCTTTACTGTTACAATTTTGAAATATATCAGTAATACTAACATTTTGCAAGCCTGAGGTAACATTTCAGGGTATGTAGCTCTTCCTAAATCTTTACTTGCCTGTCAGATTTCTCACAGCCGTGCTATGTTAGTATTCTGGCCACATACTTCTAAGAACTCTAACAACTTGGCTTATTTCTCACTGGAAGTGTTCTTGTCTGTTTGGAAAACAGAAACAGACACAACCAAACAAACAACAAATAAAAACAAGCCCACACCCCTCTAATGGGTCTTCTATTACACTGGTCAGCAAATTGAGACTAAAACTACGGCTGCTGTCTTTAGGAATGATTTTAAATGATACAACAGTTTTTATTACTCGTGATCTTTTGTGGGTTTTATTACTTTATGTTACTGATCCAGGAACCTAATACCAAAGTGATTTAGTAGAGGAGCAAGATTTTGGTTCTTGAGAATAAGAATTCTCTTCAATTATATTGATTTCAAAATTTTCTGACAGCGTAACCTAAGAAAAAGTCAGTAGTGAAGAAGTGTGGAGTTAACCCTATCCTCCATTTATTAACTCGTCCTTCCAGTTGTGTAAATTTTATTGCAAGGAGTCACACAGAAGTGTGTGGCTATCAAACTTTCAAAGTGGCTCTGCTAGTAGCAGTCTCTAAGAGGGCATAGCTAATTTTGAGCACAGCATTCCTGATGTGTTTGGTATAACTGTTACAGGAAATCAGATATCAATGGTATATGTCACTGTGCTCTAATTTTAGTAATCCCTCTAATAAAATGTCAGGACAGTACTGGGGAGAGTGTACTTAACCTTCCAGAAGTGATTTTTTTTTTTTGTGTGTAAGGTTGTTGTTCTTTTCCAATCAATTAAGCTTTATTTTACCTGACGAATATTCAGATGCTAAAACCATTGTTTTACATGGCAGTTTTAGTACAGTGGGGGTTATGTTAATAAGAGAAACTGCAAGCTTGGTGATATTTGCATTTTAATGTATTTAGACATTGAATTCTTACATTAGAGTCCCCATGACTCAACTTAAGATACTGGGACTTGCAATTGTTCTGGATTGTTTTTTTTTTACACTTTTATAATTCATGTGTATTAATAACTTTCTCTTTACATATACTTAGGTGGTTTTTTTACTTCCAATTTTGTAGACTGCTAGGGCTAGTAGGTGTATTACTACAGTTAACTACATAACTGGCATTTAATTCACTAAAAGTAATTATGCAAGCACTTATACCTGTTTCAGTCATTTGAAAGGACCCTGTAATTAGTCATGCACATGATGGTGGCCCTCATACCTGCAAGTGGAACCCTGCTCTGAAACCTGTTGACTTAACTGAATTTTTCATATCCAACTGAAAATGCTACATTATGGGTTTAGGTCCTAATATTTTAACTTAATTTTGTTCTTGTTATCATGGATATCTTAAGCCTAAATAGTGCTCTCTCTGCATGTATGTGACCTGCAGCAGGTGTACAAAACTCCCTTTAATTTGTTAAGCTCTCGAAAAGTTAACAATTTGTACATTGTAGCTTACACACATGTATATGTCATTTTACAGTTAAAAGCCTTAGGAATTTAGTGTTATATAGTGAATTTTCAATGGATAATGAAGGGAATTGAAATAATTTCCATTTCAAAATGTGTTTCAGATTTTTTTTTCAAATGTTTCTATGGGTCAACCTAAATACTTAAATACTACATAAACCAAAATCTGAATAAAATTGTATGATGCTTTGCTGTATTTTGGTTTTGAGACTTTATAGAGCAAAGAGGAACAAATTGGTAAGGAGACCAATAGTGCCATATAAGTAAAGGAAGAGAATTATATGTAAAGTGTGCAAAGAACATTAGGAAAGCACAGAGAGATGATGGTGTAGAAATAATACCATTCTACTGAAATTCTTGGCAGATATGTTGGTGCACTTTCTTCTTAACATAATATCAAATTGTGATTTGCAGTTACAGAACAGAAATAGCTAGTCCTCCTGATAAAGTGATTTTATTGGTCTTTTTCTTCAGGTTTTGAACTGCAGTTCCGTTTGGGCCCAACTCTCCAAGGCAAGCCCGTTACTGTGTACACAAATTATCCAGCTTCCGGAGAAGTATTTGATCGCCAAAAGTTCAGGACATTATCATGGCACAATCCCACAGGAAAAGAAGATGACTCTGACAAATACTGCAAGCTGGATCTCCAAATTTCAGGGTCATACCAGTACTATTTCAGTCTTGGGTAAGTGAAATTCTGTACTTACAGCCAAATGCAGTCTTGTTCCCTTAGTCCACAATTTAACCTGAAGAAATCACTGTTAAAAATAAAAACGGTTTTTTCCCATGCATTTTTCAAATTGCAACTGTGGGGCCTATCTGAATCTGCTACTGAAAGACAATATCTGTGGTGGTTGTCTAATACTTTCTGATGCAAAGATATTCTGGAGGCTGTGCAGAGCAAAGTTGATCAATTTTCTGCAACTGTGGAAAAGGCAAGCCATTTTTACAAGTTTTTCAAAGTCATCAGCATTCTAAGTATCTGAGTTAATTTGCACTTTCTTCATTGACTTTGAAGGTTGCTTTTTTTGTTTTTTCCTAGCACAGATGTTCCGGTATTCTTTACTTCACATTCTTCACTTCCTCCTTTGTTTCTACAGGACAAGTGCAGAGGAGAATGCCAGTATCTGTAATGACTATAGTCTGGTATTCTTAGTTTCTGGAAGATGGGTGGTTAAATTCCCTCAGGCTTAAAAGAGCTGTAAGCTCAGGTCTCTTTAGAGGGTGGTGCTCCAAATGGAGGTCTTTGTGTAAAAGATGGGCAGTCATACTTTCTTTGTTTCTGTCAGTATCCTATAAGGAGGAACCAGTGCTCTTGTCTGAGAAAATAACAAAGGTATCTTGCTTTTGCAGAGAGTTTAAAGCTCTTTATCCCAGTTCTATTCTTGTAAGCAACTGGCCTAAGTCCAGTAGAGAGAAGATGCTGAAGAGATGAACCAGTGTTTCCTATTTTCTTCAGGTGCCCTGCACTCCTGTTCCCCACCTCCCCCAACCACTGTATGTTTTTGAAGTAGCTGTGTTTGTTGGATTCTCTTTTTGAAACTGACTGATATGAGTATTTACTATACCAATGAAAATTGATTTTTCCTAGAAATGAAAAAAGTGGTGGAGGTTACATAGTTGTGGATCCTATTTTGCATGTTGGAGCCGATAATCATGTATTACCTTTGGATTGTGTTACGCTTCAGACGTTCCTTGCTAAGTGTCTGGGACCCTTTCATGAATGGGAAGATAGGCTTAAAGTTGCAAAAGAAACAGGTAATGCCAATACACATATTATATTAAAGGACATATGTTTTTATCTTATGATCAAAAACTAAAGTAACACTGAAGAGCTTCAGTGTAAACAGCTTATTTTTTCTTTTTTTTGGTAGACTAAATATTTTTCACTAGATTCAATTTAGTTAACAGATTAAGCCAGTGAAATTATTAAAATATTTGCAGAGGTGCAAAAAATTCAGGGATTACCTGATAGGGGAATACATTTTTGTTTCATTGTTTTGATTTCAGATAGACTCAGAAGTTTGTAGAACTGACAGGATGATTTTTAAAGCTTGTGTTATGTCAGATTTCAAGGGGAAGATTCAGATTAGTTTACACTGGTAATTCCAAACACTAGCTTTATGTACATGTTATAACTGTAATTTATTATGCTTCTTTCAATTAACTTTGACTAAAATTTTTTTTCTTAATAAAAACATGGCTTCTTATTACATAGGTTACAACATGATTCATTTTACACCACTGCAGAAGCTTGGACTGTCTAGATCGTGTTATTCACTGGCTGATCAGTTAGAAGTAAATCCTGAATTTTCAAGCCATAATAAAAAGTGCACTTGGAGTGATATAGGAGCTCTTGTGGAAAAATTGAAAAACGAATGGAATATGCTTTGTGTCACCGATGTGGTCTACAATCATACTGGTACGGTTTTTGTGTGTGTGTTAATAACCAGCTTTATCCTATAATTACATTTCATTATTTCCCTTAACTTTTCCCCCTTGACCCCATCTTCTAGTAACCATTTTAAGCAATTTAGTTGTGTCTTGTCTTTGAATCTCTTAAATCCAGGACAAGTCTTTACAATTATAACTGATATGCCTCCATAACAGATATAAAAGAATTTAGTATTGTTACTGAAAGAGTGAATAGAGCCCTTCTTACTGAGAAGTAATAAGCTGTGCATGTGTCTGTATTTTTATAATATGCTTAATTTTATGATCTGCGATGTGCAGATTCCATTCATTTCTATGAGAGCTGCACTGTGAACTATTTGGTGAACATAAGCTGAGTACTTTCTTGTTAAACGGGGAATTGTTCTTGTAGCTGCTTAAAAGTAACTGCTCTAATTTGGATCCAACATGCAGATAACAAACAGAATAGCGACCAAAGGGTTAAGCAGTGGAGGAAATGTTACAGCTCAGTCCCTGGGGAAAGACCTGGAGGGGGAAAAAAAAGATACTTTTGTGTTTGGGGTGGGTTCTTTTTAAGCATAGATACACCAATGCATTGGAGGCTTTACTTAATTGCTTTTTGAAGCTGAAGTTGTCTGTTGTGCACCGAGGGACAGTGGGTTTTCTTCAGTATGATATGATGAAATTTAAATTATGGTACTTGAACATTTGTAAGTTTGCTATTTGGATAAGTTTACTTTGGTTATGTTTATAATGCAGTTTTCATTTTATGCTGTAATCCTAAAGATCACAATAATTAGCATTCTCATAGCAGAGAGTACAACAGATGGTTATACATGTTGATGTTACAGGTATCTGTGAATTTCAAGCTTTACTTGCTTCAGTTCTTTGGTGTTGATTTCTGCCAAACATTCCTATCCAGGCAGTCTGCAACACAGTGTGGGCCTTGTTGTTTGCCCTATCTGTTTGTTGAAAAGTTACTAAGTATAGTTACTGGCTCAGTGTCTCAGGGAATTAGGCTTTTAAACATTCTCCCAATTTGGGATTAAAAAGTTTCTTGCACTTAACCAACTAGAAGTCCAGTTCCTCTCTCACACACTTGAGATCCTGTCATCTTTTTATTGTGTATATTTGCATGCCACCAAGGAGAATGTTTTTATGGACAGAAATATCTAAACCTAAATTATTTATTAGACTTCAAATTATATTTGAGAAGAAATATGTTACGTTATTACTTGGCTACATTTGTAGAAGGACTTTTCCAGGTTACATTCAGAGTTCAAAGTAATCTTTACTGGGATGGATGACTAAACATTTATACTATGGTGAGAGAATGTTTAGAAGTGTCTTCTAACAGGACAGAAATATTCAAATGACCATGGTCCTGACTTACATCATTAAGCAAGGTGTACTTGGTGGCTTTGTTTCCATTTTCAAACTTTTAAACTCAATTTTTTTCCCCTCCTCTTTGTTGTTTATAATAAAAACCTCTTGATTTACAACTGACTCCAAACTTCGATAAATGCCAAATTCAGCATAAGCAGAAAGATAGATTGATAAATGTCTGAGTAAGCAATAATGTTGTATGTGCCTGTGGAGGTTAAACATTTTTGGGGCTTTTGAAATAATGGTTTTGGAGATTCTTTTTGTCTGGATCTTGATTATATGGAAATTTTTTACCTTTTTTTGGTATTTAAGTGAACAGTAAATGCTAATTAGTTCATTCCTGCACGGTAGGGTGATTTAATTGTGAAACATGTTTCATGGAATATAGAAGACACAAAATGCATAGTCAGTTATTCTGAGCAGATTATGGACACTTGCGCAATGTTATTAATTCTGCAGCATGTCTTCATTAAAAGCTTAAGTTGTCTCACAGTAAATCCCCTAATGCTGGTAATTCTAACAGCTCATGACCCTTCCATTTACAATGGTTGTATTTGTTGGTAGTTTCTGTTTTCTACCTGAGACCCCTGTATGAAAATGGCAATGGTTCCTCTCTGTTCCTGTTGTAAAGTAAGAGACTGACTTTCAGTATGAAGCGGTTAAGCTGAGGTGTTTGGTTTTCACACGGGAATGGGGAACAGGCTGCTTGCACAGTAGAGAATGGTGAGAATCAGGTTTTGGTGTTAACATCTCTATCAGTTAACATCTCTAATGAAAGCCAGCATCTATAGCCTGACTTTAAAAGTAAAGTAGATGCATGTGCTAATGTTAAATATAGATGTGCATTTGGCATGTTAGCAGGACTAGCATAGATAAACTTGCAAACCCTGTCTGGTAGCAAGGAAAAAGTGCCCTTTTTGGCCTGCCGTTTCCTTCATGGTGTTCAAACACCATCAAATAAGAAATATTGTGTTCACTGCCATTTACTTCTCACCAGGAGATAGAAAAAGGAGAGTAGGTTTTTTTTCTTTTCTGAGCTTTCAGTGGCTGTAATAAAGCATAAAGTAATAAAATCAACTGAAGTAAATTGTATTTTCTTTGTCTTTCAGAAGAGGCCATATTGTCTATTTGTAATTTAACACTTCAGTAAATCCTACTTCCAAGCACTTGACTAATCACATCAAACACCACCTTTTCTCAGTGGTATACTCAATATGTAGTATCCATACCAGATTTAGTGGAAGGCCTGTTGACTTTTTTCTTTTGGCACGATTAGGACCTTAGTTTTAAATTATGTATTGTCTCTTTAGAATTAATTATATTTACTCATTAAAATCCCTTACAGTAAATCATGGGTTTTGATAGATTAATCAAGTAAGCTAATTTAGCTTATTTGAGACTTCTTTTTTTTTTTTTTTCAGAAGTAATATATGTATTTAAAAAAAGAAAAGGAGAAGGGGGAATCTAATTGGCCTCGAACAGCTTTTAACAGCCTGAGTATATTATTGCTTTATGTAATTTGAAATAAGTATGGTGGTTTTAGTTGTATGTGGCATTTAAACCATGAAGATCTTAATTTCCAGAAATGGTATGACCTTATAAACATGGAATTTTGCCATGTTCATAATGGTCTCGAAATGTAATGTAGGAGGGTGCTCAGAAGAGCTGTTAGCACTGTAATCTGAGAGAGTACACTCTTTTCTCTCCCTCTGACACTTTTGTTTGAACTTCTTTGAACTAAGCAGACTTGGGGTTTAGGTATTAATTGTTCTGGTATAATTTTGGACATGTTAATGGTTCTTTCTTTGTTTCCAATATAATAATTTGTTATATATTTTCCCTTGTGTGAAGTACTACTACTATTTTTCCCTGTTTTTCTAAAAATATGGATTAATAAGACATGTTCTGTGAAAAATTATTTTTTTTTAAAAAAAGTAAAACCTGAGTAATTTTTTTGTTGTTCTTAAACACTCTGTGCTTTCTTTTTTAACATTTAGTTTTTCAATTGCAGAGATTCATTCAAAAGAATGTATGAAAATTATCTTCAGTGAAGCTGTGTTTAGGACAGTTCCAAAAATGGAAAGAAATTAACTCTTGAGGATTTTTTTCCTCATTGTCATACTTCCAAAATCAAAATTCTCTCTGCTATTTGTGTATTTAGTCCTGCTGCTGCGTGCACATTACTGTCTATATTAGAATATCACACCCATTTTCTAGTGAAGGCTCCTTACCTTCTCTGAGTTAATTCTTAACGTTCAGCATATCTTCTGGTGCTTGTTGATGCTGTGGGGGAAGTTTAGAAAACAGACACAGTGGAGTGTAGTGTTTGATCTGAACTAGTGTTCCATTTGCATGCACCAGACAGTGTGCTTATCCTCCTGCGTAAGACTCGGTGGCATCACTTCCCACTGCTCTGCTTCTTATGAGGTACACAACAGTGTCACTGCTAATCCTTTCTTCAAAAGCCCAGTTAACTACATTTTTCGTTAATTATTTCTTGGGCAGTGTGTATGCCCTCTTGCTCTCTGGCTCTGTGTGGTTATCATCTGATAGTTAAGAATATTAAAAAATAAATAGCTTGGGCCATCTTAAATCTTGGTTTGGCATGTAGATTTGGCTTTCAACACAAAAGAGCACTTCATTTGATGTATTTCCTGCAACAAAAAATGTGATTTCTATTACTGGGGTTTTTTTACTGTTTTAGAATTGGTGGTACTATTGCATATTTTTGTGTAACTAACAAAAATATTTCTCTGCAGTCTCTGCAGCTGCATTTGTTGCAAAACAAATGTCTATCAGTAATGCATACCTCTGTGTAAGACATAATTTTCTATTGGCATGGAACTTTAATTGAAATGTGAACTAGTTATACATGCCTCAACTTCTTGGTGTTAAGACATTTGTACAAAACAACTAAGAGTTCAGCTTGTGTACTTAATCTTTTTTTTTTCTTTCTTTGCTTCGTCCCTTCTGCCTCCCCCGCCTCTGCCTCCTTTGCTTGAATAAGCAACAAACAGTGAATGGCTCAGGATGCATCCAGAATGTGGCTATAACCTTGTAAATTCTCCTCACCTGAAGCCAGCTTGGGTATTGGATAGAGCTCTGTGGCATTTGACCTGCATGGTGGCTGATGGAAAGTGTACTGCTAAAGGGGTCCCTCCCTTGATTGAAAATGATCATCACCTGAATGTAAGTGAATAAGAACTAAGCATAAGCTAATGAAAACTATGAATAACTAAATAAACCCTTAATAATAATAATAATCCCTAAGGCTGTGGAAATGCACAAAAAATGGTTTATACTTTGCAGTTATATTTACTCAAACCCTTTACTCCCTAAATATTTTTTTCTGAACAATTCATATGAGCACTTAGCTTTTCCTAATTATATCAATCATCAATATTATTAACTAAAATCATTCTTATTTTTGCAGAATATCCGTAAAATAATTTGGGAAGATATATATCCAAAAATTAAACTATGGGAGTTTTTCCAAGTGGATGTTAACAAAGCAGTGCAGCAATTTAAAACCCTTCTTTCTCAAGGTAGAGTATGTTGCTGGATCATGTGGATTATGTGTTTATAGTTCAAGCAACTTATAGGTAAACTTAAGATGGAAAATAAAATAATTTTTTGCTATGTGAGAAATCTACTGTGCTAATCTAAGCATACAAGCATTCTTTTGGGGTAGTAAAGCCTTTGAAGACTTTGCACCCCTTCAAAGCCTTTATCTACCCATATCTTGCTTGTGCTAGCATTACTGAAGTTGTGTATCTGTTCAATGTAATGCCTATTTTTACTTTATCAATACTCTTTTTCTATCTTGTTCTTAGGCAAAATGAGCACTAAATCTGATCCAAATCAACATCTTCAAATAGTTCAGGACCCTGATTACAGACGATTTGGCTGTACTGTAGATATGAATATAGCATTGGCAACATTCATACCGCACAGGTATTGTATTATTGATTAGAAGTTAAAAATCACAAGTGAAATTAAATTTGAAAAACCAAATAAATAAAATTATTTTCAGAGATTGGAAAACTTTATTTTTTCTTTCCTTTTAGTTATACTGCATGTTTTAAAAGGAAATTATTCTAATTGTTCTCTGCTTTTAATGTCCTCCTAATAAGCAACGGACCAGCTGCAATAGAAGAATGTTGCAACTGGTTTCGCAAGAGGATTGAGGAACTGAATGCTGAGCAATACAGACAAACTAATCACCATCAAGAGCAGGTCTTAAAATTACTGTGTTTTAATGCTGAAATGTTTAAAATTGCAAATAAATGCAAGCATTTCAATAATGCACAATTTAATTACTTCTAGGCTGTCAATTGTCTTGTGGGGACTGTGGTTTATGAACGGCTGGCTGGTAATGGTCCTAAGCTGGGTCCTATCAGTAGAAAATATCCTTTAGTTACCAGGTATTATTATTTTTTTAATTTGGTTGTTTGAAACTGTTAGAATCTGTCTAGGGAGAGTGAGTGCAAAGTTCATTAGAAGTATACATTTATATGTTCAGATGTATGTTTTCTTTCCCGTGGACAAGTGCCACTTACTGAATTGACTGTCTTTTTTAAGTAACGATGGTAACTGCTCAATAAACAAATGAGACCAGAGACCATGAAGGAATATTCGGAGCACATCAAAGACTTACGTAGTGCAAATTGCTCTTTTAGGCGGAAGAGGGATGGAACTAGGAATGTTTTCTAGTTTGATGACCTTGATGCCACTCATGTATCTGAAGAGCTAGGGCTCTAATCTTACACTACGAGCTGACACCAAGATAGTGGCAGCACCTCTCCTTTCTCCTTCAAGGCATGCTACAAAATAGAAAGCTCCCCATCTTTTATAGTCTCGCAGCTGCTTTTTTTTCATATATCTGTTTTATCTACAAGGAAGTTCATAGCAGATATTTTAACTTCAAAGACAATGAATTTTAGCTTAGGTTACCTTATGGCATTGGTTGTTTGGTGTGTTTTTTAATTGTCTGTCTATTCCATAGGTATTTTACTTATCCATTCAAAGAGCTAACTGTGGAGGAAGAAGAAAGTATGATACATCAGCCAGATAAAGCTTGTTATTTCATGGCTCATAATGGCTGGGTTATGGGAGATGATCCTCTTAGAAACTTTGCAGAACCAGGTTTGTAAAAGAACTTTGACTCATCTTATCAACCTTTTGATATTCTAGCCATAGCAAAAAGAGTTTTTTAGTTTTCTTTAATCTCTTTTTCCAAATGTATTCCTATGAAGCTGCAGAATAGCAGACAGTCAGTTTATAGCACTTTTATTTCCTTCCCATTCAGCATACAGATCAACTGGAAGATCTGGGATTTGAGGTATAGTTTTGCAAGATTTTAGAGGGAAATTGCCAGCTTTCTGCCACTGAAATGGGATATTCTGCCTTCCCAGTTCTATCATTGTCTTTGCTTACTTTGTACTTTGTTCCAACACTGCTGCTTCTTGGCATTTCCAGAAGATGATGACAGTGTGGCAGAAAACTAATGCAATAAAAAGGTGCATAGTATTTTACTGCATTAGTGAGAAAAAAACTGGATTCTTGAAAGGTGCATTGAGTTGCAGTCAGGCAGTCAAGAGGTGACACAGTTAAGCCAAAATAGATATGCAGATTGCTTATGAAGGCAAGATTTGGTATGAATGCACTAAAAGCAATGAGTTTTCTCTCTTAATTAGTCCACAGCTTTTTCAGTGCTTTATACTTTTATGCCTTTATTTCATGTCATGTGTTATTTCAACTGAGAATACAGTGTGAAAAGATAATACAGAAGGGCACAAATATAGGAATTGCAAAACAAATGCAGCTAGTTCTGTAAAAAGCCCTTAAAAATCACTGTGTACATCCTAAGAAAGCCAACTTTTCTGCACATGTAGCTATGCTGCCATTAGTGAAGGTAAAAGTTAGACTGTGCTTAAGTGAATGTTTTTTAGTTTTAAGTGGTGGCTTACAAACTCTGCTCTTTACTTACTATCTGCTTACTCTTTTGTGTGTGTCTTTAATTGTGTAGGCCCAGTCACTTAGGTGTTCATAATGTGAACCTTAGGAAATTAGTCTGTCTGAAAAATAAACTCTTTGCTAAGGCAGGATTACATTTCAGCTGGACAAGTTTCCTGATCTAATTCAAGGTTCAATCACCAAAATAACAGTGGTGATGCATCAGTATGGCTGGTGTAGGAGTAGCAGAAAGCAATGGAGTAGCTCTGTTTTCCCATCCAGAGCAGTGCTGACCCTGTTCATGCTTTGATTGGATTTAGTTAAGATGAATGTAAACAGGCCTTCAGAAGACTGATGACTTGAAGATAATTGTATTTCTCTTATGTGGGGTCAGATTATTGACAATTCCATGATTGTGCCTGGATATCACATGTTGTAAATAGTGTGGGCTTTTGGTGGTTTTGTTTGTTTTTTAAATGATATCACTGCCATTGTCAAATATATGATTTATATAGAACAGAAATCATGTTCTTAGATATGACTGATTATTTAAGTCTTTGTCACAGTTAAAACCCCATCAGTATATCCTGTGTGATAAGTGTATTAGAGGTGAACTGAGATTTAAAATGTTTTTTTTTATTGATTGCATCAAAAAGAAGGCAAAAATAGCGCATGAAACTAGACTAGAGGACAAATATTTACCCTCCACACAAAAATTATTTAGGGACTCTGACTATTTAAGTGACCTACCTGTGTAAGTACTTATGAAATTTACCTTATATTGTCACAGTCTGTTGTTAACAGAAGGTAAAATTTTAATTTGTGGCTGTGGCAGTTTATTTATGGTAACACAGTGAGATGCTTTTTTGAATTTCACTGGTATAAACAACCAAACTACTGGTTTTGTTCATTTGTTTGCTGGGTTGTTTTTTTTTCTCAACTACACTTTTATACTACTTTAAAGAAATAAAAGGAATTGTATTTCAATCTGAAGATTTATTTCAGTATCGCAATAGAAGTTAAATATTCCCTTGGAGTAGTCTGAAATTATACATCCATGAGGGTCTATAGATTCTGAGTTGGTATGGTTATTGCTAGAATTGTTACTCTTCATCAAAGTGTTCTCCTACTCTTCAAAGTGTTCTCCTACTCTTCAGCAATAGAAAATTAAATGCCACGTTTTCATTGTGGTGCACATTCTATGTAGTAGATATACACGCTATAGTGAATTTCTTTCCCTTGCAGGTTCAAACGTTTACTTGAGAAGAGAGCTTATTTGTTGGGGTGACAGTGTGAAACTGCGTTATGGTAATAAACCTGAAGACTGTCCATACCTCTGGGCACATATGAAAAAATACACTGAAATCACTGCCAAATATTTCCACGGTGTTCGTCTTGACAACTGTCACTCAACGCCTATTCATGTAGCTGAGGTACGAAAATTAAGCATCTTTATTATAAAGCAGCTTCTGACTGTGAAATAAGTCCTGCACGAGTGCTACAAAATCTGCCAGATCTACATGGCAGAGTTCAGGTGTGAATGAATCCTCCTTGTAGCATAAGCAAAGTTTCATGACTTGTGATGTTTAGGTATGGTTTCAGCTACTTTAAACGGTTAGTCGGCGGGTGCAGCTATTGTATCTTTTAATTCTCCACTTCAGCTGAAATGTTGTGGTTGCAGATGGTCCTGGCTAACATTTCCCTCATGTAGCTATGGACTTAGTGCAATGACTGCCAGTATCCAGTGTGTCGGTTGTAGCTGGGGTCATTGCCAACACTTGGTTGGAAGTCTTAGTGTTTCTTTGCCATATATATTTTTCTCTTGCTGAATTGAATAGGAAGTGGTTTACTTCCCAGAATTTAAAAATTGGGAAAGAACACCTGCAAAAAGTTTAGTCTGGCAAGCTTACTGCTAACATTAGTGCTTATTGTTTACCATGGAGCTGACTACATCCAGAGATTGTACTTAGTAAATTAGCTTTAAAAAGATTTGAGTAGTGCAGCTTGTTAGTACTTAGTCATAGCTTGGTTTCACAGCTTACCTAAATCTATGAAGAGCTCTCTAAAACAAGTTGATTTGTCCATACAAAAGTTTTAAGTGGCTCTTAAAGGCAGCCATTTCAAAACTTCTGCCATTCTTTCATTTATTTTTACTGCTTTTGGAATGACAATTTTAAAGGCTTAAAGGCAAATCCTCAGATTTTTTTACCTTAATAGATATCTCTTTTATCCGCCCTTTGTTCTTGCATTTTGAGTTAAGGTTTTGTTTAAAAACAAAGTTGTAATTATCTTAAGGTCTTCAGGGAATTTTCTAGAATTACTCAGTCCATTAATAATATCAGGAAAACATAAACATGGTTTTACGACTGTTACCTGTTATTAATGTTTTTAATGAACTGCATATAAGAACAAGTCATTTGTGTTTGGTTGTGGTGTTAATGATTGCATATGCAAAGCTGACAATGGATGTCTTGCACTTAAATGTATTATGATCTATAGGAGATGCTAGCAACAGCCAGATCAGTCAGACCTAATCTTTATGTGATAGCTGAACTCTTCACGGGCAGTGAGTACATTGACAATGTTTTTGTCAACCGCCTGGGAATTACCAGCCTGATTAGAGGTACAATAAGCAGTTGAAAATTATGTAGGATTGTCATGTATGGTTTGGAGTTTTAATGTGAAACTAACATTGGTATGCTTTTTTTTTCCTTACATATTCATGTTCTTTGCTTATGCAATTACCTTTTCTTCTTCACATTCTGTTTAACTTCTCCTGTGTTGTATGCTGATTCTTGATTTTGCTTATGTTTGTGTGTCCTCTTCTGTGTAACAACTTTTTTGTTCCTTAATTTTGGCTTTGTTTGTCTTTGCTGCATGGCGTTTTCCTATTGTCCGATCCCTGCCTAGCTTTGAAACTTGTCCTTTTTTGTATCTACCTTTCCCTTTTCTGTGGCTTTTTTGGCTGTGCTTTTTGCAGTACATGCTGGACACAGCTAGAAAATTGCGAGCCGATTTGTATGTAGTGGCTGAACTGTTCACAGGAAATGAGGAGCTGGACAATATCTTTGTGAATAGGCTGGGCATTACCTCCTTAATAAGAGGTAGGCTTGCTGTGTGTGTGGCCTCTTTCCAACAAGAGATTATAGATGACGTGCTTTCTCCAAGGAAAAGGTTTCTTCTGGATCATGCACTTTTAATTTCATACTCTGTGTAATCAGAAGTGCAGGCTTTTATTGTGGCTTTTTTGATACTCAGCAAAAAATACAGTAATAGCTGTAAAATAATAGAAGGCATCCTGCATTAGTTTACAGAAGGTTAAATATTTCACTCTCGTTGTAGCAAGAGAAGAAGAGGTGGTGGCACAGTTCTGCTACGCAAGTGCTGCATCATGTCTGATGTTTTTGTTGCATGAGTTTCTTAAAGCCTATGAGAAAGTTTCAGGTCTCTCCTTTTTTCTCTCTTTTTCCCCCTTAGCTTTCTCTAACTTAATATGCTGTAGTAAATAGAATAGTCTAAGGCTGTGTATCTACATTGGAGAGTATAGTTATATATGTGATTTTTTTTATTTTTTTTATGATTGAGGACAACAAACTAACTGTAAGATGCTACATTAACATCTTTGTGTATGTTGTATTCTACAGTAGTTATTCTTATGCAAACACTTATCTATTTTGTTCTTTAGAGGCAATGACTGCTTATAATAGCCATGAAGAGGGAAGGTTAGTTTATCGTTTTGGAGGTGAACCTGTTGGCTCTTTTGTTCAGCCACGTTTGAGGCCTCTGATGCCAGCTATTGCTCATGCACTGTTTATGGATATTACACATGACAATGAATGTCCAATTCAGGTGAGCATCTAAACCTAAATCCAAAGTTTACATTTAATGTTTTCTGAATTGATATTTGTGAACCATGGGAGGGCTTGGTACAATCTGGATTTTTTTCTTGAGTGATATTTAGGAAAATGTGTTTCATGTCTTCAAGATTTCATGCGGAGAATAAAATTTTATAACATCTCCCTCTGATATTCAAGATCTTGTCTTTCAAGGGAAAAAGTATATAAAGCTACTTATTGAGCTGGTTTGATTCTTTCATTCCAGCTACTATGAGTGGTTCTGTCTCTGCTTGTTAACCTGTTCTCCTAAGCTCCTGTTTTACAGGAGAGAATGAGAGAGAATGGTGGGAACTTATTTTTGAGAGTTTCTCATAAGTTGCTTTAGTGTGTGTGGTAATTTTTTCAATAATTCTATTGTGATTGAGAAAGTGATGATCATACGATTAGAAATTCCTCTGTTAAACTGAGTATGCTGAATTGGGAGGGATTAATTATGTCTCAGATTCACTATTGATTACCTATTTATTTTTTAATCTAGCACCGATCTGCATATGATGCTCTTCCTAGTGCAATGATTGTTTCCATGGCATGCTGTGCTACCGGAAGCACCAAAGGCTATGATGAACTAGTACCACACCAGGTATGTCTGCAGTTTAACTCCTAAGTTACTTTTAAAAATGTAAAATATATGTCCTAGAACAAGAATAAAGTTTAACTTTATTTGAAATCCCTAGCAGTTTACTAGCTGGCGTTACTTTGGATTCTCCAATTTCATATGAAACTTGAATTGATTATGTAGTTGAGACCTACAGCTGTTTTGTTTGGTTTTTTGTTGTTTTTTTTTTTTTTCCCCGGAGTAGTTGATATTTGCTTAAGTCTTAATTTCTTTACAGATCTCTGTAGTGTCTGAAGAGAGGTTTTATTCAAAATGGAATCCAGCAGCACTGCTGTCTCCTGGTGAAGTTAATTTCCAAACAGGAATTCTAGCAGGAAGGCTGGCCATGAACAGGCTGCATCAGGAGCTAGGGGCTAAAGGCTTTAATCAGGCAAGAAGTGAGGGTAACACTGCAATTTCTCCATATTTATGTTCTGAGTGAGCACAGTTGTAACGATATGTCTTTTTTAGGTGTATGTAGATCAAGTTGATGAAGATATAGTAGCAGTGACAAGACACTGTCCTAACACACACCAGTCTGTTGTGGCTGTAAGTCGAACTGCTTTCAGGGATCCTAAAACTGCGTTCTACAGTAATGAAGTACCTGAAATGTGTATCCCAGGTAATCAGACTTCTTTTCAACAGATGTCAGGAATACAAAACATCCAAGTTATTCTAGTTCCATACTTTTTAACTTGAAACACATGAAATCAATATGAGAATTTTCAGTATATAATGCTCCTTTTGTATGTACTAACACACATGTGCCAAAAGTGGTTAAAGAAACAATAGCAAACTTACCTTGCTTAGGGTTTTCCGAGGCATTCATATTGAGTATACTTCCTGCTATAAGTTCCCCATGAGGGTGCAGTTTTACTGTCTTGTTTGTAACCTGGTAACAAATAGTTAAGAGCAATATCGTTAATTGTACAGAGTTGGGAGGTTTACTATTTATTAAGTGTTAGACCTGAAAAAAAAGCTAAAATCATTTGTCAATGCCATTGCTATTCAGCTTTCTTATATATGGCTGGTTTTGTGGTTTTAAAATACACCTTAAGAAACAATATTTTACTGCATAAGTTAATGTAAAGAGAATATATGGGTAATACATACATATTATTAATTTAATATGTGAAGTATTTACTATACTTAATATTAGCAAAGTATAATGACTTCTACACGTTATTACCTGGCCATATTTCTGAAGAGAAGCTTTCCAAACCGGCTTTTTGGGTATCCTCAGTTCTTGGTGTGCATGTGTGTGCCTGCTTTAAAGTCAGTCACATTATATAAAGTCAAGTGGCTGCAAGACTTGTATACCTTAGTTTGTAGGTTGCTGAAAGGATAGAGAAAACTGGAATATTTGAATAATAATATAAGTTGTTACATTTTTGAGAGAAATGGCCTGTAGCTGCAGTTTGGAAACCAGTCTAGTACTCTCCTAAAAGATAATAAGGAAACTAATAGAGCTGGTGATCAGTAAAAGGTTGTAATTCACTAATTGTTGACTGATTTTTATGCTTAATTTATTACAAAATAACAAAATTGCAGTTTTAAATACAATTCAGCCAATGACTGTGTAATGGATGTTTATAGGATATTTAAAGTGCTTCCCCATATGTTTTGTCACATTTGGTTGTTCTTTAGCTGTACAACAACTGAGACTTGTATTTTCAATATTTAGGTTTTTAGTTTTAGGTTTTGCTTCTTGTTTTCAAAAGAAGCACTTTGAATTAAATGTATCTTAACTGCAACATGATTTAACTCCTCTTAGGAAAAATAGAAGAAGTAGTACTTGAGGCTAGGACTATTGAGAGAAGTGCTGGTCCTTACAAGAGAGATGAACGCTTTATAAATGGATTGCCTAATTTCACAATGGAACTCAGAGAGCATATCCAGGTAATTAGCCTCTTTCACCCATGTTCTGATGTAGTACTTTGTAATTTATGGTAACTATATTAGAAAAAAAGACACTGAATTTCAGTTGCAAATGTGTTTTCTTTTCTAAGATTAAAGACAGTAAAATTATAAAGCAAGCTGGAACTGCCATAAAAGGGCCAAATGAATTTGTTCAAGAAATAGAATTTGAAAAATTAACACCAGGAAGTGTAATAGTATTCAGGTACGTTATTATGATTGCCTAATTGCTGTGTTAGTTAAAATAGAATGATAGAATTCTTTGTTTTGGGACTTGGGAATAGCTATTGTAAGTGCTACATTTCTGTGAGTTATGCATTCATATTTACAGAGTTAGTCTTGACCCAAAGGCACAAGAGGCTGTTGGTGTACTCCGCAATCATTTGGTCCAGTTCAGTCCTCATTTTAAATCTGGAAGTCTTCCTGATGATCATTCAGCACCTATATTAAAAACATTATTTTCTTCGTGAGTATTCTTTAACTTTCTGAATAGAACTGAGAGCACTACAGTGGGAGCAAAGAACAGTCTGTAAACTCAAAGCAAGGCGGGTTTTCTGTTACTACAGGTGGATTTGGATTGTCAGAGTGCAATAAAAGCTCAGAGATATTCTTGTTATGTGTATAATACTAAGCAGCGCTAATATGTCAAAACTTCCCAGGCTCTTTTTTTCACATTCTGTGTAATTTCTGCTTAAAGTAGACTTACTCACCTGGAGTGCTTGTCAGTGTTGGGGTATAATGGTTTGGGGTTTCTATTTAATACTGTGTTTCTAAATAAATACTGAACATTTGAGCAGAACATCTCAGAACATCTGAAAAATCAGGCACTTAATGTCCTAGATGTAAGAGGTGAGAGAGTTATATATGTTTAATTATGTTAATGTAAGTCTGAAACTAGAATTGTTTGTGAAAGCCTTTCTCTATTTCCCTACTAATGTTGCTTTTGGGTTTGGACATTCTTTTTTCTCTGTTTTTTCAGTATTGCATCTAAACTAACTTTGGCTGACCTAAATCAAGTATTGTATAGGTGTGAGGCAGAAGAACAGGAAGATGGTGGAGGTTGTTACAATATACCAAACTGGTCACCGCTGAAGTATGCAGGCCTCCAAGGTAATACTTTCAGCATTCTTTTTTTCTGTCAAGAAAAAAAGTAAAATAGAGCTGCTCAATCTAGATCATACCTTAATGCTGTTGTATGGTTAGTGCCATTGTTTGGAAAAATCACTAAAGCTGCTTCTGCTTGACCATGCTACTAATCAGTGTTGTACCCAGGAAATCACATACTAAAACAAGAACTCTCATTCTCGATACTCTGGGCTGCAAAATTAAGTTTCAATATATGTGTTAATACCAATGCTTTTGCTTTTAAAATAAAAAGAAAATACATATACCTCTAGTGAAAAGTCACACCAGTTAAACTGGTGGCGTTACTAGATTACTGAGGAGTGTTGATAACCTGTCAAATATATGAATTCCATCATGCTAGTTATTCCACAGGGGTTTTCATAACTGTTACACACAGGAAATTACAATTGAGTTTATTCTAATTCATTCTGCAAAACTATGAAAGTAATACAGTTAAATCCAGTTAAAACCTCTGTTGCTCTGTACCTTCTACTCCTGAATTGTAATTGCCATTTGTGTATAACGATGTGTCTTTTAATACAGTGTTGGGTTTGTATCTTCAGGGTTAATGTCAGTGATGGCAGACATTAGACCAAAGAATGATTTGGGTCATCCGTTTTGTGATAATTTAAGATCTGGAGACTGGATGATTGATTATGTCAGTAATCGTCTGATTTCACGTGCAGGAGCCTGTGCAGAAGTGAGTAAAAAATATTTATTTGGTGACTTTGGTGTTTTAAATTACTAGTTTGTTTCCTTTTTAATTATGTGTTCATTTTTAAATCAATTCTGCCTATAACATTTCTTGTCCGGGAACTTGTTCTAGGAGAGTAAACTGTTAATATGTTTTTCTTCCCTCTCCTCGATCTTGTTTAAGAATAGATTGCACAGGGAAAGTGAAAAATATGTAGGGCTCAGAGGGGTTGTTAGTTCTTACATAAAGACCTGCAGGGGTCCTTCCCTTTCTGTTTATTACTTTTCTTTAAATAAAAAGGAATTAACTATTTTTTTTTTAAGTACGTACTTTAAAAAGAGGGCCTAAATACTATGGAGGCATATGTGATGATGGTACAGTTATAGTAAGATTGCACGTTCAGACACAGAGAAGATAGGAATTATTGAGATTCAACAGGTGGACGTAACAGGTGGTCAAGCATAACTGGGGTGTAATAAATGTACAAAACCTGTGACAAATATTTTAACTAGGTGGATCCTGAAAACATTGGTTTTTGAACCCTAATATTACCAAGTTCTAATTATATTGCATTTTAATAGGTTGGTAAATGGTTGAAGGCCATGTTTGTCTACCTAAAGAGAATTCCACGTTACCTCATCCCATGTTACTTTGATGCCATATTAGTGGGTGCGTACACAACCCTTCTGGATGTGGGATGGCGTCAGATGTCTAGGTATGCTTGGCATATCGCAGCTGTAGAGGTATCTGTATATATTTGCACCTTTTAAGTTTTATCTGCTGGAGAATGTAATTGGAATATTTTCATACTCGTCCAATGTAAAAAAGTAAAATTAGTAGTGAGTATCAAATCACTTCTGACAGTGGTGCTTTGAAAGGCTGAGAGTTCAGATGTCTATCCAGGGTTTGAATTTCTAACTACTGTTGACGTTGTGCAGTAGCAGAAGGAAACCTTAAGCCAGTGTTTCTTTGCCAGGCTTCAGAAACTCTTTTTTGCTATAATTCTAGTACAACTGCAATGATTCCTTAAAGTTCAGGGAAAAAAGAAAATACCAGCTTGTACTTAATGCTCATGCTTTGTTCACCATTCCTTTTCTAACACAGCTAAATAGCCTTGATTATCTGAGCCCTTTATTTAGTTCTTGAAATAACTGTTTAATCTCCAGTGTCTGCTGCTCCTTTGTTTCTGCAAAGAGGAAAGGAGGTTGATTTTGTGGAGGCTTTATTCTAGCTATGAACATTCTGAACAAATCAGTATTGCTTTGTAAAAATATAGATGTTAAAACAGGCATAGAATTTGGCATGGCTGTGAAATCATGTGGAAAGTAGTATATTTTATGAAAATGCTTGGAGATTAACTAGTCAGGAATGCGGGTTGTGTTATTTTAGACAACTGTTAACCAATTTATTGATTTACAATTTTCACATATATATAAAAGAATATGGCAATCCTTAAAAATACTGACTAGGTTTGGTAGAAGCTTTTGTTCATAATAAAATATCTCTTATATTTTTGAGGTCTTAGGTCTGTACGTAGGCATCAAGTAAACCAAACCAATTTCGTTTGTTTTCCCTAGGAATATTTGACATAAACATTCCCACTAGCATTAATAAATAAAAATTTAAGGCTAACTTCGGGCACTTATTAGGGGGGAAAAAAAGTCAAAAATTAAAGCTTATGTACAAAATTAGTTAATGTAAAATACTAATATTAATTCACTGTTAGTTTATTGTATTTATTATGCATAACATTTATAATAGTCTTCTGTAAATGACTGTAAATTTTATAGACATACTGCTGAATGCAAAGTTATTTTAATTTAATTATGTTAAATTACAGCTTTGTGCAGAATGGATCAACATTTGTTAAACACCTTTCCATGGGTTCAGTCCAGATGTGTGGGATAGGAAAATATTCTTGTCTACCAGATTTGTCTCCTTCCTTACATGATGTTCCCTATAGGCTGAATGAGATTACAAATGAGAAAGAACAGTGTTGTGTTTCCTTGGCAGCTGGTAAGTGAGGACAACATTTAAAAAAAAAAAGTCTGGTTTTGGTAACTATATTAAAATCGTATCCATTGTACTTGGGATCCCTATGTCAGCAATCACTTAGAACATGGAGGTAGCAATTTTCTTCAGTTCACCTTCATGTTTTAATTTGTGTTTAAGATAAACATTTGTCCATATTAAAAATATGGGAGTTTTGTCTAGCAGTACTTCTTGGGGACAACCATTTTGTTACTACTCTCAGGCCGTGGAGAGCTAATAAACACTCTATTTAGAGACATTTTTGGCTGTATCCACTTTTTTCCTATATGTTCTCTTTCTTTCCAGAAGACTTACTTGAGATAAATATACTTAGCATAACAGAACCTAGTTTATCTTTTTTTATGCATGAACTTAAGAACTGAATTGTAATGGATTACCAGGGTGAATTTATTGTTTACAAGTTCCAAGAAAAAGAAAGAACCATTAGCAGACCAGAAGAATGCCTGATCTGAAACTGTCTCCAAAAAGAAAGAGCATAAAAGCAGTCAGCAAATAGCATTTATACCTCTGAATGTTCTGCCAGCATCTGGCAGTCTTTGAATTGGGCACTTTCCTGTGTCTATATATTATCTTCTGTGTCTAGTGGCTTAGAATGAATTTATTTTTGTTCTGACTTGGCCCATGTCTTTTCTGAAACCATAGAAACTTTTAGTATCACAGATTCCATGGTGTCTGTCTCACTGGAGTGTTTATTTTCTTTATTTTGTTGTCTGGCTTTCTCTCGTGGAAATTTATTGCTTTTAGTTTCTGGTTTTTAGTAACATTCCATTTGCCTGTTCTAATGTTACTTAGAAGCACAGAAGCACAGTGTTCCCTTTAATTGGTTATAAAGATTAATTATACTAAAGGGTTTGGTTTTAAATATTCCCTTCACATATTCACTTGTAGTTGTCTGCCTGAGATTGTGCATGAGTTGTCATTCTCAAGTGTTGTTGCCACGTACTATAAAATTGTGGCCATATTTGAGTATTAGCAAATACTTTGGAAAAGAAAGTGATAGAAGTTAAAACATTGCTCTATGAAACATGCACAACATGCTGCTGTTTTGAAACTTTACGATACAGAATTTCTTATTTGTTAGATTGAAAAAGTTACTAAATGGAAGAAAAGACAAGGATGGACCTTACTGTTCTAATTATGATGCTTTATCAGTCAGAATCATTATTAAGGTTACATGTTATAACATATGCAGTAAGATGCAGTTCTAGAAGCTGCTGGAAAAGAGAAGCAGGAATCCTTTCATAGTGGCTCAAAAGAATTGTGGGATGAAGAAATTCATAGCTCTCCAGTCTTACACTCTTTATGCTACTGACACACTTCTCATGCATAAACTCGTCACGAAGTGCTATAAATCTTGTCATAGTCCTGGCTTTTTGTTTTGTTAGTTTTCTTTCTGATTTGTTTGTTGTTTTTTTTAATTGAAGAATGGTACTTGGTTAAGTTATAAAGTGATTTAATAAAATGTTAAATATGTCTGTGTTATTGACATTAGAAATTCCATTGTGATCTTGAAATTCTAGAAGATAATTGTTCAAAAAATGAAGTTTTTATTTTGTCAAAACCTTAGTCTAGAAAATTGTTTACTTGAAATCTCTTAACCTAGGAAAAAAATTAAAAACATTAATATAGTTTTACTTCTGGTTATTTTATACATACGTGTGTTCTTGGAGACTTCTGCCATATCAATAAATGAGATGAACAACATTTCTTTTTAGGTTTACCTCACTTTTCTTCTGGAATTTTTCGCTCTTGGGGAAGGGATACCTTTATTGCACTGAGAGGTTTAATGTTAGTTACTGGGCGCTATCTAGAAGCAAGGTAAGACTGATTTACTCTTAATTCTTACTGGTTTTACAGGTAGTTAGGAAAAAGGCATGCTCTCAAAAACTGAGATCACACACAAGCTATTAGAAACAGTTGATGGGCAGTAAAAAACTTTAACAGCCCTAGACAGATTTTGTATGATTCTCGTTTGCTTTCTTAGCACCGATATGAAGCTGATGGTCTGTATAGATAATGCAGTTTTAACCCCTGGAACACTACTGCTCATCCTTAAACAAAGTGATTGTGTTTCATGTGTACTTGCATCATTGTTGCTGAGCAGTAATTTCAAAATTATGTAAACATCTGATGTAGCAAGAGAATACTCTTTTAATCAGAAAGGTATGATTGCATGTCTGTCATAATTAATTTTGGGGTGTAACTGCTAGTATTTGTTTAGTAGAAATTTGATAATAGTGGATTCTTACAATCCAATATCTGTTTATAAATTTTTAACCTGACAAATGAGCCAGTTACAAGCCAGATATATTGATTTGATATTTCCATTAATCTTTTTCATTTGGGTGGAGCTCACCACATGACACAAACTTCAAAATGATCTGTTTTAATTTATCATGTGTTTATGCTGTTGTACATTTGGCCAACTATTACCTTTCTCATGCAGTAAGATCTGCAGTCTACTAGTATGTTTATATTCCTGTTTAAAGCTAGTTGGAATCCATGTTTTCTGCAATGTATGCACAACAGTTCTCAAATGAAACTTCTCATAACCTCAGTTGCTGTCACCTCTCTGTATTTTAATAGGAAATTCCCATCTACTCCTGCCCTCCGTCCCCATTCCACCCCACCCATCAGAATGGATACCAGGGTAATCATAAACAATGTCAATAAAAACCTTCCCTGTGACCTGAGTGGGACTTGGCTTTAGGTTCTATATCACTACCTATGAAAAAGCAAACTAGCTTTTCCATATTTGCAGATGTTGTATGTTTTGTACGAACAGATGTAAATCTATTCATGTTGGGGAATTTGTAGGAAATAGATGGCCTTTTAGTATAAAAGAAGTTCATGCTAAATGAAGTAATTTGTAGCTTTCAACAGCAAACTTTTGGCATCTATCTTTAAGATCCTGTTTGTCCCCTTGACTTACATTGCTATTAAGGTAAAGTTGTGTGCTTTGTACTTAATACTTGGTCCAATAATGTCCTTGAAAGTAACTAGTCAAGACCATGTTTTTTCTTTTGTTCTAGAAACATCATTTTAGCATTTGGTGGGACTTTAAGACATGGTCTCATTCCCAATCTGCTTGGCCAGGGGACACATGCCAGATACAACTGTCGTGATGCTGTATGGTGGTGGCTTCAGTGTATCCAAGACTACTGCAAAATTGTTCCAAATGGGTTAGACATTCTCAGGTGTCCTGTTTCTAGGATGTACCCAGGAGATGATTCTTCTCCTCAGCCTGCAGGCATTGTGGTAAAGATTGTTTCTGATTTAAGTATTTAACACAACTATGGAATTTTGATGAAAGGATGTAATTTTTCTAGCTACAAGAACATGTTGCTATCTGTTGCTTATGGTAAAAGTTGATTATACTGCAAGAATTCAAAATTTTAAGAACTTATCACTGCATCTGTATCATATGATTAGACAGGTGCCAGGGGAGTTGGGGTGGAGGGAAAAAAATGCATCAGCTTTACTAATAATTTTTTTCTTTGTCTTGAAAAACTGTTTATGTTAAAAATTGTATAACATGTATTGCCATTGACAAAGATGCTACTGACAATGTTAGATGCTTTTCTTTTGAAGTATCATAAACTAGAGGCTAAGAATTGCTATTATTTGCACATTAGAGCCTTTCTACTTGTGTTTTCATCTTGCCTTTCACATATCATCCTAACATACAATCCATCTAGGATCAGCCACTTTATGAAGTAATACAGGAAGCAATGCAACGACACATGGAAGGCATCAATTTCCGAGAAAGGAATGCTGGTCCGCAGATAGATCAAAACATGAGAGATGAAGGTAACAGATACAGAACACTTGCTCTGCAATTCAGGAGATGGTGTTTATATTTTATATTTCTTCTAGATTTAAGTATACTTTTCAAAAATTAATTATGTTTAATGCAACTAAAACTATATAACTTCAAACACATTTAATGTTTTTAAAGTGCCTAATTTATTATTTCGCAACTGTTTATATGTTGTCATACAAGTTATCTTTAAATAAGTTTGCTTAAAATGTACTGTTGCCTTCAGAAACCCACCTCAGATCTTGCTTGGAGGTTTTTTTGTTTATTTAGGAGGCTTGGGCTGGAGGGGTAGAGTTTGAGGGTTTGTTTTGTTTAAAATATAGACTTCACATGTGATATTCTTGCTTGGCAGGTTTTAATGTAACTGCAGGTGTTGACCGTGAAACTGGCTTTGTCTTTGGAGGGAACCGCTTCAATTGTGGGACTTGGATGGATAAAATGGGGGAGAGTGATAAAGCTCGCAACAGAGGAATTCCAGCTACTCCAAGGTACAAAAGCCAGTCTTTTGAGGGGGATTTTTTAATTTATTTTTCTTTTAACTGAAATTCTTCTGCAAGACCTACTATGCCTTCCGTTAACACATCTGAGGGGTGATCTCTCAAATGTTCTCAGTGTTTCTGCCTACTAAAATGTTAATGGTATTTTTTTTATTTGTGCTCATTTGAAGAAAAGAAGGTGTGTTTTTAGCAGGTGAACCCCTCAGCTTCTGGCATGGTCTTAGCTCTGTGCAAGGAGTCAACTTTTTAATTCAAGTAGTAAAATGTAATTTAGGTAAAATTGTATGCTTGTAGTACTAGCAGCACTTGGTTATTTAGACTTATTATAGGGGATATCTATTGATAATTGTTTTGTTGTTTGAACACTTGGTAAAATTTTAAAAATAAGCTGTTTACTGTGTTCCAACAAACTCCTGCAGGCATTCCTGCTTGAGTTTAGTACAGTATCAGTTTCAAATCAGTTGCCATCTCTGGGTCAGAACTGGAGGAAAGCATTGGTCTTGCTTGACAAGTCAGGCATTTTAACTGGGAACCAAGAGAGGTTGAGGTACCTTAGGGCCTTGTCTGTCAAGTAGGCACTAAAAATCAATATGATATAATATAAAATTTATGCGTATAGTGATTATCTGAATATCACCTGAAAAAAAGAAGCAAGTGCAAGAAGTGCATTTAGTTCTTATTTTAGTGCTTCACTTCTGACTTGAGTAATCTATTCTGGCAGAATTATCACTTAAGTTACCAAACGGCATGTGCCGATGAGAACCTCTGTATTGAATGCAGTTTTAACATCAGAGGGTCAAGCTTTTGGGGGCTGATCCTTTTTTCATGTTCTAAATCGCTGGTATAAAATTATCTTAAATCTGTGCAAATTAGCTGGGTATGATAATACCACTTTAAATTTCATCTGTTGTACAGAAAAAGTATCTGTTAGCCAGTTTAAAATCAAGCTCATTCCATGACTGTTAGCTGATGTGTTTTCTGCCCTTACATGTTTTCAAACCTTTCTTACCTTAGTTCTTCATCAGGTGGAATCCTACTGATCTAAATAAAAGTAAATTGACACAGTCTACTTATGCTAATGTTCTCTTTTCTTATTCTTGGCCCTTCATGAAACTCAAAAGTACCCTATGAAACTGAGTGTGGCAGATAAGCTTCAGCAATCTTCAGCTAAAGCTAAGATACATGTCTAGTCTAAACTGTGCCTACAAAATCTGTCGGAACTGAGCTACAACACAGGAAGGAAATCCGAGTCATGGTAGCTTTCTGAAATCATATCTTAGCATACAGCAGCAGCCAAAAAAAGCTAATAAAAAATATTAATACTGGGTGTCATCAGTAAAGGTTTTTGGAACAAGACAGAGGGCACACATCTGCCTCTTTGTGAAACCCTGCACCTGCAAGATGCACTTGTATCTTGAGTGTTATCTGTAGTAGTGCTGGTCTCAAGAAGGACATAAAGAATGATACAGAGAAGGGCAGCTAAAACTCAAAGGGATGGAGTAGCTGCCTTGTAAGGAGAGGCTGGAATGTCTGAGGACTCCTCATTTTCAAGAGGATATGGGTGAGAGAGGTATGACTGAAGTTTAAAAAATCATGACAATAGTGATGATGATGGAGCATTTATTCACAAAACACTGCAATACTGTAGATGCTTCTACGGAAGAAATAGGGGAGTAGTAGACGAATAGGGAAAAATAAAGTGTCTAAATAAGATACAGATTTTTTTTTTTCAGTTACTTGTTGAACCTTAATAGCCTTCTTAAGTAATTCTTGGGCTTTTTTAAATTATTATTTTAGAGATGGCTCTGCTGTGGAAATTGTTGGCCTGTGCAAGTCGGCTGTTCGCTGGTTGCTGGACTTATCTAGGAAAAATGTGTTTCCATTCCATGGAGTCACCGTAAAAAGACACGGTAAAACCAGGCATATCTCATAATTGTATTACTGAAGTATAAGAATACCTAAAATGATGACATGGTAGGCATATAACACAAGGGATGATTATCAAACTACTCAAGAAGGTTTAGGGGAAAAAGGAGGAAAACTTAGGAAAGTATCCCGTATGATTAACATATTTTGTTTCTGCAAGACAATGTATTATGAGTTGATACTGTCTTGTCAACACCTCAGATATTTTATTCCATGCATTAAAGTGTGGATTACAAAGGAATTTTGGAGCCTAATCCAATTCTCAAAATGGATATAAGTGATAGGATTATTATATATTATGATGATACATCATTCATTACAAGAATGCTAAGTAAAAGCACACAACACCTTTTCCCCATCCCCCATTTCAGTTTTGGTAGTGTCCTTTTTACTATACTCCAACTGCAGTTTAAGAAAAATGGGTAATACTCCTGTACTCACCTAATATAAAACTAACGTACAATTCTTTACTACTTTTGGTTCTTTCATAAAAGCATTGCTTTTTTAAGATGTATGTGTATCTCAATCAGAGAGGTATCCCTAGCACAAGTCTGCTGGCTAAAACCTGATGTTTTTCTAGTCTCACTTGAAGTTTCAGTCAGCTGTTCCTGTGAACTGTAGAATTGGCTAAACATGGGGTCTCATCAGCTGGAGAGAGGCATCCTAGGTCTGCTCCTGTTAACGTGTTAAGTGTCAGGAATTCAGGAAGAGAAAGCTTTTAAAAGTAACACTTATCCCAATGTTTTGACATTCACTCTAAAGTCTCCAAAATAGCAAGAGTATGTATACAAGTACTATAAAAGAGTTGACATGTTACCATACTGAAATGTTAATTATAAATTTTAAACTTAATATTTGCTATAGATCATAGTACCTCATAGTGTTTGCTTCAAGCTAACTGCAAGGTAGAAAATTTTGTGTTTTAAAAAAAAATAATAGTTGTGCATGTGTTGATCTGCAGTGTAACTCAACTTCTAGGTAATAACTTTTTGCAATGCTAGTAGGCTTTTATGGTGTTAGGAGTATCTTAAGTAAAACTTCAATAAGCAAAACAGTAAAAATAAACATTAGCATACTTAGTGTTACCACTGTGGCTGTTTCCAAAAAATAAAACCTGTCTGTAACATCTTGCAGGAAAGGAGGAGACTATCACATATGATGAGTGGAACAGAAAAATTCAAGGACACTTTGAAAGGCTGTTCTTTGTCTCTGAGAACCCAGCAGATCCTAATGAGAAACATCCAACTCTCGTTCACAAACGTGGAATTTATAAGGACAGCTATGGAGCCTCAAGTCCATGGTGTGATTACCAGCTCAGGCCAAATTTTACAATAGCAATGGTTGTGGTAAGTGGGGGCGGGGGAAAGCACTTGCACTTAAATTTTTCTTTATTATTGAACTAAGCTTGCATTGTAAGGTTCATCTGCATGGCATTATATTGGGAACATACATTACTCAGAGTAACTTTTTGAAAGCTTTTCTTTTCCATGCTTTTCATATTGGTCTGTCTTGGAGTAGCTCCTAAAACTGCATCCTTGACAGGACTTGCCTAAATGAAACTATGTGGTGTATAGCTGGGGTAAATTTGCAATGTTCACTGTATTCAGAATGTCTTTTAAGGTTAGGTCTGGGAGGCCACTTTTCCTGTCAAATTAGATAAATGCATGGGCAGGTTGTTGTCTTTATTGGGTTTGTAAAAAGCTTCAGTAATGGTGCTTAACAAGTGTATTTAAAATAAAATGAAAATTAAAAAAAAAATAATCACTGGATAGTTTCTGTCCTCTTGCTTACTCTGACTTATAGGTTCCAGAAGTTGATTCAGTAATCCAGAACTTGGGCTTTTTGTGGTCTTCTATATTTGTATACGCAGTCTTACGTGTGTACATGTGCAGAGTTTACTCATTAAATCTTTATTCTTTTATTAGGCCCCTGAGTTGTTCACACCTGAGAGAGCCTGGAAAGCTCTGCAGATAGCAGAGGAAAAACTGCTTGGTCCATTAGGCATGAAAACTTTAGATCCAGAGTAAGTACAGTAGAGATGAGTGTGAATCAATTACAAAACATGACAGTAGGAATCATTTAACACATGGGGCTAGTATTTCTTTTGTTAAAATCCACATATATACCTGTGAAATAAGGCTGCAATAAATACTTCTGGAACAATTATTTTACTGTTCTAAAAGTCCGTGCAACTGATTTTACTTAGGTAGACAATCACTAGGTGGTTTTGGATGCCACACAGTAAGCAAGTAAAATTTGGTATCATGAAAGATATTGAATTTGTATCTTGATATCTACTTATATATGATACAGTTCAAACTAGTAGGAAAATGGTTGTGTCTTGGAATGACCTGAATTCATAATTTTGCCCTCACACTTTTACTCAAACTGTAGTGCTGTGCACTGTATTTGAAATTCCATTATCACATAAAACATAGAACCTGGTGGAGAACCTCCCTAACTTAACCATCATTAAACGTAAATGCCATGAAAAAATTTTGGTTCACTTCTGCTTTCTGTTTTTATGTATCATTTTTGTTAAGGCTTTGTTTGCATAATTTATTTTTTCTTCCTTGCAGTGACATGGTTTACTGTGGAGTATATGATAATGCGCTTGATAATGACAACTATAATGTAGCCAGAGGTTTTAATTATCACCAAGGACCTGTAAGAACCAGTTTCTTCAATTTTCTCTAAAGTGCTGTCACCTTTCAAACTGATAGCTATAATAATAATCTATTTTCACTCTTTGCTTAGGAATGGCTGTGGCCAATTGGATATTTTCTTCGTGCCAAATTGTACTTCTCCAAGTTGATTGGTCCAGAGATATATGCAAAAACCGTAGTTATGATTAAGAATGTTCTTTCTCGCCACTATGTTCACCTTGAAAGGTAAGACACCAGCTAACACAGACTTAAGATACTCATTCAAGCTAGTAGTATCCACTATCCAATTGCATGTAAAAGTACAGATCTATAGTATAAACAGCATCTGTTTTCTACGTGTAAAGTTTACCGCTATATGATTTCTTCAGAGCTCAGCTCAGGTTTCAAGTACAGCTGAGATTTAGTGCTTTTTATACATTACAGAATTGCTAATGCTTACACACGTGAAGACAGTGAAATAAACCTTACTTAAAAATTAGCATCTAATTTCATACAAGAAACAAATTTCAGGGAAAAAAAAGTGTTGGTGAATTGTTTTTTTTAAAAATCAAATTATTTCCAAAAAAACCTGCAAAACAAAGTAGTTAAAGGGTTAGTAGTGACAGATAAAAATTGTGGCAGATAAGGTGACGCAAAATATTGTTAGGATTACTTGTGTTACAAATGAGGAAATTAGTATGAGTGTTTCAAAATCTTAAATTTGCTATTCCAGGAAAGCAGAGGAACTTGCTTATGGCCCTTAAATGTTCCTTTGCATTTTGAATTCTCCCTCTTAAAAACCAAACCACCAAACCCACACTATTTTTCCCCTTTTTTCTGTCTGCTTATATTTCTAATTTTTAAGGACTTGAGACAAATGAAAACCAACAAACAAAACAAAGATCTTGCCCTTGATACCTAGTCCATATAATCTGTTCTGCAATACTTCAAATATGCATTTATTTGTACTCGTAAGAGTGACTCAGTAGTATTGGTCAAGACAGGAGGGTTTGTCTGACCACATGAGGAAGAAAAGGGATCATCAAGCAATTTTTTGCCTTACACAGTGTCTTGTTCCAGTGTCTTGTTTGGTAATGCTACCAAATAACTTGCACAATAATTAGTGTACTTCTACTCTGTTTTGATATTTTATTTGTGTACAGAATTATTTATGAACCAACAGGGTCAACATATGAGTATTTCAGTAAGTACGTTAGTTTCTCAAGTTTTTTATTCCTATGGAGAAAAAAAAGGCTTATGTAGTCATGCTATCTTTCAGCCTTTATCACTTTTTAGTATCATAATTCAATTTCAAGTGTAGTTTGAATACCATTCAGTTATCTCAAAGATCATTCACATTCTTCCAGCTGCAAAACCACTCGAATGAGAAACAGGAGCAATAGGATTCAGTGTAAGTTCAAGTATTCCAAGAAGCAGGGAGTCTACTTTGAAGGAGAGGCACCCCCACAAAAAACTAAAATTCCCAGCTGCAGGAAAAGAAAAAAAAAAAAATTAAAGACCATACTGTGCCTGTAAGACAAAAGACCTTTAGTAATGGCTTTCAGTTTCCTACTGAAATAATCTTCTAAAAGGTTTTAAAATTGAATGTTTTAATTTCAATGTATAATCTAACACCACCACTCGTTTGTTTTTTATTTTATCAGATCATCCTGGAAAGGGCTTCCAGAATTGACCAATGAAAATGGACAGTATTGCCCTTTTAGCTGTGAAACTCAGGCCTGGTCGATTGGTGTTATCCTTGAAATCCTTTATGACTTGTAAAAGTTTATTTTGATTGATTTGATGAAACTTCTGTGGTCTTATTATTGGGCATAAATGAACACTTGGCATATACTGCAAGGGGAATGTCCTGTTCTGCACAATCACTTAAGCCGTGTCCTGACTTTCAAAGATGCTGAATGGCAGCAGCTTCTATGCCCAATAACCGTGCAGGGCTTGGAGAGCTTGTTTTTTTGAAAATCAGGTCATGACAATAAAATAAAACTGCAGCGCACACTTGATGCAGAAGCTTTTAGTAAGGAGCAATTTTAAGAACATGCACAAACTTAATTTTAAGTAGCACAGGTTGGTTTTTTTTTTTTTAGACTTTTCAAATCCAAATCTTAATGTAACGAAGTGGCTCTTTCCTGAGCTAAAAATAAGTAGCACAGCTCTTATGTTGTTATTTTTTTCCTCTGTCTCTTCAAGAGTAAATGGATGTTTTGCAAATGCATGACTAAAGAGGAGTAGACTAACCTATACCTTTCTGAGTTTGGTATGCTTTGTGCTGTAGCAGCATATGTTAATGAAGGCATATTATGTTGTCTCTCTGAACTGTATTATGGGTTTGAGATTTTTAGGCATGTGTTCAGTTGAAAAATCCATTAAGCAACCACAGACATAAAGTTTATGAATACTGTAATAAACCAACCTTTGAAGTTATATGTAGAATTTTCAAAAACTTTAAACTACTTTGAGTTAACTTGAGCAATAATGAAGTAGTATCCCATGCTAATCCATTTTTAAATTTAAGTACTGTGGGCCATGCAGGAAACCTATTTCTTTATTTAAATCTGTTTTTCACTATGAGGAATTAGTAAGAAACATGTGCAAGTGCATACAGTGCACATCCTATATGTTAGGGGAGGCCAAAGATAAAGAAGTCAATGTGCTTGACTGCTTAATTCAAGTAATTTATTGAAGTGGTATGGTCACCTCAGCCCTTTATTCTTAGGAAAATCCTAGCTTTATTGAAGCAAGTGGAAACACTTAGCATTAGTGGGAAGAGATACTAGCCTACCACCAGAGAAGGGAAGATGAGGTTTCTAGGCCTTTTGAAATTGCACCAATAAGAATAAGCATGCTACCTCTGTGCTGTTCATTTGGTACAGCATCCCATGAACATGATGCAAAACACTTATGTTCTTTCATATTTGGATGCCCGTGTGTCCTTCCTAAGTTCAGTGTTCCCAAACTGAAGGGTGGTTGACAGAAGTGCAGTTGTTAATTCTCATCTCTCTATTCATGCTGTTTTTCCATCAGGCTGTTTTTCCAAACAGGCAGAGAGCGAGGCTGACAATGCTTCCTGCATTGGGGGGGGGACGACACAAAACTGATACTGCATTTCTTAATGTTAGACAACATATGCTGAAAAAATATACACAGGATGTAATTATAATGCACTAATAACACATAGGTCACGATTTTATTGTATCTGTATTTCAAAGTTTCTGTACCCTGTCTAAAGTACAGTGCAAGTGTGCTGTTCAAGGAGATGTGTTACAGATAGATACATTTAAGGGCAAGGTAATAGACGGAAGAGATGAATTGTAAGAAGCAGATATATCCACACTGTTAACTTGAACATTAATAAATATTTTAACTCCTTTGATGAAGTACTTAGAAGTTATGATTAGGAAAGATCTGTGTTGTACCTCAACTTTTGAGCTGCTGCAGTACCTGGGCTGGGAAATTTTTATTTTCTCGACACAATGAATGAGAGATGTCATTTGGTCAAAAATGTTACTGAAATGTCACCGACAGATTCTTTTTTTTTTTTTTAATTGTGCAAGAGGCATATAAAGTATTTTTCGTAATGTATGGATCTTTCCCAAATTCTTTACAATGATATTGAGGTTGATGTCCTACTGTATCACTAGCTTTTTACTGTTTTCCTAAATAATTATTTCACATTTATTATTTCAAGGCATGTTTTTTAGCTCCCATGGTTTAGGAATCAGGAACAATACAGCAGGATAAATTGTTCTTGCTCGATGAAACCCTTTTAAAATTGGAAGTGGAGCTTAAGAGCTGTGACTGTTGAAAAAAATTTCCACAGGGTGTCAAATCATATACATTGGCAGTAACACTCTTCCAGTGTTGGAAAAAAAAAAAAAAAACACAGCACAAAACCCTTGTGAAATTATTCATCAAAGCCTTCCTATATTATTAGAGATGACTTTTTACTGTTTTGCAAACTACACTGCTGATAGAGACTTGCATATTTGTCACTGCTAGTTGTTTTTTTTTTTTCCAATTTAATACTAAATTTTATAGATAAATCACCACTGTGTACACAAAAAGATGTATGTTATGGAACTTTTAAATATGCCCATTTATAATGTTGCTTCTACACTGATTAGTTGAGCATAGTTTTAGCAACAATAAATAGGAAAAAATATGTATCATTGGTTGACTTTGCTGTTAAGTAGCAACAAAAGTAAGGTTTGAGGTTATAATTGTTGGGAGAGGTTGGGGGATTTACTGGTTTGGGGTGGGGGGGTTTTGGTTTTTAATCACAGAGCTACTCAACACTCTGTCAAGCCAGACAATTTAAAAATTAAGAGGAAAGCGAACAATGCTAAATCTAACACATGAGCTGGTGTTCACCTAGGTAAATTCTGTATGATTATCTCCTAAAAAGAGCTGACATGTTGTCTGATCTTGAACTGTATTTTTATTCATTAATAACTTTTGTATTACACACTCAATAGCTTCTAGTAATGCAAACTTATAATCAGTAAAATGTTTTAGAAATAAACTAAATAATGTAGTAAGAACAGTTAATCCATTGTGTTCCAGTTGGTGTTTCTTGATCTATATGGTATCGAGACATCTTTTTTTATTTCCTTCCTCCCAATGGAAATAATTTGACTGTTACCAGTATTTGTACAGTTAATAGCTCTTGACAGATTCAAAGATTAACTTGAAAATTCAAGTGAAATAACCTATCATTCTGACACTGCATGTTGTAATGTAAAATGGAAAGATGAGTTCTACATGTCTGTCTAGCACAGCAACAGCTGATTTTAGAAAATGTCATTATTCATTTATTTCTGAAATGCACAAAATAAAATTCTTTAATTCAGACAGTTAACTTTTTCATGTGATTGTTTTGGAAAAAAAAAAACAACCCAACTATTAGAGATGATGCTGTTTGTTCTGTTGTTGGCAATATTGCACACATCTGAGAGATCAAGTAGACAAATTGAGGAATAAGGGGTGGAATTTAGGGGTGACCAGGCAGGTTTCTGCTGAAGCTGCCTTTTGAGATTGCAGACGGCAGTTTGGGAAACATCTTTAGTTAGGATATTTGAGATCTGCCTGTCTTGGGGTTTTATTGTAGGCCATGCTGGAGAGGCAGCTAATCTCATCACCTGGGAAGGGCTTCCCCCTCCAGCTGGCTGGGGCAGGGGCTGTGCGGGTTGCCCTGCGGTCTGAGGGGCTCCCATGGCCTCAGGGCCTGCCTGAGAGCCCGCCCGGCACCGGGAGAGAAGAGGGGCCGCTGGCTGCCTGGCTAGACTGCCGCTTCTGAGGCGGGATGGGCGCCCCCGGTGTGCTGTGAGCCCCTGGGCCGGCTCGGGGAAGTGAGGTGAGGCCTCGGCGGGGCGGAGGGCGGGAAGCTGTGCCACAGGGCTGGCCTGCGCCTCAAGCGGCGGCGGCCTGCATAGGCCTGAAAGTGCGTGACGGGTTGGTGGAGATACAATTAATCACAACCGCGTGCTCAAACTAGCCTTTAACTGCGTCTGGCGTTTACTGCGGCTGCTGTGTAGCTGTGCGTTAGTGAGCTTTTAAAGGGTTATTTCGGTTACCTTCCCGAATAAAAGTCCCTTTGCAGGCCCAGCCCATGTATCTTTCCCTCTAGCCCCAGGGTTCCGCAGCACCTCGTCATTTAGCAGCGATGACTGGCAAAACAATCCTGTTGGAGCCTAATGAGCTAAGTCATTAGGAGAAGCCTCTTATCAAACTGTGCAAGTTGTTCAACACTGGCAGCAGGTGCGGCACCGTTTGGTTATAGGCAAGTGCCTATGCTTGCCTGTTAGGAAAACAGGTGAAACTTGACCTGATTGACAGAAAACTTTTTTTTTTTTAATGTGCTTGTAAACAGAAAGAAGGAAAATGGATTTCCCTGTTGGTATCTGGTTTGTTGAGCAAACTTTGGAGCTTATAGAATCACAGAATTGCCTAAGTCGGAAGGGACCTTTCAGATCATTGACAAAAGCCATCACTAAACCGTATTGCTAAGCTCTGTGTCTACCTGTCTTTTAGATACATCCAGGGGTGGATTCAACCACTTCCCTCAGCAGCCTGTTCCAATGAGGGAGAGCTCAACCCTGAAAGTTATTCACAGTCTTTGTGCTTAGTACTTCACAGAAGGTGCTTACTAAATTAGAGCAGAGGCTTCCCAGTTCTGAGTTTTGCCTGAAAGTGCAGCTGTCCAAGTGGAGCAGCATCCATTTAAAATGGGGAAATTGAATGTTGATTTTGGAGCATGAGCATCATGTACATTTGTTACTTGTTTTAGTAATCACTGTTTCTCACAGGATCGAATTCCAAAGCAGAATTACCTTGTTGTTACCAGTTGTGGTGGTAGGAAAATGAACCTGAGAGCAATATAGAAAGAAAACTGTGATCCTGTTGGTTAGTCATGTGGTACTATTAGCCATCTGTGCTCTTGAGTTTCTGTAGGAACTTGCACGGTCCTGTTGCCTGTGATGTGTTTGTCATTGTGCGTTGCCTCCTTGAATCCATTTCTTTCAGAAATCTTTCTTTCTCCATGGTATGTCTGTGCTATCTACAACCTTTCATCCACAGGTTTCTGTTCACCCTGTTTAATAATCTCTGAGTACTGTACGAATGAAGTTTGGTAGTATTGACTACATTTGACAAATAGTAAAATTGTTTACTTCAAGTCATATAAGATGTAATTTGTGAGACCCAGGAGCGCTTCCCTTCTCTGTGTCCGTGTCACAACAATATCTCAGTCCAACTTCAGATGGAGACACGGTTTTCCCTGTAATGCCTTTTTGCAATGAGAATGAAAGCGGGCCACAAAAGAAGAAGAATTGTGCTGCAGCCTGGCAAGGGTGTTAAACTGGATGATCTGAGCTCCAGTACTAATAGAGGTAAGTTCATCTTATTAAATTTTCTAACAGGCGTGGGATTCTATACTTCTGAGTTCTAAGTCTGACTTTGGCAAATAAAGCGGAGCCTGATTTTGTGTAGTGATGAGAAATGTAAAATGATGTCTCCTAATCAGTTCTAAAGGAAGATATTTGCAGTCACTTAGGACTGACACACTTGTAAGTACAATTATTTTAAAGCATGATGCTCTAAAGTGAGGTTAAATAATAATAGTGGAAGTAGGGGGGTTTTAGGGTGTTTTTTAGAGTTACAATCATAGAAAAATTCAGGAAAGCTGAAAGGTTTATTTCTTGCAAATGACATCATTCTACAAACTGAACAATGTGTTCTTTGTGGGGTACATTCATGTTAGAAAGGATCTTACCTGAATGTATGGTAACCTAGAGGCTAGCACTGTGGGCTGGCTGGGGGTAAACATCTCAGTGGAAAGTTGAGGATGATAGATCAGGTAAGAATAATGCAACTTCTTATCATAGCTGAAAAATTAACATTTGCAGCTTCTTAGCAGAGGGTGGCGCCAGTTCGCCTCCTTCCCTTGTTCAGGCTCATGCTAAGACAGGGCTGGGAGATTCAATTCCTCAGTTCTTCCTTCTGAGAAAGTCTCTCTATTTCAGTATGATCACACTCGCTTGTCTGTGTTCTAATTCCTGAAGTCTCTGTTCCCTCAGGTCAAAACAGTAATAATTGGTTTAGATGTTTAGATTATGTTTCAGTAACATATTCCCATGTAGAGGAAGAGGAAAGGAATATATCTTTGACAATTTGATGGCTTAAAGTGATAATTGAAGGTAATGAGTAGATTTCAGTATTAAAAAGTTCAGGAATCTGTTTATCTGTTTTATTGCAAATTTCATGAATCTATTTATCTCTAAAGACCGGGAAGTGCTAGGATATGAAAGCGGGTGGTGTTAGGCATTTTTTTATTATTTGTGTTGTAGTTCATCTAATGATTCTGTAATTACTTGTATTTATATCTGTTTCTTTATAAGTTTTGTTTATGTACAAATAAACTTCATGTGAAAATTGAAAATAATTCTGCCTGGGCAATCTTTCACTATAACTGTGGATATTTTAACCTGATTATTTTATTACATGGATTTTTTTAATGGCATTCAGTTTGCACACAGCATTTTTCTAGGACAATCAATTGCAAATGATGAGGCTAAAAGTGCTGAAACTGTAATTGAAAATTAATAATTTTGGGGCTCAGGAAAACTGTGCAGTGCTTAGATTTAGTTGCAGAGTTTGCGTTGAATGCCCTTGTTCTCACGGAGTATGAAAGATTTGTAGACCTGAGATTTATGTTGTGATATTGTTAGTTAAACACAGTTGTAAGGCTGTACTCTAGGAATGAAAGCCAGTAATGGACAAGTCTAGATAAGAATACCAGCAGTAGGAAGGAATCTGGGTGGACTCGGGCACTGAGACGTGGTAAGAAAAAAGAATAAAAAGAGCAATATGAAATGGTAGATCATTTTAAGTGGCTCAGAACAGCTTTATATTAAATACAATTTAAAAAGAAAAAATATGGAGACTGTAGCTGACAAAATCCAGGTGCACCTCTACTAGAGCTTTAAGTTCTAGTCATCAGCTTTACATGGTTTTAACGGGCTACATTTTCTAGCAGTTATTCCTGTTGCTGAAGTTGGGTAGGAACATCACATTTTCCAGATAATTTTGTAATTTGTAAAGCCTATAATCACACCTACTTATGACAGCTATTGAAGAGGTGGTTTTGTTTTCTTGTAATGGCTGGCTGGCTAGTACTGCTCCAGGTCTCTCCCCAGGCCTCTGAGGGCCATTTTGATGGCCTTGGTATAGTTAGGTTACTCCAGAGCTTTTCCCAAGGCCTCAAGGTGCCATTCAGTTAAATTTAAGCACCAGATTCTATCATCAGCTGGATCACAGTAAATATAGGCTAATTTAATTTCCATGCCTTGAGTAATTGCAGGTTTACTTTTGCATGATTTTAGCTTTTACACCTTTACAAACAGCAATTAAAAGTAGAAATCGGAAGTATTTATGTTATAAACTATTGTTTGTTCCAGGGTAGGGAACAATAGGTTCTTTAAAAGTCATATGTTAGGGGTTTTTTTGCCTTCTATAAAAAGTCAGTACCTTTGTGTGAATCTAACAGAACAGACAGAATTCTGCTGTAGTCTCAAAAAGCTAATGGAATTTTTTACTTTGGATTTATCGAATTGGAGAAGACATTATCTGCAAAAATGTTAAAAGTAAATAAAAGCTAGTTGATAATAGGGTATATGTGTTAGTAGGAGTAGACAGATGTTCATCTGATTATTTCTGTCATGGTTTTAAAACTGACCTTTGCACAAAAATTTCATAAAAACATGAAGGGTTTAGAGGTTTTGTTCTTATGTTGTTAGAATCATACAATGGTTTATGTTGGAAGGGACCTTAAAGGTCATCTAGTTCCAGCCCCCCCGCCATGGACAGGGACACCTCCCACTAGGCCAGGTTGCTAAAGCCCCATCCAGCCTGGTCTTGAACACTTCCAGGGATGAGGCCTTATCAACTTCCCTGGGCAACCTGTTCCAGTGTCTCACCACCCTCATAGTGAAAAATTTCTTTGTGATATTCAATCTAAATCTACCCTTTTCCCGTCTGAAGCCATTGACCCTCATCCTATCACTACATGCCCTTGTAAAAAGTCCCTCTCCAGCTTTCTTGTAGATCCCCTTCAGATACTGGAAGGCTGTTATAAGGTCTCCCCAGAGCCTTCTCTTCTCCAGGCTGAACAACCCCAACTCTCTCAGCCTGTCCTCATAGCATAGGTTCTCCAACCCTCTGATCATCTTCGTGGTCCTCTTAGACCCATTCCAACAGGTCCTATGTCCTTCTTACGTTGAGGACTCCAGAGCTGGATGCAGTACTCCAGATGGGGTCTCACAAGAGCAGAGTAGAGGGGCAGAGTAGTTTCCCTCAACCTGCTGGCCACGCTTCTTTTGATGCAGCCCAGGATTCGGTTGGTTTTCTGGGCCATGAACACACATTGGCAGCTCATGTTGAGCTTCTTATCCACCAGCAGAATCACATCCCTGTCCCTCAGGGCAGCTCTCAGTCCATTCTCCACCCAACCTGTATTTGTGCTTGGGATTGCCCTGACCCACATGCAGGACCTTGCACTTGGCCTGGTTGAACTTAATGAGGTTTATACAGGCCAACCTCTCAAGCCTGTCCACATCCCTCCAGTGTGTCGACTGCTGCATGCAGCTTGGTGTTGTCAGCAAACTTGCTGAGGATGCACTCAATCCCAACATCCATGTCACCAACAAAGATGTTTGTTAAACAGCACCAGTCCCAGTAGCGATCCCTGAGGAATACCACGTGTCACTGCTCGCCACTTGGACATTGAGCTGTTGATCGCAACTCTTTGAGTACAACCATTAGAAAATTTTGTTCTGCCTGTACTGGAAAACTGACTACAGAAGTTTGAAAGTTATTATTCAAAAAGTAAATGTTTATTAGTTTAGTAGCTGAGATAAGAAGCCTTCAATCAGGTAATTAAACCTTTCTTCCAAATTTCAGCACATACTTTTTTATCAGTGATGAAGTAATTGTTCTAAATTGAGTGTTGCTTTTAAGTGTCATCTTACTTCCTATTCTTCTCCCTCATTTCATTTAACATAAAAGGCCCCATTTAATTGCACGGGTCAGGTGTTTCTATATCTGCTGCCAGAGTTCAAATTATAAAGCACTTAATTATTTGTTGAGAGGGAGAGCCACAGTATTGCTGAGCCTCTGTGTTTCAGTCCATGCTTCAGTGCTTTAATTTTAACCTAAGACTGATTGTCTGAAGAGCAACCTACTGGTTGGTGGTTAGCAAATCCTTCAAGAAAGTCAGAGATGTGGTGATGGTTAAGGGCAAGATATGAGAGAATGGGAAAAGGACTTCTATGAAGGCACCAAAGAGGGATAAGGAGGACGTTTCCTCAGCTGTGGAGTGTTTCAAAGGGAGGAGGCAGGAAAGAGGGAGTTCTGGTGTCCTGTGCGGCTGCATGCTGTAGTACGATAAAAATGATGGAGAGCGGGAAACTGTGCCTTAACATTAGTCTGGGCCTACTGGATGGTCTGTCTGGCCCTGTATTCAGCGGAGGGCAAAAGGAGGAAGCTGTTCAGAGTGGGCAAGATTCTTTAAAAGACATCGATGCACAGCAGAGCAAGGAATTGGAAACACTGCCGACATCCTTCTTTTTTTCTTCAAATTTTGTTTTGACATTTTTCAAATAAATGAAAATATTTTCTAGGTTTTACCATTTGCATTCATTTTTTCATGGTCCTCTTCTGAAAAAATGATCAAATGTGATTTGAGAGCAACACAGCTTCTGTTAGACTAACAAGAATTCTATTTGTAATTATTTTCATACTACAAAACTTTTCACCAGGTAGATTTTGACGAGTAAATTAGTTTTTATTATTTAACTCTTCAGTTGTATCCATTTTGGATTCTGTAATCCTGTATAATATCACTGAAATTATTAAACCAAGATTGCTTAAACTACCTGTATTAATGTTGCATTAAAGTAATTGCTTTTATTTTATTTTTTAATAGATTAATTCTGAGATGAGGGAGCTGAATGTAAAATGTGGGGACTTGGGTTGCAGTTTATGAAAAACCTTTGCAATGAAACTTTTCAAAAATTTAAGAATTTAGATTTTTTTTTTTTTTAAGATGGGTAGAAGTTAATTTAGAAGGTTTTTGTAGCTTTACTTATATCGTAAGCAAATAAAAATACTGTTTTGTTCAACAGGAATCACACCATTCAGCCTGGAATGAAATAATTCATATGTGAGACTCAAGAAAATGTCAGTAAAATGAAGATCAAGAAAAGTATTCTCAAGTTTTCATGGAGTGTCCATTAATGTACGGGCTGACGCTGTACAACAAAGGTAATCTGCAGTCTGTTACCATGATGTTAATAAATGTAAGAATTGAAGAGTCCCTTTGTTGGACAGAGCTATCCATGGACCGTATTTCCAGATTCTGGAAGATGGAGGAGGAGATGGTGGCGGTATTCAGAAATACTGCCAGCAGCCTGGGGAGATTAATACTCTTATGCATGTTTTGTCCTATTTTTCTGTCTCCCAACTGCATGGTATGTCCTAGCAGGCATCACAGACATATGGCTCTAGTGATATTATACTGAAATGGAACTGTAGTCTGACTAAGAGTTCTAGACCACAGAAGGGAAGAGCAGCTTGAGGAACTAATTGTAACCATGGATGCATTTCCAAACTTATTTCAGTTGTGATCTGGTTGTCACTTTTGAAAAACAGATTCTTTTTTATGCTGAAACCTTGGGGAAAAAGAACTCCTGTAGAGGCTTTTAAAAAACTGTTTTCCACCTGACTGCAGTTAAAAATTTGCATTATTTTGAGAGCCCTATTTCTAGCTGCTCAGCCTGTTCACTATGGTGTCTTACAGATGACACTCAATTTCTCCATCCAGCTCTTCACCCTTCTTCAGTGTAGCTAAAATACCACTATGAATTTTACACAGGAATCATCAAAATCATTGGAAACATAAGTACTACATCAGACTTTAATATTTTATGTGCTTGAACTTCACATTTTGAAGTCTTTTGATGTCATATACAAAAGTAGCTCACAATAGTAATTACTATAATAGTAACTTTTGTCTCATAAAGTTAATTCTCAGCGTTGCCTATTCAATTTGCTATAATTATGTACTCAATGTACTGCTAATAAGTATACTCTTTCAACATCTGTATAAGTTTGATGTGTATATGTTTTCAAATGTGGAGGAAAACAGTAGAAGTCAAGTATTTACATCTTTAGCATTTTTTAGTATTAATGCTTTATTAAGTATTGTATTACATTAAAATTTTTGGCATGAAACTCAGACATGAGGATGTTTTGAAATGCTAAACAGTTGTGACAGTAATTAGTACACACCACTCTCACTATTCTGTTTCCAGTGCTAAGAATTTAAGAATTGCTCTGAATTAACTGAAGAGACATTTGCATGGTATATGGGTGTCTCTGGGGCCTATACTTTCTTTCTGGGAAAATTGTGACTGCTGCACCCTGAAAACTTTTGGTAGCTTCAGGACATGAGGAAATGGATGGGAGCTAGAGCTAGCTGGTTAATGCAGTTTTGGGTAGGTTTTGATTTTGGTTTCCTGCTCAATCATTTTCGCTGCCCTTCCCAGTTAGTCAGTAATTGTTTTCTGCTGAAAATGAGAATGCTGCTAACCAAACTCCTACTTGGCTGAACAGGTATCTTCTAAGCAAAGAACCATTGATTTTGCTGCTGCTGTTGGATATGATCTCAAAATATTGTTGCTTCCATTGCTGGAGGTACTATTAACAGAAAAAGCCCTCTTTTTGTTAACATACGGATAAGGGATGACTGGTAGTGGGTAATAGTCTTACAGAGTGTCAGGATCAGCAGAACACAGACATTTAAAAACAAGAATTAGTTTTCCATCCATACAGTGTTAATTCTGTTAATTTTGCCTGCTTGGATCACTCCCACACTATACCAGTAACACTAACATTTGTCTGAGTACTGGGCACGTCAGGAGGTACTTGTATCTGCCCTGTCATCAGAACTGTCATGAGGAATGGTAGGACCTTGGATTCACCCTCTATATGTGTTTGATATGTAATCCTACTGTACATGTACCAGGGATTATACAACAGTTTATACCATGCCCAATATCATGATGCTTTGCAGTAGGCCTGAAGGTCTGCTTGTGCATGAGCCTTCACATTGCGGTACCTATAGTTAATAATATAGTTTTTAATAAATAGCTACTCATCTCCTACAATTTACAGCTCCCTTGCTCTCGCGTCTGTCACATCATATCATGCTTAGCCGCTGGGAAACCTCACAACCCATGCTTATCTCTGACCTAATTGTAAACAGCTTTCTGGGCTCTTTTTTCAAGCATCATTTCCAAATTGATTTCTGAAATGTGTTACAAAGGTTTCAAAAAGTCCGGGTCTTTCTTTGGATCATCATATGGCTTTATGTAATGAAACAGCTCAGATATCCATTGATACGCCTTTCGAGATTGTATTCACCATGCTGCATTCCGCAGAAAACTACATGGCATGTGAGGAACCGATATATGAAAGTTGTATCTGTGTATTACTTTAATGCAGGCTGAATGATTTTTTAAAAGAGTATTCCATAACTTAGGTCTTTGGATGTGTAGACCACAGCTTTATAGACTATGATAAAAACACCTATTTCTGTTACTGGAAGCCACACACTTCTGGCTTTGTTTTACTTTCACATCGATGGAGAAAGCATTGGAAATGTAAAAATTAGAGATTCTTTAAAGATTAAATTAGTCTTTCTTTGAACTTAGATGTGAAGCTGAAAGTATCTGGCTCCACAGCCAAATCCTGCAGACTACCTAGTTATGAAATGTATGTTGTTTCTCAGGTACTTTATCTGACTTAAGATGTGTTGGTATTTTCCTTTTTTCCCTTTTCCTATGCTATTTTTCACTTCCATTCTCTCTTTATTCCCAGATGTATTACTTCATTTGAATAAGTTTTGAAAACTACACAGTGACCTAGTTTCAAGTATCTAGTTAATATCTTACACTGTGGATGTAGATGCGGTATAATCCTCTTAGAGCAGACATGCAAAGGCATATTTATGTATCAGTAGTACAAAGAATAATATGAGTATGCAGCTATAGCAGATAGAATAATTTTATTGAATTACTGCAGAAATTCTCAGTTAGTGCTTTGTGAATCCCTGCCAGGAAGTCCTTTGACATCTGAGTTGATTCTCCACAATATTTTCACTTGCTAAACCTAATTAAAAGCTGTATTAAGGATATTTATATTACTGTTTCTCTATAATTACAGTTGCACAAAGGAGGCTATTCTTTTCTGAAAAGGTGATAAGGTGTTCACAAATAGTCTGTCTTTCATACTGTGGATAACATCAGGCTAAGCTTGAAAGTCTTTAAATTAATGCATTATAGTAAATTAATATTTTGCCATAAGGATGGTTATATATTATAATTGCATTCAAATTTATTGCAAAAAATAATGCATTCTATAAGGGATTGATTTAATAGATGGAACATCAGATTGGAGTAACTCCAGAAAATTAATTTGCGAGTCCTCCTGAGTAGGAAATCTACCTGATTGTAGTGATCTGGTGGTCCAAAGAAGGCTGGGCAGTAGATTCATAGTGCAGAGCAAAAATACTAAAAAATGCTGGAAGAATAAGAGGACTTAAAAGTTACATTTGCCAAACATGCCACACACTAACTTACTACCCTGGCCTTCTGTATGCCCAATCACTGCAGGTCTAGCACAGCTGTGAGGGACCCTGTATCAACAACATCCTTGATGGGCAGCAGGTTCTCTGTGGAACCATCATAACAAAAAAAAAAAAAAAAAAAAATCCCACTGAGGACCAAAAGAAGTGGCTTATGACCTGCACTCAGAGCACAATCCAACACTGCACTAAAAAGCCTGATTTACACTACTTAGTACTAAGATGCTGATGAATAATCTTACTACCTTTTATCTTCATTAATAATAGCTGCAGAACACTGTGTCATCTTACACCTACTCATAACTGAATCTGATATTTTTAGGTCTTCAAAGTGCTATGTTTAGCATTAATATAAGTCTATAAGGTTATAGCAAGATCAGGACTTTGTGCAATATGGAAATTTAATATAGAACATGCTTTTGAAATTTAACATGAGTGCTACTTTGTTAGCGTAAGAACTGAGTATGGGCCAACAGTAATAAGACAACTGAGAAAACCTGGGTTTGACATGGGATTTTTTTCTGGTGATTAAAACATAGGTGTCAAATTAGGTAGAGAACTAAGTGCAGTTGTGGTTGCTCTAGGAGATTGCATAAGGCTGTTGAACTGCAACCAAAAGAATGAGATTTATGTGTTTCAGGTTTGGTTGTGGTGGTTTTTTTTTTATTCATTTTTTTTTAGCCAGACTAGGAGAAACACTAGTATGCATGCAATTCCTGCTGCCCTCCCATCAAATTCAGATAAACACAGTGGTTCTTAAAATAACTTAAGCAACTTATGTTTGTGCAGCACTACTTTCTCTTCCTTTAAAGTACATATCCATTCAGAAACTGTGCCTTTTATCCACAGCTATTTGGGAGATAAAAAACATTATTTTACTTGTAAAGTTTGAGACCTGAAATAGCAGCATTATGCTGATACATACTGATGTTTATTTATTTACATATGTACATATTTATATATGTACATACATTTACACAGATGTAGCGTAGCATCTCCTTGGACTGGAAAGCAAAAAATAGCTGTAGTATGAAATTATCATTTGGGCATGTAGCATTTAACTGTGAGTCTGTCAGAAAACAAACCAAAAAAACCCCAACCTATCTTGTGTTAGCAAGATAGCATTGAGCAACGTTTCTGGGAATGCCAGAGTTCAGTGGTCAGTAGGCACGTAAAGCATGAGATCAAAAGCATTAGATCAGATGTCATGGACCTCAATTCCCATTTTTGTCCAAATTTTCTTGTATCTCATGGGAGTACAGGGCTTTCACACTCTACGATGAGGACGTTTAAATCTTCTATTGTGAGGTTAAAGCCTAGTGCTTCTTTGCCCTTCCAGTTGAATACTCTGTGCCTCTGACTGTTCCCTCTCTCAGAGTCACCTCCTTCTCCTCCCTGTCCTCTGGCTAAATGGAGGAGTGGATTACTAGCAGAGGAATGTAACACTTCCAATTTGCCATGTAGGTGGTAATTGCTGCATTCCAAGGAGGTTACCACAGCAAAACCCTCAGAGATACATGTACCTCAATTAAGAAAGAAAGTATAGCTTCACTTCCAGAGCTTGTTAAAGTTGTAAAGCATGTTTAATGTGGCACTTAGTACCCTTGAACTTGGCTATTTCAACTCTAAGAAAATCTCAAATAAATAGGCATCCATTTCCTCGCATGGCCAGCTTCTCACACTAATTTTCCCTATCAGTCCTAATACAAAGTAATTATTATGATCTCAGCCATTTCCTCTTCCTTGCCTTCCTATTTTCCATTGCATAACTATAATTATTATTGATTATATCTAATTAGGATTCATTGTGCTTCAAAGGCATGATACTTGGTCTCTGCCTCCAAGAGGTGATAATCTTACATTTAGGCTTAACATCATGAGCAAGAGACAAGGGGACAATTGAATGGAAGGACAAGAGTGACCACTTCAAAAACACACGATCTTTGCCTTAGTTAACTAGCTAGGTATTTGTAATTAAGTAAAATCTGAGTTCAAAACATTTTCATGACTGGAATATGGAAGGGAATACTACCAGTGGGAAGTGGTTTATTTCTTTATTTCAGAAAAATATGTTTTCTTGAGACCAGCTGCATTTATCCAATAGAGCATGTGCGCTTCATTGGTCTTGTAAACTGAATGGCTTGCACACACACCAGGGACTTCTTTCTTTCATTTCACCGAAAGGTAGCCTGTAAGTCATGCTTCCCTGGGAATAGGCAACATTTACATGGCTGTCCCTCCCCTGTTTGGAGGTCTTTGTTGCTATGCTGTCTTCAGTTCATTTCTGTATTTTCTTCTATGCTCGGGTCTCTGTGTGCCCCTTAAACCCAGGGTTACGTGATAATGAAGCAATGATAGGAATTGGACTTCTTTGTATATTCCATTCCCACTGTCCTCCAAAACAGATTCTCCTCTTCAAAATACTAGGAGTTGTGTGTATTCTTTTGTTACTACTTTATCTAGGAAATCGCATGTCATTGTTGATCTGTCACTCATTTTGCCATACCTTGAATACTACATGGGAGAACAAAGTACCTGATAGTCGAGTACTTGAGAAAACAAAGATTTCGTAGTCTAGTAAAAATTATGTTATGTCCTTTGTCTGATATGCTACTTGTAATGAGCAGCCTTTGCAAATCAGGCTCAATAGCTACTTGCACTACGAAAGAATGTATAATGTATGAGCTGTTCTGAGGCTTTATCTGTTACAAATTTTATCCATTACTGCACTTCTATCTATTGCCATGCAATGGGAATGCCAAACAGAAGCCTTCGTTTTGGGGATGAATTGATGTTGGTAGACATTAACAGACTCTATCCCAATCAAACAGTTGCAGACTGGTGAGTATAGATGTGCCTGAAAACATAGCTATAATAAACATACTGCACTTCCAACTATTGCCATGGGAATAAAAACCCCCAGAAACACAGTATTAGGTGCATTAAGTGCCTTTGTATTTCATATTGTTACTTTTGGTAAACAACGGGTGTCATCATATCCTTGGATAGAATGCACTACAGGAATTTCTAAACAAAATTACTCCATGTCAAATTGTTGTTAGGCATTTCATAGTTTAATTTTTAATTTATTTCAGATATAATTCCAGGCATGCTTAATATTTTGAATCAAAAGGGAAGACATTGTTCCAGCCCTGGGGAACTGACTATTTATAGAAAGTTGGGGTTTTTTCCTTATAGTAGACAGATTTCAAATTCATCATGAAAACACGTTAAGAATATTGAAGAGAAGTTGTTACATAGGTGTTCCTTACAGTGTTCACTGCTGAAGGAGTGAGACTTCACCTGCTTCTGCCTTCCTTTGAAAGCGAAAAGTCAGTGACATAGCATCGTGAGAACACATCCTGTGGTGACTTCTCACTGCTATGGGGAGTGAAAGTAAGGGCTTGGGAAACAGTCAGGGAATACCTTTGAAACTCTCCAGACTCTAATTGACTGACAAATCCTGATTGCCAAGAACATCCCGGTCCTGGCACATTTGGAGGAGACCTTTGAATAGTAAACAATAAAGATCCTACTGAGAAAGGCCATAGTTAAATAGTTTCTTTGTGGGCTTCTTTTGTGCCTTCCAAGTCTATACCTGAATATTATATATTTGTATTAAGGCACATTTAGAAGCCCCAATAAGGTGTTCTTGTGTTGAGTATGATGACATAAGCAGTCATAACCTTTTCTCCATTAAGCTTACTACCTCTGACTGTAAACATAATTTTTTGTTTAATGTGTCTCTTTATTTTTACAAATTTAAAGAGTCTAAGTGCTTGAAAATGTTAATTCATTATCCAGGGAAATTCAAACCTCTTTAAATTAGTCAGTCTAGTAAGCATTCACCCCTGTAGATACATTCAGCATCTCCGTGTTACCCACTCACTGTATCTCATCAATAGCCTTCTGCAAAGAAACACAAGAGAAATCTTTCACTCTGTGTCTAAGTCACCAAAGTCAAGCTATTTTAGACCAATGAACAAAGCAACTTCCAGACTCTAAAACAATTGAAAAGTAATTTACAGAAAATGTGAAAATAGATTACCACCAAAAATGTATTTAACTTACACTGAGAGGATTCCTTCTTGGTATGGAATGACAGCTATCTCTTAATAAAAGAGGAGCGAACATTTAGTGAGGGATGCTGACTCAGCATCGATAAGGACCTTGTGGAACAGGAAGAATGGAGCACAGTATAGTTATTGCAAAGGCTAGATGCACTAGAATGAGAGCTGTGAAGAACCTCAAAAAAAAGAGGAATAAGATAGATTTTTCTAGGATAGATTTCCAGGAGTAATGTGAAAGTGTACTCCTGGTCTTAACTATGGCAATATAGGGGCAGCCAGACTTAGAATCAGGAGAACTGCCTGAGTCTGACATCCAGATGTCCTAATCAAGTCTATTCTGGATTACAGTTCACATTCTCAGATTCCATCATGGATCATTACATCTCCTCATTAAATCTTGTCAGAAATACTACTTGACAGTGACAGATTTGTTTGGTTTGTCAGGCAAATTTTTCAAAATGTTTTTGCTCAGTCTTGGTATTTAGACTTTTTAATCTACAGTCAAATTTACAAAATATATTTCCTTCATCCAATCCAGGGCAGACAGACTAAGTCATAAGGTAGATTTTTTTCAATTTTCGGGTAAATTCTTGGACTTCTTTAGGACTTCTTGGGACAGGAGAAAAAAGGAGTGTCTTTTTAGGTGATCACATTCACATTCTTTCTACTGTATTTATGAATAGCTCTTTACTAAATTATTATTTAATTAAGCTCAAGTTAAGCTGCTGATGCTTTTTGGAGTAGATACACCTTTATGAATCTCCTGGATTTATAAGGCTGAAGATTTGACTGGTGATTTTTCGTTTTAAAACAATGAAGCTAGTGTAACTAATTTATCAGAAATAACCAGGTAACAATAATAACATTGTTTACAAAATCTATGATGTGTAAGCGGACCTTTTCTGCATGCTGTCTTTCTTGGACTACTCTGTTGTAACTGTTATTTTGTTTCCGTATTTTTTCTAAAAAGTTATTGTTATTGTGGTGAGAATGGAAAACTTCTCTGAGTAGTACTAGTATTATAGGAAGGCCGTAACGAAAACATTTTCTTCAGTTACTCTTTCCCCTGTGGTTCCAGTTACTGCATTTGTATGACAAGATCTGCACTGTCACCCAGATGATCATCTTTTATAAATACTAAGTCAGATCCTGTAATCTTATACGTAGTACTGAGCATCAAAAATTCTAGAAGTAATCCAATAGTAATTACTGTAAATAAATTTTAAAAATCTATGTTTGAGTTATGTTTGGTTTATGAAAGCTTGGTGAAGCTGCAGATAGAAATTGTATTTCCTGACTGACCATTTTATACATTGGTTTTAAAAATTCATCAAATTGGTGCTAGTATATGATTTTTTGTGTAATAATGTTCCTTTGAGTAGTCCGAAAGTAGCTGGAGGATATAGGGAAATTATTGACTGTCAGCAATAATAAATCTCAGCTATGCTAAGATGGACTCATGCCTAAAACATAAAAGTAGCTCACATCCAAGAAATAGTTCTAGTTCCAAGTCATTGAGAAATCTTCATCTATATAAATTAATTAGTTGAACCACCCAGCAAGTTTTGTCTTCTGCTGCTTCAAAGCAGATGAATAAATGGAGATGAAATAATTATTGTTATTTTCAGTTACCGATCTAACCACGTTCAGATATATATAGGTATGCATCCAACTTCCCATAATTTATCAATACAGAATAAGGATACCATATGCAGTGCCACTGATCAGTGCCACCTGCTTCTTGCCATGTCATTTGTGTTCTTCCTCATCTTTTCCTTAAAGTATATTTCCCGTCATCGTACAACTGTCAAGTGCTTTGGGATGAATCTACTTTTGGAACTGCAAAAATGGTTTGGATACAAAGTTGAAAATGGACTTATGATGCAATACCACCCAATCAGGGCCTTGGAAATAATTATCACAGGACTGATTTTAGTGTAGCAAGCTATCTGCAGAAATGATAATAGGCATTGCTCAACTCTGTCACACCTAATATCTTGTTGCCTAGGCCACATAAATAAATAGTCTTCTTTGCATATATAGGTGTATCCACACCTCTTCTGTTCCATTATTTCTGAGTATAGAAGGGTCCTTCATCTAGATTAGCAGATAGAAGAAAACACCCTCCTGTTTTCATAACACTAAGTATCATTTTGGTACGTATGCAAGTGGAGAGGTTAATTAGCGTTGCTGGTACTATCAGTGGCATTGCTGTTCCTGATTCCCAAGCTTCATTTTTAGGAATCTGATTTTATTCAGTATCAAAAAAAAACCTAGCTACTTAAAACTTCAGCTCGGTTCATGACACATTTTCTCTCACATGTAATTCAACCTTTTATTACTTTTTAGAAATAGGGCTTTTTGGAAAAGATATTCTAAGAAGTGGCTCTAGATGCTGTACTTGTAAATTTACTTCTAGTCTTGCCAATATGCTGAATGTGCTGTACAGGTAGTCCATGGGTTTTAGTCTTGTTAACTACAAGTTCTTTAGGCTCTCATATAGTATATGCTTTTCATTTTCATTCTTCATTAGCACTTCAGTTTTGTAGGATCCACTGGCTTTCAGCACGTCAAGCAACCAGTTTCTTGAAAGGTTTCATTTTTTCTCATTCTAAGCTCCAAAATAACATCAAGAGGTTATAGGTCATTAAGTAGGGAGTAACTCAGGTTACTAAGGTGGGTTACCAACTCCCCAGCAGTCCAATTCAAGACTAATGTTATCATCTAGAACTTTGGAATGCACCAAATAATTTGCTTTATTGACTGTTGATGAGCTTGGAAAAGTTTATGGTCTAGAAGAATCATCAGTTCAGTATGAGCTTCTAGTGCACAGAGCCAGGAAAGACTAGATATCCTTAGGGTGCCGCAAGATCTGTTCCTAAAATTAATTGTAGGGTAAGCCTAATGAAACTGTTCAAAACAGGATATGGGGAAACACGGAGCACTCCCTCGGCTCCCTCACAAATCCCTCCCTCCTCTTTCTACATTCTCTCTCAAAATAAATAGCTGTGGCTAGTTGGAATCAGAGTGCCACTAATGCTACACTTTCCATTGTAGTTTCTAGGATGCTGTAGTTGTTAAATCCTGGAAACTGAGACTTACATAGATGTGGTTTTCATCCATTTCCTGTCTTTTTGCTCTTTTTTCTGATTTCAGAGACCATCTCAGTTGTTATCCACCATTCCTGTTTGTTTAGATAGAAATTCAGGGCTGTACTGGACCAGTATTTATTTAGGACTATGACGATTAAACCTGCTCCCATGTTGCCATAATAACCTCCCAGTTGCATCCTGTTCCAAACTCTTCACCACAGTGAAAAATGTCTAGCTTAGCAATGCTGCAGCCTATGGAGAATATCTAAGTCTTGTATTACCCAAAAGTTCAAAAGGTTTTATTTCACAGGATTTCTGTTATACAAGAAGTCAAAAAAGGCTCTGGTTAAAGTAAGAACTTACCTGCAAGTTTGTGTCTTGAAGACATTTGAACATACACTTTCTGTTTTAGCAATAAGTGGGAAATACTGCTTTAATTTGCTATTGTTGACATTTCTTAACAATTTCTTAGAACTGCAAATATATTTATTTAATGGTGTGAAAGATCTCTGTGAACCACCTACAAGAAGTCTAGTTCATCTTTTCCACAAGCGGTATTGCAGATCAATAGCTGTATCCTGGCTAACATCCTAAGCCAAAGCCAAGGGAATAATTACATTTTCGTCCAATATCGTTTCAGGTGTGAGGGAGTTCTACAGTAGAAGAGCCTCCTCTTTAGCTTTTTTTTTTCAGGAAAAGCACTGAGATTAGGTCCAGGATTGCAAATTCAACCATACAAAGTTATAAGGTTTGAGAAATAATAATCACTGTTCTCATTATTTAAAATATAGATGTTGTTGGGTTGGGGTTTTTCGGGTTGTTTTTTTTTTAAACTAGAGTGAAAAAAGGAGGCTATTCTTCTGTAATCACTTTACTTCTGGCCCTAAATAAATTAATTATTGAATCATGAGAGTTGACAATACTGTGTTTCTCAAATAAAAATTGATTATTTTTGTTTTTTGACAAAAGGCTATTGGTTGGATACCTCCAAATGAATTTGCCCGGATTTTGTTAATTTTTGCATGAAGCTGCCACAGCATACTGAGGAACCTGTATATCCTAACTAGCTTGTGGTTCTGTAGCAAGAAAATGAGAATCCAAGGTCAGAAGAGGCCAGAAGATTTTGTGATGTGTCTCAGCCAGCATAATAAAAAATTAAGGGACATCCCAGTTCCCTAGGGCTCCAAGTCATCGCCACATAGGTCAGTGTCAGCCCTTAAACTTTGGGTTGCACCCTTCCAACAAAGTGGCCCTCTACAATTAGAAGACACTTAAACACTTTTAAACCCTAAATTATAAATCTATAAAGCTTTAGGTACCTTCCAGATAACCACATAAACATTACAATTTGAGGTTTATTATATAAATGAATTACAAAGACAGTTAAATTTTCTACTCTAAACTTAACTTATTAACACCATACATTACAAATATGAATTATAATGACAGTTTATTTCTATGCTTTGAAATTATAAACTTCCTATAGTTACCCCTTAAACATTTAATATTGATACAGGAAAAAGAAGCTAATTTCATTCAGAGAGTAACTAGGCCATTGATCATTTTGTTGATTATCTATGACTTGCTCTTGTCTGGTATTGGGGGTTTATATGAGGAGAAAATAGAAAGCTTATGGCTTTCAAAGACCTAATCATTGCTCTTACCAAAAGCTGAATGGGAAAGAACTGCATTTGAAGGCAGTGGTTAGTATCGTTCTCAGTCCTTTAGAGCTACTTTAGGGTCACTCAGACCTGAAGCTCTGAAAATGTTAAACTGGAAATTCCATACTGTTTATAATTCTTAATTCAGGGTCTCAATCTAGTGAAGGATCTACTTCTCTGGCTTCCTTTCTCCCGTTTTACTTTTCTCATTTCAATCGTTATCTGCTCCTGCCTTCTTAGCAAGGCGTAAGAGCTTGTGCAATTTAAGAGCTCTGCAGTCTTAGTGCAGTAGTTTCTGTAGTGGTATGGTATGTCCTTTATAATTGAAGACAGTTCAAATTAGATGGAAACTGGGGAGTTTGAGAATGAGCTGGGTGTGATATACAATATTATAGCCTTTCTTTCCATCTATATATCCAAATACATATGAACAGCAAGATCCAGGTGGTAATAACCAATCTGTAACTTCTTCCTTTAGTGTTTTAAATGCTTCTTCACATTTTCCTAAGTTTTCTTAATTCCTAATTTGCATGAACATGCCATACGCAATCTTCTTCCCAACTTTTTTTTGAAGAGTCATTTATTTTTTGCTATTTTTCACATACCAACTGTGTGGTACCTTGTCCCTGCATAATCCATCAGTGAGTATTTCAGTAGAAGAAATAGGCCAAATTTTAATACTCTCGACCTTGCCCATTCCAGTTTATCCACTCTCAGCTGTACATCTTCTAATGCCTAGCTTAGTCAAGCCAAGCTCACATTTTTCTTTACTGAGTGTTGGGTCCTGCTGGCAGACACTGCCTCCTGAGTTAAAAGTAGGGCTCGTTCTCAGTTGTAAATCTCTATGTTGTTATAAGCAAGTGTAGATTTGTACAGACTTGTCAGTGATGTCAGCTTATACAGTGTAGTAACTGCATTCCTTTTGCTGAAAGCGAATATTTGAAACTTATGTGACCCGATTTAATTTTAAAACCACAGATTCTACAGTGTAAACACGTAATAGAAAAGCCCCAGCTTTAGTGAATGATCAGTTTTAGGAGTTGGGTAGGCCTTGTCACAGTACATCTGTTTTACAGCAATCTGCAAAACAGATGAATCCTTCCTGTTTTAAAATTTGGAGGAAAGTTTATCCAGGAGATTTTCAACGGTTTAAGGCTGTCTCCTGTAGAATATTTTTGCTATGATTTGTCTTACAAGAGCCTGTATTGAGCACTTTAGAATACATATATATTGATTCCTGTCACAAAAGCTTACGAAGGCACAGAAACAGGCAGAAAACAGTAAGAGAACAGAAGCCATCCATTCAGGTATTCTTACATCTAATTTGTAACCTTAACATAATAATAATTTGTTATCTACTTAATGTACTGCCACTAATGGGATTTGCGGTATTCAGATTCTGCCAAGCCGAAACAACCCCAGTGGTCCTGTGTTACAAATTCCTATTTCAGCTCTCATTTGTGATTGACTTTTTGAAAATTGCTATACTAAATGGTAAATTTTAATTCTTTTGGGGACTTTGAATAATTATCTCGTGTATTTCCCAAAGGTGCTGGTTGTAGAATTAATATTTTAACCTGTTGACCCACTATATGAGCTCTGGCCACTTACATATCATGACTGGTCTTTTGTTTTACTTGGGTGGACATGAATCAAGTCATTTGGTGATGGAACTCAAAAGTGCAGCTGTCTACAAATCTATTTAAATGACATCTTTTGGCTCCACTCAGTATTGCTCACTTTCCAATTAAAGGAATATAAACCTGAAAAAACCCCAGACCAGGAAATGTTGATGAGAAGGAGGGAGAGGATGTGACACTGGAGGGAAGAGAGGCTTTGGGAATTTAGAACTGCTGAATATGTGTGTCTAACATTAGGTACCTACATTCACAGAGAACTTCCAAAAAAGGTTATATGTTTTTTTTAGAGATTCTAAGGATCTGTGGTTCCCACTGACTGAATGAATTAGATGTTTTTTCACAAATGCATTAAGAATCCATAGCTGTGTTCCCATCTAAGAGTAAGTGAATACCAGATACATTAGTTCAAGACCCATTGTTTTCTAGAATATCAGAGGAAAAATCGACAAGGAAATAATATCTGTGCTATTTTCTATGGCTCTGATTTGTCACTCGGTGCGATGTACTAGTCTGTAGCAGATTTCAAAGCCCATAGTCATGTTTCTAAACCTTTTGTAGGCTGATGCTTGCAGTTATATTCTGTCTAGAGAAAGGATGTGTCTTTCTCCAAAGATGGTATCCCTTTCCACAGACTTACAGGGTGTTAACAATTTGACTTGACTTTGGGGTCCAGACATTATGCTTAGATATCACAAGTGAAGTAAAATACAAATTTCTCATTAAGTGACTCACTTGATTAGCCAAGTTGTCTACATAATGCAGAGTTGTGATATTGATATGTTACAAAGTGACTGTCCTAAAACCTTCTCACTAAACATAATCATGCTATTACTGTTTACTCTGACAGCAGCTTCCTTCCACCCAAGGAGCTCAGCACATTTCATAACCATTAAGCCTCCCTATGAAATAGTTAAATATCATTATCCCATTTTCTAGATGAGGCATATGGAGATTAATGACTTGCTAGAGTCACACAGGAAATTTGTGACAGAGCAAGGAATAGATGGCAACTCACCCAGCTCTCATGCCTATTCTTTTGTTTACAAAATGACTTTCTGTCCCCAGAGAAAAGGTACTCCTGGTTTTGGAGGAGCACTACTAATGCGTGAACTGAAAAGGTGGATTATTGAATCAGTATAAGAGAAAACTAAGAGCAGCTCTCCTTCTTTTCTACTATTATAATGGAGGGATGGAGCTATTATTGGTATAGGATTGCTTTTAAGTAGAGACAAGTTATAAAGTATGCAAGAATCATAGACCTGGATTTGAAGAAGGTGAAGGAGGGGAAGGGGAATTTCAGCAATCTGATGCAGCACCAGAAATCTTGTATGACCAGCATAGAAGAAACAGCTGTTAATCTGGTTTCGAGTCTTGACAATACTGATTCATTCTTGGGCTCCTTGATTTGGCTATGGCTGAATCTCAGCATTTCTGTTTAAACTGAGGAAAATGCAGTGTTCACTGTGTGGGTCACAGGGCATAATGATGTTGTTTTCTCTTTCTCATTGTTTGAAAAAGGCACGGATCACTTCTGTGGCCCATATGTGTATCCATGTTAATTCCTTTACTCTGTATGAGGGGGCCCATATTTAATTTCTGACTCATGGGCTATGTCCAGTTTCTCAGTTTACAATTTAATACAGCTAACTTCTCCATATGGGTTAACCACCTTCTGCCCAAATTCACAGTGACTGTTTTTTTACTTTACAGATTTGGTTGTTCTATTTATTGTCTTGCATGTTGATCTTGGAAAAAGACTGGCATTCAACTTAACAACTGTTTCCTAAGATGTGAATGAAATGCAAATTAACATAATTTAAGTTAAAAGTAAAGTAAATTACAGAAGATATTTGTGCTATCAGGGTCTTCTGAAATTTTGAAGTGTATAATTTAACAAACTTTTAAACAGTTAAAAAGAAATAAAGTCCATTGTTATGTGCACAATGTAGAGATTTGAAACAAGAGATTCAAGGTGTCTGTTCAGATTCAGGAACAGTAAAATTAAAGTGAAGAAGATATGAAGAAATCTCTTAAGACAAATCTTGGGCAACTGAAGATCTAAGATGAAGCTCAGGTTTCTGCTTTACCAGCAAGAAGAAAGGGACACGACGTGCACTTAAGTTTTTCATCACCCAAAGGCATCACGCTAACTAAGTACATTAACTATTCTAATACACAATCGCACAATTAAATAATAATATGTGAAATGCATCACATAAATGCTTACATATAAAAATGTGTCAGAGGTTTTGGTTGGAAAGTTATTCTTGCTATTTTTTACTATAAGGTTTATATACTTAGAGAGTTCCATTATATAACAGTGTCTATACAGGAGGTATTCTACTATTTGTGATTTGTCTGTATGTGTATATATATGCAGACATAGTATGACATTAATTGTATGAAAATTTGAGCTGATTTATACTGTGTAGAGATGGAAGGTGGGGTTTTTTTAAGTGTAGGAGTAGAATTGAGAGGTTTGTGTCCTATGTGTATTCTGAGAGAAATACGTATGTATCTTTGAAAATAATTACTGTATGTATTTATTGCATGGTCTATTTGTGCAATATTATCCTGCCTAGCTGTATAGTTTTAAATTAAAGGAGTCCTTTAGGAGGAATTTCTGTCAGAGGTGAGAATAAAGTAGAATCCAGGAGATAATCAGGAGTCCTAAATGAAACAGTAGGAAAGCCATTAACTGGGGATTGTGCTCAGCCTGGCTCTGACCTGGGCTGATGCAGTTTCTTCTTTCAGTCAAGGTTAGGGTGGAAGATGATACTTATGAAATCTTAAAGATGCTGGCCTACGCAGAGAAAGGGGTTGAGTGAACTTTTCAGGGAGTGTCACTGAGTGCTGACAAGGACTGACGCATACCATGAGTGGCAGCAGACTTTCTATATGACCTTGGCCGAGTCACTTAATCCCTCTGTGACTTGGTTTCCTCATCTGTAGAATTAGGTACAAATAATAATACTTCCGTGCCTCACAAGGAGTTGTGGGGATTATTTCATTATTGTTTGCAAGGCGTGTTTAGAGACAAATAGAAAAGATGCAGTGGAAGTGTTATTTATTTCTGAAAACCTGTGCAATACCAAATACCTTGTGGACCGTGTCCTGGAAAATAGATTGTTAACTAACTATTGCTTGGAGATCTGATATTATCAGAAACCATATGAGGCCACCATACCTTCCCTCTTTCCTCTGCTTCCTTTTTTGCTCTTGTAACCAAGTAGTTGTGCACAAAACTAGACAACCTCTCTGCCTATCAGAAAAGTATGCCTCTCTATGACAGCTGCTTTTTGGCTTCTATAAATGATGAACTTGAGACCCCCCAAAGCTAGACCTAGGAACATCCTGTATAGATTAACATAAAGATAAGTAACAAAGTTCCTTTAACTAAAGTTTCAAAGAGTAGATCCCAAGTGTTCGAGTTGATTTTGAAGTCCAAAGGAATGTCTACTAGTGTGAGCATCTCCCTCTTGGCCTAGGAGACTGAAAGAAGCTTTTTCAATAAACTGTAAGCTGTGCATTGTCTTATCACGTAGTAGGCCAGATTTCAGTTACGGACATGGAACAACATTTCTCTTAAATTAGCCAAAACTCAATTAACCTAAGCAGTCAAACTTTTTGAATGAATGAGAGCGCATCAGCAAAGTGAGTTTATACATGTCAGTGTTTTGTATCATGTAGCTATGGTATTATTGACCCAGTACTGTCAGATTGGTAGAAGCTCTAAAGCTAAATTTACATTACTGAACCCTAGCTGCTCACTCATGAGTGGAACACACATGCATATATACATGCATTGCATTAACTCCACTATACAGGTGAATCCTGCAGGCCACAGGGACTTAACAAAAGCCTCTAAATATATTTCAACTGTGCTTGAAGTATTCTAGATCCATAGGTGCAAATTACATACAAAGAGAATTTTTCAGCAATACCAGTAGGTACTATGTGTAAGAAAGACCATTTACTTTCTCTGTGAGTGAAAAAAATGAATTTTTATTATTAAGGCTCCATTTTTTTTGTCAGACTGCATATCTCAGTAGTGGGATCCTTCTATGATGTCTTCCATTCCATGAACAGATGTCTACATTTACTTAAATCTGAACATAGGGTCTGGTAAATCACTAACAAATGGTAGTCACTGTGACTTATATGAGGTATTGCATGTGTTTGCAGCCACACCCAAGTGCTCACCTTAAAAGCACATGGGGACAATGCTATTTGTTAGCTTGCACAATGCATGAGATAAGATGACGCAATGTTCATATGTCATTGCTGTTGTATGTGCTGTTCATGTCAGGTGTTTCTCCAGAGCAGCACGTAAGTATATGGCATCAATGAGCTATGCACAGTCTTTTTTGCCCTCACATCTACTGTGGCAAAAAATGTTCAGTTGAAGTAATCCATTTGATCACTCTTGTTCTACTCTTTTGTCGTTAAGTCAAACTTTTTTTTGCTCACTGATTCTCATGTAAGGCTCCCAGTGACATCATCTAACTAGGACTTTCAGGGTGTGGACCATTATTGTTATTTATAGAGTAACAGACTTGTACTAACGTCAGCAGGGTTTAAATCAGACAAGAAAAGCGCTAACATGAGCAAAGTCAAGAAATTAAAGACAAGAAGGAGTTGAACATTTTTAATATGTGAGAAAGGATGATTTTCATATCTTTTTTTTTCTAGAAAAACTTATATATTACTGATTTACTGAATTATCAGATAGTTACACATTTACTAAGAGTACATTTAGTATATTTCCTTAAGAGTGCAAAATATACTATCTAAATTTTAGTTGGCTTTTACAATGTACTATTTTAATGTCATATTCTTTTTCTGAAGAACACCACTATACTTAGTTATAGCTAGAGCTATTTTGGGCAGTAAGTAATTCTACTGTATTATATGTGTTTATAAGAAGGAAATATAATTATAGGAATCATAGGAAGTATGATGTTCCCTTATAAATAAATAATGTGGCAATACTTGAAGGCCTTGGAAATGGCATATAAATATCGACACACTTGTATAAGGTAGAAGAAATACTGTTTTTGAAGGAAAAGTAAATAAATGTATCTCTTCATATAACCATAATGATACAATTCACATAGCCTATTAAGAATCCTCACCACTAATTTTAGACTTGAATATGTTTCAAAATAACTTCAGTTGAGTACTTTCGAATTACAGAAAGTATGCTGAAGGATTGCAGCAATGATAACATCCTATAATAGCACTAATACTATACACTGGGCAAACCACTTTCATTTGGAGATGAAATGTAGGATATTACAGAAATTTCTTGCCATTGTAAAAGTAGGTCTCAGGAAATCAAATTTTATTAACATTTATAGGAACTTTTCATGGCCTTCCTTCTTCGAGCAAGGAAGTAACAAAGAAAAGTACTGGGAGAGTTTGGGAAGGCAGCTGGCCCTTAAGAGGAGGCAAGGATGTTGCCTAGTCATAATTATGGAAAATAGTGTTTGGAAGAAATGAAGTTTCTTTCTCTCCCTTCCCCGCTTGCTTTTTATTGTCATAGAGTCAGTTTGAAGTGCTCAATGAAAGATGCATATGGTTATAATCTCACCTCTTCATATCCATGACCACTTCTTACACACATTTTCACTAAAATAACTTTGGAGTGGTTACTGTTTTATCATTCATTGTTTCCCAGCACATCTGAGGTATCCAAGCAAATAGTTTGTCAATTCTCCTGCAAAGTCTAAGACTCGGTGTTGTATGAATACTGCATATTGAAAATACCAAAGCGTTTTGATAAGAATACCATTCCCTGACAAAAATAACCCTCACATCTCTTATGTTGTTATTTATGTATACATGTTGAGATAAGCTGAAGCTTTGTTATGCTTTCTAGCATTTCCAACTGCAATGTAAGTTACCATATCAAAAATCATCTTTGCCTCAGAAGTTGCAGAGAGCAAGCTGAAGGCTGTTGAAGGTCATGAGAGTAGCTGGATGATGTCAGTGAAGAAAAAGGAAACAGGCTGTTTGGTTTAAATAGCTTTTAGGAGATATAAAATACTTCTAGAAAACTCTGCCAGGGTTTGCAGTCCTTTATTCAAGAATGTACTCTTTTGCTTAGCTGAGTAGCTGGCTTCCCCTTTTTCCACCATGTGCCCTTTAAAATTTTCATCCACTGCCTAGTAGAGACCCCCTCCTTTCAGTGTTCTGGACTCTGGCCTCTCTCCCACGTTCCCTGGCTTGTTCCTAAAGTGAATTGACTCACCCTTGGTGGGACGAGTCTAATGTAATTATTTTAAAGAAAGACCTCTTTAACTCTATATGGGCTACCATACATTCAGACACCTGCGGGGGGGTGTACGTACTGTGTATGTAGCAAACTTCGTAATCGTGGTTTCAGCAGAGTCAGGAATTCACCACTGGTTCAGTTGGTATTTAACTTGTGATCTCAAAACTGTCTTTTCAAGCATAGAGTCCTGAAAAATACTTTTTTTTTAACTGGCAGTTATAGATTACAGGTAAATTAATACTGAACCAGTGCCCTATGTTTGATTCAATGGAAATACAGTTCCTTTGAAATAAACCATAAGCACTATGTTGTGAAAGACCTGTGACAGAAGGTTTACAATTCTCACATTGTAAACTAATGGTCTGAGTCTTTACCGGTTTATACAATATAGTATTTTATTAGTGTTAGAACCAACATAAGCATATTGCTTGTCTTATCTATGCTTCTTTATAACCATAACATTACCGAGATTACAGCAATTCATTGTCTGACACTTGCATATCTGCCCGTCAAACCAAATATTCATGGAGTACTCATTGCTGCTCTGAGTAGCCTGGAGTAATAGCTCTGATCCCGCTGGTTACCTCTCTGTATCTGCTAGCTGGCAGAGAAGGAGGTCTTGCATACACGCATTTCTAAGATCCCATCTCTTTGTTTATGTATTTCTGGTGCAATCAGTTGACATTCCTTTACTGTATCATTTATTTGACGGTGTTGCCAGTATGCTATTGCATTTGTGGTGTGTAGTCTGCATTCTCATTACTATTTATAACATTGGTATCAATGGTAAATTTGGTGGTACAATAAGAGAAGGAAGATTATGATCTCTTCCCCAATGGATAGTAGCAGATAGGAAGTAGTGTCTTTCATAATAGAATAATGTAAATAAAATGCTACTCATTAATTAAAGGCGATTAACTGAAAGAGAATACTGTTAGTTAAATACACTAAATCTATGCTATGAGCATTTTGAATTTTAAGTGCATAAACATCAAGAATTGGAAGAAGTTTCTTGTGAACAGTCTTTTGTTGATGGATTTCCTGGTATTCCCTGGTTAAATACAGCTGTCTATCATACTGTTAAGGGCCTTGAATGCATCCAGAGAAGGGCAGCGAAGCTGGTGAAAGGGCTGGAGGGATTATCCTATGAGGAGCAGCTAAGGACTCTAGGTTTTTCTAATTTGGAGAAAAGGATGCTGAGGGGCAACCTCATAGCTCTCTACAGCTTCCTGAGGAGAGGACAAGGGGAGGGAGGTGCTGATCTCTTCTCCCTGGTATCTCGGGACCAAACGCGTGGGAATGGTTCAAGGCAGTGCCAGGGGAGATTTAGACTGGCCGTTAGGAACAGCCTCATTGACTCTGCTCGGAGAAACTGCTTGGCAGTATTACGATGATCGGAGTTTTCTATGCCTTTTCCCACTGTGAAAAAGGAGTCAAAAAATGAAAAACTAGCAGCAGAATACTCTGAGGTCAAATTAAACAGACTAGCATAGAATATTTTACCAGAACTGCTCATGAAATATCAGTAAGTCTTTTGTATCGCATAATTCTGTAGATTTTATACAACATACTAGGTTAGGCTGTCAACCTGCCGAAGCCTTACCTATCCCAGATGCCTAGTTAAAGGTCAGAGGGGTTATGATTCACCCGTGAGGAGTGTGTGTTGTCATCGCCCCAGCTGGGCAGGAGAGTCCCACCTGCGGTGTCCTAATTTCGGCAGAAGCACGGGCTCTCCTGATTGGCCGCGCTGGCTCCTCGCCTCGCAGCCGATTGGCTGAGCCTGCCGCCTCCTCTCTCTCATCTTGCTGGGGCACCTGGGCTGCCCAGCTGCTGCTCTTCCACACTGACCATAGAGGGACCGGAGGATGCCCACACATCAGCACTCGGTCGATAAGGTGTGTTGTTGGGGATGTGGTGGCCAGGGTGCACGCTAACTGGTGATACTTATTCTCAAAGGCTGAAGAGTAAGTCTGTGGCTCATCAAGAGCGCTTAGGAGAAAAGAAAGGAGAAAAATACTCAGAACGAGGTTAAAAATGGATATACAGGACTTAGTCTTAAAGTGTTGACAGGATGGACTTGCCAGGACTGGGGTTTTCAAATTACAGAAAAGTCTTTATCATATTAATTAAATGCTCTATATTTAAAGGCTTTTAAAACAACTTTTGTCTCTACTCAGAAGTTTGCCCAAGGCTCTGGAGAAGCAAACCACCAAAGTGTCTCTTCCCAAGTCCACTAGACTTTGAATGCAGTAGCTAACTAACTAGCACCCAGGGATTTAATTGTTGGCCTGAAGTCGTATTAGACTAAATGTTGAAGACGATTCTTAAGGTAGCAGCTCAGGTACTGCAAATAAGAGGGTGATGTAGGCTCAGAGGAAGAAGTGATTCTATCTGTGGTAAAAAAAGAATTAGAATTTTTCCATCAGATGAAGGAACTGAGGATACAGCTAATTTTCCATAATTATATCCAATTAGAAGCTTGCAAATAATGTTTATTTGCCAGAACTCCCTATGCTTTTATTTTATAAATATTTACTTTTAGTTTCTTGGCATTCTCATGGAGAAAAGGCAAATTTGTGGTGCAAGATGCTATGATTGCATTGAATATGTATTGGAACTCGAGTTCCATGGAAATTATTTTCTGCTTCTGCCTCAGCTCCAGACTTGGAATTTTTTAAGATGCTAATATCTCTCTCTTCCTCATCTAAAACCTAATTCCAAAGAATGGCACAATGAGACTCTTAGGATAGCTCTTGAACTGTTAAATCCGAGAGCTGATGCAAAGAGAAAGCATCTCAGCCATGTTTCAGATTGTTGTGCTTGTTTTCTGGCTCTCTTCTAACCAGAAAAAGAGGAAAGGAGATTTCAGGCTGGTTTTCTTTCATGGCAAAGCACAGCTCCAGACAATATTCCAGTCCCAGCTGAACTAGTGCTAAGGATTCTGTGCTTTGAAATAGAACATCTAGTTAGAAATGGATTTTTTTTTTTTCCCTCTCTTCATGAGTCAGACAAAGATTTCAACAACACATAGTCTGGTTCATATTAAATCACTGTTTACCACATCTGCTAATGTAATAGCACCTACGTGGTGTATTTAAAATTTAATTAGAGGTGGGCCATGTCAAAATCATCAGAAGAGATTGGATAACCGCACCCAGCGTACTGATACCAAAACATAATGCTTACCAGGATCCCATTTAAGTGACATTTTCATGAGACTTTTGGGAGGGATACTCTTCATCTGCTTTAAAGACATGATAACTTGCATATATAGCTTTCCTGATTGCTGCACTTACTGGTTGTGACACGATGCAAACCTTCATCATCTTCATATAGGAAATCTTTCAACACTTCACAGTCACCTGTTTTGTTATCTGTTGACTCGGTGGCATTTAAAAAAGTTGCTTAAGTTCAGAGTTAAGTGCATGGGTGTTTGGAATTGTGTTCTGAAGTTTTGCCCCCCTGCTTCCAGATACTTCGGTTACTTATTTCATTAGCAGGTGCAAAACCAAATGGTCTTATGCATTCATGCACAAATTAGGATACACAGGTAGATGATGCAAATTGAACATATCTCTTATGTTTTGTTTGAATTACTTCCAAAAATCTCAATTAAATATCTCCGTTCTTTCTGTTACAGCCTGTTGTATCACACATAGCAATCCTGTGGCAGACGGGCATGAAACATAGCGTTATTAAATACTTCTTGTGTTTTAACAGTTGTATCAGCACTTTTGTAACTGGAACAGTGAGATATTCATAAGATGTAATGGACTTACAAATTATATGGTGCTAATGTTTAGACTTTAAACATGGGCCATAAAATCTGGTAGTAAACACCTGAGAGTACTGCTGGGAAGAGTTTCCTTTCTTTCTTGGAAACAGTTTACTCTCAGTGTCAGTACTACAAGGGAATTATACAGAAAATGCATTTTCTTCCCACTGAAATCCTTGAAGGCTGGACTTCAGTCCTGCCTCTTAGTTATTTTTGTGAATATCTGTACTGGGTATAACTTACTCTTAACCCACAGGAAGTATGCACTAACAATTTAGTATTTTTAGATTGTTTAGAAGTTCCAAAGGACTTTGTGGAAGTCTTTTGTTAAATTATTCAGGAAACAAATATTTTGAAAAACTTTCAAGAGTTCTCCAGGGCATTTAACAATAGATTTCTTAGCTGTCTCTTGGAAGTGGGAGTAGGCAAAGCAGGCAAAAGAGGGCATGCTAGTCATGGTTATATCTACAAAAAGCAGTTTGAGAGACCAAGGTTTGTGTCTTAATTCTTGAATAACGAAGGAGCTAAGCTAAATCTGCTGGCTCAACAACAAGGAAGCTTGTTTAAAACTTTTCTAGTCCAAAGCAGTGATGCAGCAGACATGGCTGCTAATGGATTGCTGTCATGTAACCAGATAATTTAAACTTCCATTAATAATTCAATATTTTAAAATGGAAATATTTGTGTCTTTTGTTGCACTGTTCTGCTAGTGTAGATAGGTATTTTATTTTAATTTACTTTCTTCAAAATATATTAATGCAATAAAAGCCCAGCTTTCCATGCTTGTTCCTTTTTCATACCCTGGAAGAAAGCAGATATTTGTCAAACATGGCAACTACTAAAAAGAAGTTACTGTAAACTGTAAAACCATATTGTCTTTTTGTTCCACAGATGAGGAGACATTCCTGCTTTATTTTTTTGTTCTGTGCGGTATTTTTGCCCAGAATCCTTGGGTTTCCACAGACAAATACCTCAATTGATTGTGATTCTCTATTACCAAACTATGAAGCTGAACCACAGACATCTGTACCACCATATCTTATTGCTGTATCTTTTGATAACTTTGAGCCAGGAAATGAAATTCAAGGTAAATAATCTGAATTACATAAAATCTTGATCTGTGTCTTTCAGATATACCAATCTTCACCAAAATTCCTATTTCCCTCTCAGTCTAGTTAAATTTATGTTTTAATTTCAATCTCATTCATCTATTCCTGAGATATTAATATTTTGAAATGTTTTCTATATATATGTGTGTATTTGTATAACTGAAAATATATTCACTCTAATAAATATGCTTCATGCTGTAATTTTTGTGACAAAATTAAAATTAAATGAAACAGCTGAGTTGAACTAATAATTAGTTGCTCTTTGTAGTTTAGTTGCTCTTACAATAATTAGTTGCTCTTTACCTTTGTATTTGAGTAACTGCTGTTGTATCAGGCTTTGCAATACAAAAGGATCCTACTCATTAGGTGTTCACATGTTGTCATCTTACAGGAAAATAAAAGTTCAGGATGCAGTATAAGACAATTCAGGAGTGAGACATTTTGAGTCATCCTTAGAGTTGCATCCCAGATTTTATCAAATTGCAGGGGGTGGAGCTATTGTGGCTTAAACCACCTTTTTATCTTCCTAATCCAAAATTGCTTTCTGGATGGAACACCTTGAAGGCCTTGTTTCTCGACACTATGATGCCATCTCATGGTGCTGTCACACTTTAAGTAGGTTGTGAATGCTTATTTTTCTGGCCATTTGCTAGAAGAAACATGGAAGTGAGTTGTAACCGACCACACGCCCCTTGCTGTATCTTTGTAGCTGCCATTCTTGGAAAAACATGTGTGAATAACTAACTCCTTCAAACAGCCTGGGAGGGCTGCTTGATTACTGAGAGGTGTTTAAAACAGTATTGCCAGCAAAATCGTGCATGGATTTAAGTATATGCAGACTGTTGTGTGAGGTTATATGGGATTTACCATGACAAAAACATTACATCCCAGATGCTACTAACCTTGCCCTTTTTTTTTTTTTTTTGCCTTTTTTTCCTAACCATATTTTTCTTGCTTTAGTACTACTTTTCTGTTGCTTGAAATTATAAGTATCCAGTACCTGATCTCAGGGAGCTGCTTTAGGTTGCCCTTCCATTGAGTATATTGCAGTTTCAGCTTTGGCATGCCATGTGCCAGCACTCTTACAGTTGCATCTGTGATTTATTTCACACTGCATTCAAGTGTTGGATGTCATCCCTCCTGTGAAACCTGCAAAAAGTTAGTGAATTAGGACTGAAAGTTGATTACAAATTGGAAGGCTAATTAGGCAGGTGTTTGGAAATATTAAATTGTCAAGGTATGACTGGTTCTTGCATTGCCTTCGGTGTCGCTTCCGGTTTAGCTTTCCTTATTTTTAATGACTACATATACCATTGAGCATAAACCATTATTCTGATTTTATTTATGAGTGCCTAATATTGGCATTAGCAGAGCAAGTTTATAATAGATCATAACAAATTTGATTATGCCTCTTGAAATTTAAGTTCAATTTGGATATACACAAAACTTGAAACTGCTCTCTTCCTTATTTTTCTGAGCTCCTTCAGTAACAGAATTTGAGTGAAATTGAGCAGTTTATAAATATTAATTTTTCATATTTAATATAGAACATGAGAGCCAAACTGTCTAGTTTCTGTTTTTCCAGTTGTAACACATTAAAAAAAAAAATGGTTCGGTAGTTCAGCCTCAGGCAGAAGTCAGTCTTTTCTTTTGAAACACAGGTAGAAAGAAATGCAATTCTGTTTCTCCTGTAGCTATTTTGACTTCATAGGCCATTAGACAGAAAATAAATAACTTTTTGGTCAGCAGGGCCACTGGCCAATATTCTTGGGAATGCAAATGAGATTTATAAGAAAGTGGTAGTCATTTGGTAGAGCAGAATTACTTTTAAAATTGTCAGTAAATTATGTATTTCCTGTTACTTTACACAGAATTGCCTCTCCAAATTTATTCCTTTTCCTTAATTTTCATTCTCTTGATAAGTAATAAAAACTGTAATAAATTCCAACATTTAAAAATTATGAAAGGTTTTAAGTAATTTCTCTACATGCAGTCTTGTGCTTTGGAGTGAGGGAAATTAGTTGTTAGACATTTAAGAGGTTTTAGTTGTGTATGAAACTTAAATTTCTCAAAATGTCTGTTTTCACAGTGACTCTAGAAGCGCTTAAAGGTGTTGGTTTTAAAGGATTTAATCTACAAGCTCGAGAAATAGAAGGAGATGTTCCTGTTGGTACTTTTAAAATTACAGATCCAAACACTAAAGGCTTAGGATGTCATAATGTTACGGTATGTGTTCAGTCTTTGGAATACTTATTAAGCTTGGTTTCCTTTTAAATATATGGCAAAGTTATTTCATCAGTAGAGTTTAAAAATGTAGACTTTCTCAATACATGTATCTTCTATATGTAATAGAAATCTAATGTAAAAGCTACTTGGCACATTTTAGGAGGTTATCGGTGTGACCTGTTGTAGTAGAGACATTTCCCCTAATAATATAGGTAAAAGTCACGTTTGCCTCTTATATAATTATATGTATTTCTTTTTAATTGCAGAATTCAGCAGTAAGTCATGCAAATTCAGATGTGAAACAGAAAGTTACAACAACATGGATTGCTCCACATGATGTCAGAGATCTTCAATTTATGTAAAAATTACTTTTTTTTTCCTTGAAATCTGTGCTGCTGTTTCTGATGTTCTTGTCTTGCCACAACCATGGGCTTTTTCATAGTTTGTCATAGCTTCCCACTCTGCCTATTAAATAACAAGATTTCCATTTCAAGATGTATTTATGAAATGTTAAACACTGTCCTACAGATGATAATATATGTAAATAATTCCATTAAGCATGGTGTTATTAACGGATCTTTGAGTAACCAGCGTTTACCCTTTGACCTCTTTAATTACAGGAGCAACAATATGAATGTAACTAGTTCCCTGAATAAATGAAGCTCAGATTCTTCAATTATATTTTTTTCATTTTGAGCAGCAGAAGTATAGTAGTTTGATGTAAATGCTTGTAAGATAAATTTAAAAATAAGTTTATGACCCATAAACTAACTGCTGAAAACACGAGAAGACAAATTTATCCTACGTTTAATGCTACTTTTGTTGCATATATAAAACTTGTAAAAATATCACCTGATCTAACAAAATGCAATCTTGATGTAATTGGAAAATATCTAAGCATTTGATAGCTTGATATTGTTTGAAGTGAAGATTTATGATAGGGGCACCTTGGCCTTCCTTCATTAAATCTTGAGGAATACAAAAAGGAGCAAAAAAGTTACAAACACGATCACTTCCACTCATTAATGCTATGAAAATCAGATCACCATCACAGATATAGATTGTTGGAGCAGGGAAGAGGTATGACAGTTTTTGTCAGCTGATACTCCCCATTGGAGTCAGTGCTTCTTCAGATAGTGTCCATTCCTCTTCTGCTCCTTCTCAGCATCTATTTCACTTATCTTCAAAATTATGTTGGATGATAAAACAGTAACTGGAAAAGTGTTCTGAAAAATTATGATTTTATTTTCAAACTTGTACTGTATATCCTTAAAATCCAAATAAAGTGGATTTTCTTGGGGGAGGGGGAGAAGGAGAGTGTCTTGGTATTTTATACTGAAATATTTTGATGGAAAAATAATTATTATTTTGTTTTCTTTCCAGTGCAACTGTTGTACAAGATCTAGAGAAATTTTGGGTTGGAATTCAAAGCAAAACTCTCACACCTACGCATTCTGAGTCAGTTAATGGGACAGGAAAAAGTAAAAGGAGGGTATGTTTTGAGTGCATTTTCATACTAGAAATTAGTACAGTAAATTAAAATATGTTAGACTTGATACCAGACATACATTTTGTCATGTATTTGTTAACTAAGATGGCCAAAATCATTAGATATTTTCAACACTATCAATTTAACTGCCTATCCTCTTACTAAATTAATGAAAAAATGAAATAAATATTATTTTACCCCCACAGAAATAAGGAAACTAATAATCTAGTTATCAAAACAATCTTTAGCATAAAGACAAAGAAAAGAAAATTAGTCATAAGGAGAACTCTACTGTACTTCTGGTGTATTGTGCTGTTCTTAACTGCTGCCCCGTTCCTGAGAACTACAGCTGTGTAGCATATTCTTAGAAATGAGTTTGTTTATTTGGGGGACAAGAATTATGCTTATATGAAACATCTTAAACATGATGGCATCTAAAGTAAAGAAAGGCTGTTCAAATCTACCCTATTGGTTCTTGACTGTAGAAACACTGATTTACGTCACCGTGCGATCTGAGAGTGAAGCCTTTTGTCTCTCTCTTCACCAAATGTATTTCCTGTTTCCTATATAAGCTATTTTTTTTTTCCCCAGTAAAAAATTTGTAAATGTTTTCTCTTTTTTTTTTCACAGCTTATGATAGAACTAGAATGTAGCAAGGTAAGAGCAATTTTTCTTCAATTTCCCAATTTTCAGTTACCTCAGTTTTAGAATTCCTGTCCTGCTGTTTGAATTGTTCCATAGTTGTAGCACAAAGATTATATTGTACCATTCAAATTACTTTCCTAGCTAGATCTCCTTTATGCTTACATTTTTGTATGCAGTTTTGAAGGTATTTTTATTTTAAATTAGTTAATGCCAGTTCTGAGATCAGATTGTTACAATGTGTAAGGTATTGTAAGCAATGAGACACTTGACTTCTTCACTCAGACCATGGATGTGAATTCAGTTGATTACCTGTTTAAAATGACTTGGTATTTATACACCAGCCAATAAACAGTAACTGGAACCTGTACTTTCTTACAGCGTGGAGGGACTTATACGCCACAAGGCCGATGCATCATGGTAAATATTGTTTCTTCAGAGACATTGACAAACTGCTAATTGCCCAAATCTAGTCAAAAGCTGCTTCTAGTAACATCTTTATGCCTCTCGTCACTCAATTTATTTTTCTTTTTGACAATTCATCTTGTTTGATTAAAATTCCAAACTTTCTAAATGGTTGACAGCCTTGTTACCATTTCCTCCTGCAGATTCTCTCTAGCTGATCTGGAGTAACTTTCTAATAGAGGTTTTCTTTTTTCTGTCTTCACTTTTTAGTCATACTGTTTGCTTGCGTTTCAAGATCACTTATTTCAACAGCTCTGAAACATTGCCTTTTGCAAATCATGATTTAGATATAAAATTTAACTATTTGATTAATTTTTTTCTGAAAATCACTTTCAACTCAGTGAAGAAGCCTCTTTTTCTTCTTTCTTTGCTTCCTCACAGAAAATATGCCCTACGTTTTGTAGTGTCTAGTGATTACATAGTCATATCAGTGAAAAGTTTTCATCGAATTCTAGTGATCTTGACAGCCTAGGTCTCCTCCTCAATGATGGACATCAGGTGTATGAGGCCAGATAAAAAAGGGTGCAAACAGCAGAATTATGTTAATTTATACCAGCTATTCTGGTTAGGTTTGATTATTTGGCTTTAAAGATCTCTGAAATAATTTTAATAATATCAGCTGGTGGAATGAAGACAAACACACTTTGTGTGTTTTTCCTTTTTCCACCAAGTAGATCTTTCTTTCCTGAAAATTTTATATATCAAAATCAATTTTCTACAAAATGCTAAATAGTAATATGGTTTCTTTACAGGTTGGACCTTCTGGTTCCTCTCAGAGCAGCTATTCAGGTAGTCAGGTAAGAGGTTAACTTCCAGCATTTGTACATTTTCCTTTAGTGACCGTGAACAACTGAAGTTCTGTAACTACAGAGTACTAAGGTGATTCAATGCTGTACTGGAATTTCATCTCTGCTGCTGATGCAGAATGCCAGAGTTATTTATCCAGTAAAGTGTATGTTCAGTACCTGGATTAGATTCAACTACCTACACTGTGTTGAACTGAATAGCTTGATGTCAGTATTCTTACCTACAAGATGCATCACCACCTCTGATTTCACACATTCAGCCATTTTTTAACAAACATTAACTTGACCCATTTGAGGAAAAAAAGGTTCCTTCCATCTTCCTAGAGGATTCATATCTGTGTGTGCACATGTGCAGCAAACACAGTCACAAACCATTTATTTTATAGCTTTAGAGACATCTGGCGAAATGGAAATAAGACTTACTAAATTATTTGTGAGGCTTTTTTCTTATTTCTAATTTTTTTTAATAATCAAAATAAAAGGACTAATTATACTTGTGTTTCACTTTCTTCTCCAGAAAAATTTGCACAATTTATCCAAACCTCACCAGATATGCATGCATCTATTGAAGCTCCAGAATATCTGTAACAGTTTTAACACTGGATTATATTTGCAGTTGAAAATTTTGGCATTTCAATGTCTAGTTAGCCTTTTAAAACTTCTGGGGTATTTATATCTGTGTTCTCACTGATCACTTTCACTTCTTTAATCACATAAAAGTATACTTGGTTCTTAGTTAATTATCTCCACTACCATAATGTGCCTATTTGCACTTGAACTGTCAGATGCTTTCTTGACCTGAGCTTCTCAAGGATATATTTCTTACTTCTTATTAGTGATTATATTTATTAGTGAATTATCTTGTAATATTCCATTTGTTCAATCTGCACTACTTGTAAGTGGAATTACCATACTCTGAGAAATACCAGTTATTTTGTTGTCTACACCAAATACTGATTTCCTTCATAGTATTTCTTCACTGTATTATACATACCCTTTTCTAGGAGTTGAGTTTCTCTTATTGTTACATAACTACTTGAAGTTATTAATCTTTTCTAAAATACAGACCACTTAGTAAAAGAACTTGTGGATTTTGAAAGGTTACATGACCAATTACAAAGTTACATGAAATCCCGATGATGATTAACGTGTCATACTAAATTAGAATTGTTACACCCAGTTGCCAGTGAACTGGTAACCCCTGTACTTGCTTATCCCATATTTGCACATACACTTTGTCAGTTGCACAGCTTTGCATGCCATAAACAGCAGGCCTTTTTTATTTCCTTTTCTTTCTTTCTGCCCCTCCTCTCCCCCCCCCCCTTTTTTTTTACATGGAAATAATTTACTTCTGTTTTTATTTCAGGGAGGAGGAGTAGTCTACACAATAAGCAGGAATGGATGTGGTCCTGTAAGTGCTTTTCTTATGTTTAGTTTTTTGTCCTCAATATAACTATATTTATAGTAACTCCTAGCCTTCAATTGCATTATTTATGAGTGTTTATGTTGCAAATAGATAATAGTGATAATAATGAAGAGAGAGCTAAAAGATTAATTTTACAATTTATTCAATGATATGAAGTAGTTGGCAAACATCTTAATAAAAGTTAAATAGAAACATAGATTATAGAATTGCGAAAAAAGGACTGGAAGGGGTTATCTATTGCACTCATTACACAAGTTGTCTATTCTCCCCTTCTACCCAAGACATGACTGGTGTGAATTTGTCTGCATGTTCTATGTTGTTCTTCCTGCCAGAAGTAATCACTCAGATATCTACAATAACTAAGGCTATTTCAGTTTTTCATTCTTTCACGGAGCAGGGATAATTGTGAGGTTATGTATCCTAGACAGGTTAAGCCAGTCATTCAGAAAGAGGTGAAAGATGCAAGTGCTGTAATGTGGTGCTGAATAGAAGCATTTTTATCAAGATGGTGACTAATTTTATGGACTAAAATATTTTCAGATTTATGTCGCATGTGTAATTATTTTGGTTTTCTTTCTGCAAGATAAGATTTTTATTTTTTAATGCAAAATGAATTTGTTCAAACATTTACTTAATATAAAAAATGAGAAAAAAACTTGAAAGGTAGATGAAACAGTCAAGCTTACTCATTCTGTGTCAATGGCAGGTTTTTTTCTTGTTTTTCATAGGGTAGCAAGTAAACAAAAATAAGATAGTCTTGTAGTTCTCTTGCTAAGCACTATCAGTTGTTTCTTCAAACTAGAAAAATAGGGATGACTCAGCACCAACAAAGACAGTGTTTCCAAAACCATAAAACATTCATGTCATCAGCACTTGTAAAATGTAAAATTCAACACAATGTGTATTGGATTTTTGCAAAGAAGAACAAAATTACAGTTTTGGGGGAGACTATTGATTGTATTAATAATAGTAAGTGAGATTTACTTTATCTCACTAATCTAATCGCTAATATACAAGGGGCTAATGTGCCTGGCACTTACGGCCATACATGGGTGTTTACACAGTAATAGTGGAGAGTACAATACTATCCTTATCATCTATTCTTTACGTATTCTACATAAGGATCAGTCAGAATTGAGGGTGTCTGAAATATGTCTTTTCTTCTTAAGCAATTGCAGAAAAGAAATAACCAGTTTCTTTTTTTTCTTAGGGAGGTGCTGCTGATGCATATAGCCAACACGCCTGCAGAGATGTAAGCTGGTCATATATGTATTTGCTGATTGTCTGCCCCTATGCTTCTTAACTCATCTTCTTGTTGTAAATTGCATTTGATTCCATTCTGCAGAGCTATACTATTCATCCTATGTATATTAAGGGGAATGGTGGGTGGTAGTCTGAGGTATTATTCTGAGATTAAAAACCAAAATTAAAAGGCGTTACATTTTTACTTCCTCAAAGTGTAATCGCTTATGTTATAGTGGATACTCATTGCTTACTATAAATCTAGTAATCTACTATAAACTAATTACATTGCTAATTTAGTTAGCCTACTAAAATGTCAGAATTCTTACTGCATAATGCTTTTTATCTGTTAGAGTAATTGTCTTTGGATATTGCATATTGTGCAATATTATTTGGGTTGTTTTACAATCTTTGTGCCTTAAACTAATAATTCTTTAATTAGTAGAGAAAATTCTATTGTCGTTTATTTAATTTTCACCTAAAAAATTTTGCCATTTTTAAAATCACAAAAGCAAGTAAAAAAATCTTATCAGAAAGACAACACATTCTCTAATGCCTTTTAGAAACTGAAAGCCAAGAAATGCATTAATCGTGCTTAACTTTAAATACATCATTAATTCCTACGTATTAAACATATTTAATCTTTGTTTAATATGTAAGTGTAAACTGTATTTGTGATAGAGCAACATTAATCTTATGACTATAGTAGAATGTTTGAAAATTTTTACGTCAGTTACCTTTAAGCAGCTCCAGTAGACTTTAGTATTGCCATAGATTTGCGTAGATGAAATCAGTTTGATTTGAAGTGTACATCCTCTAAGGAAAAAAGTCATGACTTCTAGATATAATTATTGTACAAGTAAATACCTGATTTATGTTTTGATTTCAGAGTGCATCCTCATCTGGTAGTGGTCTTACCTATGGTCAGGTAACTATGTGCATTCCAAGATATTTTCAGTTTCCTATGCTATTCAGAAACTAAGCAGTTATGCCCAAACTTTATGAAACAATAATAAAATTCATGGAAGAGGACAAAGGATGACTGTCTTCAAATGTTTAAATAATAATCTTATCTGGAAATAACTTCAGCAGATGAGTTATATGTTTAGTGTATGTTGTAATATCAACTTTGTTAGAAGTTCTTTACATCTGTTTTGCACAGAAACTAAATTATATTTATTCTGTAAATGAACAGCAGTAACTTTTATTATGATTTTCCAAAAGTCAGTGCTTTCTTTGATAGTTACTAAGAATTTAAAGTATTTTTTGTGGCTTTTGCCTATGCAATTGTACATATGGGTTGGTGAAACGGAAAACATCACTGCACGTTATTTTATGCTTCATTTAAAACATTTCTATTCTTATGGTGCAGCCCATTTATTCGAGTTTCTATTTCAATGGTAAGGTTTTTCATTTTGGGGGATGGGTCCTGGAGTTTGGGTTGGTTTATTTTTTGATGAAGTTAGAATAGATTAATTATTCTTTTTCTAACAACAGATTACTTTTATTATAAAAAATATCCAATTTGATGTTAGGTGAAACGTTTGCAGCTTTTACACAGTGCAGTGTAAAACCAAGGGTTTGTAGAAAAGAAAAAATAAAACAGTTGATTTATTTCTGTTGTTTATTTATTAATTGCCTGTATATTAATATTTTTCTTCAGAATTTTGTTTTGTATGGCACTTTAGGGTAACAGTGTTAGCTATAATGATCTTGTGGAAAATTGTGCTGTAGTTAATTTGTCATACGGTTACCTAAGCAAAAAATGTATTCTGTATTCTTTACAGTCTGTCCCTTCAAGCAGTTCAGATTCCAGTAAGAAGGTAGGCACTCCCTTTCCTCTCAATTCAAAGGGAAAAAATTCTTAGAGTTGTAGCTTGGCATGACACCTTTTATTTCAGTGGTATTACAGTTCCTTTTAGCAGTTAAGACTTTTTCAAAGTTTTAATCCGGATTGATTCATATGGTTTGAATCAGTTTGGTTCTTGGATGCCTTACACTACTAGCTGTGTTATGGTGGCTTTTGTTGATAGTTGACTTAACTGTGTATAAAATAAAATTTTGTACATGTTTATGGGGTCTTGTTTTAAAAAAGTTAAGATAGTGATCGTGATGTAGTTAAGACTTTTAAGGATATAGATTATGTAATTATTATTCAGGTGGGGCTGGAGAATGAGTGTGACTCAAAGCAAGTGAAATCAATAGAATTCATATTATTGTTTAATTTGACTCATGATAGTTAAATATTCCTCTCAGTTCGGTCCCTAGGAAGCTCAGGGCTAATACTATGGTGTGTTCAGTAAACACACAGTGTACCTATTTATGTCCTCACAGATTTTTTTTTTTCATTTTAGTTTCCCATTGTTTTAAGAATTCAAAATATACTGATAGATTGTTCTTTTTAATAACTTAGTTTTAAAAACTTAATGCTTCTCCTTATTTTATACTAGAATTCTTTACTTCTTACTACTGCTAGCACCAACTCTTCTTTTCCTTTTTACACCACTGGATAACAAAACTGTTTTCACTTTAAAAAAAAAAAAAGGAAAAAAAGCTTTTAATAAAAGAATATTGAAACCTAAAACAAAAGATACTACTATTTCATTTGGCTTTTTTTTTTTTTAAATAAGGAACTCAATATTAAGCCTTCTTTTAGCATAATACTTCATAAAGAGAAAAGAAATTGATTGTCCGGTTTGGGGTGGAAAGTTGAGATCAAAAAACATACATAGTGTATGGCACAATACATGAAATCCTGCTTCTGCCACTGTAGCAATAGAGTCATTGTGTGACTGGGAACAAGTCTTGTATCTCCTTATACTCTTATGTAAATCATGTATACATATATATTAATCATTCTTTGCTTGGTAATGTGCATTAAAAATTTTTATAAAGATAGTTTTGGTTTTTTTTTTATAAAAGTGATCATCCATAGCATTATTATCAGACTTTGTAAATATAGAGGATTCAGTATTCTTCAGTTTCCTAACATATATTATTATTTAAATTAATTCTATGATGAGTAAACAGTTTTATTTGATTTCTCTATAGGTAGTGGTCATTGCCAACAGCAACCCTTTTCCACCTGTGGTAAGCAGTTTTTCTCTACAACACTCAGAATTTTGACACAAAAAGCTTTCAAACATCTACATGCTTAATTTGTAAGAAAGACTCCTGGTGTATAGAGACAACTCTTTGGCAGGCAGGGTTTACCCTATGTGCATAATTATCTTGAGGGAAAGCCAGTAGTAAGATATGATTCTATGACTTCTGTTAGTACTTGCAGAGAGACTGGATTAGCTGGAGATTCCAGGCCTCTCAATGCATACAGCCTCTGTGTTCCTGAATAGTTCTGATTTTCTGTTTATATTGCAACGTCCTTTATATTGCAACGTCCTAAATTCACTTCAACTTTTATTTTTAAACTATTATACTTCCACTTTGCTTGCTTGGAACTAATACAGTCAGCCAAAAGTAAGTTTAGCTTTAAGGTGGTTAAAGTGAGTTTCTATGATGTAACATTTGATACATATGTTTTTCTGATGTCTAGTTTCTAATGTAACATGTAGGTGTTGTTCTAACCTAAATGAAGATTAAGAAGTGTTTGTTCTATGCTATCTTTTCCTTGCTTTCACATTTGGTTGTGTATTGTATCCAAAAGACAGGGCCCTTTTTCTGCTGCAATTTTCTGTTTGTGCAAAATAATTAAAGATTGTTTTGTTTCATTTGCAGCGTCATACCTACCCACAGGTAAACATACTTTTTTCTTATGATTTCTAGAATAGTAGTATAGTTCTGACAGCATCAAACCAGTTGCCTCAGGATGGCGTCTGCTACCCTTTCACATTTGTCCCTCATGTCCCAAAATTCAGCAAACAAATAACTGGATCAGGAATTGAATTTGTATGTGTGGTGGTATACGTCCAATGCAGGTGACAGTGGGACAGGCTGGAGGGATAATGATGTCTTAGCTTCACTCACTGCAGTTGGCAAAGCCAAGCTGACTGGTAGTACAAAAAGGGTATAGCCTGTGCTCTCCTGCTCTCCAGATAAGCAAATGCAAGCGTAATAGAAGCAAATGCAAGTGTAGAAAATTACTTAGTAGGGTCAGGCTGCCTCTTAAATCTTTCAGAGCTGAGGATAAACTTGTTAATGCTAAGTGGTAAGAATTTGATACTCAGTATATTACATGTATGACTTTTCTCTTTATTCTACCAAGCAAAATAGTACAACTTGGTATTTTCTATTTAACTACATTGCATTTATACAAGTCAAATTAAATTGTTGTGGTTTTTTGGTTTTGTTTTTTTTTCAGAGTTTGGGAAATTCTGCTACTAGGATCATAATACAGGTAGACATTCTTTCTCCATTATATTTGAGTTTTAATCAAAGCCCTGTCTCAGTAAACTAAATAATGATTCACCTCTTTGGGAATAAATAAGTATGGATAACTTATGGTTACCTTAGACATCCACAAACTACAGTGGTGGACTAGAATGTTTCTAGGTTAGAGAAAAGCAGATATCCTACTTGGTTGCTGATTAAAGACCAATGCAGCAGTTTCCTACAGCCGTAAAATATTAAAACCTCTGCTTATTCCATAGTGCTCTCAAAATTTGCAAAATTCAACCATCTCAACCTGCTCAGGAAGGTAGATGGAATTCTAGAACTTAAGCTCAAATGTTATTTGATATTAAATCAAATATGCAGAGTTCCATGTTCATCTAAACAGTCTGGTTTTTAATGGAAACAACTAGTTCAGCATTATATTTTTTAAAACCCTGCTTAGTTAGTGCTAAGGTGAACTTTTGTTTGCTGTTGTATTAGTAACATTGCTTCTTGATAATGAGGCGCTTGGAAAGTTGATTATAACCCAGGCTCATCAAGAGCATAGCTGTATTATGAATATCAGGCATATTTTTTCTGAATCCTTTGCAATTTTAACCTACCTACCACTCTTCACAGTTTAGGCTTTCCTTCCTTCACATGTTAGTCCTTCAGACTGTTACAACGAATTCTCACTTTCATTGAAATATCAGTAGTAGGTTACCCCAGCTGAAATTTGTCTTTTGAAAAATCATTGCTTTCAAGATGTATAGCATTAGATCCTTCCATAACTAATGATGAATGCTGGCAGAGAAAAGAATACGATTTCCTTGTTATTTTAATTCTGAATTTAAATGTATAATGCTTTGATTACACAGGTTAAATATTTACAATGCATATATATAAAAAAATCAAACTGAAGACCATTTGATTGCTCTCATGATCCATGTACTGTATGGGAACTGAAAGATTTTCTGCAGTGACTTTTCCTTTGGTTAAATTCTAACTGTGGCTTTTCCAGTTCTTGTTTTGACAAAGCCTTTGTCAAAAGTTTGTTGTACTTATTCATGAAAAAATAAATCATAATATGAACATAAATGGCTATGAGTTTAATGGCAATTCGCCTGATTCATTTGAAGGGCAGAATTACTTAAATTCAGTTTAAATATGACAATATGACAATACAATGTATTATATGATGAATTTTCATTAAGAAAATGACATCAAGATGTATAAATACTTTTAGCACCTTATTTATGAAGGATCTTTATATATGGAAGTATTGAACATTGTAGTGTGTAGAGATGGCATAAATAAAGAACGGGCATAAGGAACTCTTTCTGGCTTTCAAACTGTCTAGTTGATATAAGGAGAGAGTTACTTCTTGACATGTCCTAATATGTAAGCAATTCCTCTTAAAAATAAATGACCATTTTTTTTGTTCCTGAGTAGAGTGGACAAAGACAGCAAGGCAGCAGCAGTACTTACGTTCAGGTAAGTAAACTTAAAAAACACTAGAAATATTCCTGTAGACTTTGCTTAAAGAGGGCCTGCATAAATTGGAAATGAATGATTCCCTGTGTTTTAAAATGTATCTCACAGAGTGCAGATATTTGTATTTCTCTGAATTTTGTTCATAAAACTGTCATCTGCTACTGGTGTTCAACCAGTCACACACAGAAATACAATTATAAGCATTCCAAACAAAAATAGTTGAAGTGAAATAACTATATTCCACTCAATGTGCCCTCTAAAAGGTGCATAAAAGTTATGATACTGAGAGGAAGTTATTCTAGGCTAAGTATCACACCATAAATCCATACTGGTAGATTCAGACCCCACATATATTAAATCTCAAATTTCGAGAAGTTGTGAAGGATAGATGCTTACCCATATCAAGAAAAATGGAGAATCATGACTGCAGACCTATGTGCAACATCATACAGGAGATAAAGCTACTTGTGTGAAAAACAAGTGTGTGAATTTAGCAAATACTAACAAAGTATGTTGCAGAGTAAAAAGTGAGAATAGCCATAGTATGAACTCAAGTATGAAGGTTCTTCAGTTTTCCCCCACTTTGGGGGCCAGCGGTGGAGCCAAATGTCTGTCAATATTCTCTGTACCACAATAGGCAATGAGGAAAATGTTTCACAAGGGTAAGTATGAATTCTAGAGACCAAAGCCACAGGGAGGACAGTACGTAACATCACAAATACTCAACGTGCACATGGCTGGTAGTCTGTGTCTCATTTCAATTCATGGCTTTTGCTGAGAGGAAGGCAATCTGCTGTGCAGATGGTAGTGTACTGCTCTACCTCCTTAGGCTCTGGAAGAGGTTCTTTCTTTTGGGGAAACCCTTGTGCAGATGTACTTCCATAAACATTATGTTCTTTGTAGAAGCCTCGTTGTCAAGGCCCTAATGATCTTCTCTTTTTTTTTTTAAAGGGTTCCCAAAGCAGCCAGTCCTATGGCCAGGTGAGACTTTTCTGCTGAAATGTATTGAGCTTTTCTGTAGAAACCTGCCTGGTAAATGGGTTCTAGTTGGGTTTTTTCCTTGTCTTGGTGTTGCTGAGTGGTCCTTGCTTTTGGCTCATACCAGTGAGTTACTGTGAAGGAAAAAGAATGCAGTAAAGAGAAACTTTGAGTGGAAATTGGCTTTTCTATCACAGCTGTGCTAAGACTACAGCTTTGTTTGAAAATGAGTTCTTGTCTTTCTTAAAGGGCTACCAGCCTCAAGGTGGCAGTTCCTATGGCCAGGTAAGCATCAGCCAGTATACATTGTTTGAGAAAGTGGAGTGCCACGGTACTGCACAACCACTTAGCAGTCACTCAGGAGTTGAACTTTAAAGGACATTTTCTCTGAAAGTGTCTGTTCTCACACTCAAAATTTACCCATGTTTGTCTGGAATCCCCACACGTGAAATCATCATGCTCAGCATCATTGTGATGGCCAGGAGAAAGTCCAGGCTCTTCACGCTGCCCAGCAGCACAGCTTTAGAGTGTAGTTGCTTGCTTCTCCTAACAGAGGATGCATCTCTTACAAAAGGGAAGTAACCGAGTGGTGTCCTTGTTGTAGGGTGGACCAGGTTACTCGGGCAGCAGCAGTTCTTATGGCCAGGTAAGCCAACTGGATATCCTGTACTGAGTTCTTCACTGATCTCTCTGTGACCAGCATGACTGGCAGATTTTGGGAGTGGTATTTCCTTTAGTAGTCTGTGTCTCAGTTTATTCATGGCTTTTGCTGAGAGGAGAGCAATCTGCTGCACAGATACTAGCATATTGTTGTCTCTAGGCTCCAAAAGAGGATTTTTTTGAGCGGAAAGGCCTTGTGCAGCTGTATTTCCATAAACGTTATGCTCTTTGTAGAAGCCTCCTTGTCAAGGCCCTAATGATCTTTTCTTTTTTTTTTAAAAGGGTTCCCAAGGCAGCCAGTCCTATGGCCAGGTGAGACTTTTCTGCTGAAATGTACTGAGCTTTCTGTAGAAACCTGCCTCGTAAATGGACTTTGAGGTCTGGTTGGGTTTTTTCCTTGTCTTGGTGCTGCTGAGTGGTCCTTGCTTTTGGTTCATACTGGTGAATTACTGTGAAGGAAAAAGAACATAGTACAGAGGAACTTTGAGTGGAAATTGGCTTTTCTATCACAGCTGTGCTAAGACTACAGCTTTGTTTGAAAATGAGTTCTTGTCTTTCTTAAAGGGCTACCAGCCTCAAGGTGGCAGTTCCTATGGCCAGGTAAGCATCAGTCAGTCAGTCACCAGTCACATGAATGTGATGTTACCAAACATGTATTTAATATTCTGTGGTTCGTTTTTTGAAATAATATAGGAAGTTGTCATTATAAATATGAGTTGTGAACTTTTTATTGTATGGCTCTGGTAATAATAGGCTCTTTGAAGCAGCTCTTTCCTATATAGAAAGGAGTGCATGCAGGTGTCAACTTTTTGATGCACTATAATATTCACCACGCACATTACAGGAAACTTCACAGTAGCTGGTCTTCTACCTTTTAAGCAGTCAGGCAGCTAAAGCCCTTGAAAATTTATTTCTGTATTTGAAATGGAGTAAAGGAATATTTAGATTACTGAGCTGCTCTTTTTTTTCAAGCAGGGTGGATCTGGTTCTTCAGGTGGCAGCAGTGGTTGTGGACAAGTAAGTCCTCTTTCTCCTAACTATTTGAAAGCTAGACCCAGTTTTCTTTGTAGTTGTAACATTTTTTGATAACTTATATGATGTTTGTTAGTTGAAATCTTTTTTTTTCACCTTAAGAATTATCTAGCACAGAGATCAAGAAAGTCTGATATTGTTGATCACTCTAATCAAAACGAAGTGGCTTCTCCCATGTAGTGTTACACACAGAAGACAGACAAGCAGTGATTTATCTGTCTACTCAGTAAACAGATAAAATCTTTGCTTGGGAATGATTTTTGGATGTTGCTCTACTTAGTTCCTATAGGAAGCAATAGGATCAGAGAGCAGCTCCTGTGGAATAAGAATTAGATTAATAGTTTTCACCTTGGTTCCATTTCAACGTCTGTATCCCTACAACGGTGTAAAGATAGTTTCTTCAATGATGACATCCCAGGTGAAAGGATTATAGTTGAGGCCATGGTAGTAAACCTGTAGTCAAATACATATATTGGGGAAAGCAACAAAAATTAAAATAAGTATAAATACAGAAATTTTTAGCAGAAGTATTTAGCAGATTGGGATTGGTATGAGTTACATATGAATGGAAATGCACGTGAAAGCATTGTGAGAAGCAGTACAAGGATGCAGTTAAGAGTAATGAAACTGATAAACCCTGAAGAATCTGTTACTACCACCAAAGCTGTGTCTCAGGTTGACTTACCAACAGAAGACCTGTGCTCTAATACTGGGAGGGTGACAACCAGGGTAGAACTCATTGTGTTATCCCAACAGGAAGACTGACTGTAGCCAAATTATACCCAAAACAGGGAAATGAAAGGCATTGGGCAGCAGCCCTGCCTAAGTTCTCTGATGGGTGAATCTAGCAAGATTCTGAGGTAGGCAGTCACACAACAGTAACTGTTGATTCCTAAAAGGAGCCTGTCACAAAAAAACACTTCTTCATCTTACCAATCAAGAGGAACTAGGATAATACAGAGAGACATCAATTGCTAGCCTACCTCACTTTCCATGTGCCATACAAATAGTCCTGCTTTGATCATCTGTGTCCATGTGTCTTGGCGCTTGTGTATATGGGGGTATGAGAGTGACAGAGGGTAAAGCAACAGATGAAAGGGTTAAATAAAACTAAACTAATCTTATGTAAAGTTTTATGTTGAGTTTTGTTACACTAATTTTCACATAAGGAATTTTAAGAAAGCTAATTACTTTGCAAGAAAATGAAAATTTGGGCATTTACCTTTTGGTTTGTTTGTTTTTTAACAGGGGGTTTCATATGATAGCAATCCCTGCCACCAGGTAAATGGCCTTCCTCCTCTGATTTTAAGATGCATCTAAAACTAGTTTTGCCACTAACTCAATTAGTAACAACTTCAGATTCATAGATGTAATCTTACCAATTATGAGATTAGAACGCACTATCTTTCTATACACAGGAGCTTGGAGTCTTTCCCCTTGACCTATACTTACTACGTTAGAAATTGTATCTATATTGTGTATCTGCCTCTGCTCCTTATTCCTTCTAAGCAAGTATTGTAACTTCATTTAAAATAATCTAAAGTAAATGTCTAATGTATGCATAATTTGTGTCTAATTTACAGGGTGGATCACAGGGTGGTCAGGTAGGTAGCTCTTTATTATCCATTTGGGAAAAGATTTTAAACAGTTCTAATCCAGAGTATAGTTTTCTTGCTTGTGAGGGTATAGACTCTTGCAGAGTCTCCTGAGCTCCAGCCTGTAACTCATTCTCTTCAAATGTAATTTTTTTATCAGCCCTGAAATTCCACTTACATAGAAAGAACTCAACAACCTAATAAAACTAACTCTGTGGATTCTGATCAAATTCAGTCTCTAACATTATAACTATTGCTGTTTTGTTTTCACAGGGTGGATCATACTCCTCACAAAACTATGGTGGTAGCCAAGTAAGTAGAGATTATTATTTCCTCTAACTGAGGTTTTACTTCGCACTGGTTCCATGATGGCTGATCAATATCTGATCTGCAATACTGAGGTATTAATTTTAATTTATTTTTTGTTAGCAGAGTGGATCATCATACTCACAAAATTACGGTGGCAACAAGGTAAGTAGGCCACAATTTTCTTCTAGTGAGGATTTTCATAATATCTGATAAGTTATCTAGGTATCTAGAAAGTTGTATTTGTTCAAAGGACTCCCAGGCAATTGTCTATTCCAGCTTTATAGCCCCCCAACAAAATCAGTTTCTTCTGAAGTAGCATTTGTATTTCTTTATAGGGTGGATCCTTCTCACAAAACTATGGTGGTGGCCAAGTAAGTAATGCCCTGTTTCCCTACTTGTACATCACTTCATACAAGCTCTAGCCTCTGCTCAAAATCAGGTTTTCTGTATTGTAATCTTCTCTGATTTGGTTTTGTTTGGTTGTTTTAAAGGGTGGATCGTACTCCTCAGACACCTATTATGATGGTCAGGTAACTAGTTCTTTCTTTCTCCTACTTATATATTATTCTACACTAATCTTTGTGGTCCCTGCATCATCTTTCTCAAAGATGTACAAAAACATAATAGTTTCTGTAGTCTTTTTGGTTTGGACTAGTTTTGGCTTTTTTCTTTACTGAAGAATGGAATGTTCCCTGTAAGCAATTGTTGCAGCCGTGTATTTGGCTCTTTATTTTCCTCTTAAAGAATGTATTTTAATTTAACTCAGCTTTTTCTTTCCATGAGCCTCAATTCTGTCTTGCAGAGTACAACACTAAATTGTATGTCTAACAATCCATTTTTGTGAGGAAATAACTGGTATCTGATATCCTTCTAGGATTCACAAGATTTCTCAGACGATAATCCCAATGCCTGTGATGATGTGAGTATACTTTCTCTAATATATTTTAATCACAACATTTTTCATGTTGTGACAGCAAAATATTGCACTGCTTGATGCAGTCTTGTGAGCAGAATGATCCAGAAAGAATGTTGAGTTCCCACACTAATAGCTATTTCAACAACTGCATGTTTTTCTTACTGAAAATTGTCATGGAAATGTTTAAAAATACATTTTGTGCTTTTAAATGCATTTAACTTGATGAAATTCAGTAGGATTGTTCAGGCTGGCAAAGAGAAGGCTCTGGGGAGATCTTACAGCGGCCTTCCGGTTTCTGAAGGGGGCCTACAAGAAAGCTGGAGAGGGGGAAAATAAATCCCGTAGGCAAGCTTTAAATACATACAATGAAAGAGAAAGGATAGAGCAGTATATATCCCACTGCTTTTCGTGTTACATTTCTACCAATCTGCAGTTGCTATTAAAATGTTTTTCAGACTGGAATGGTAGGATTTCAAAGTCATTTAGGCAAGGCTGTGGAAGATGTGAGCAACAAATTATTTTTATTATGTCTGTATGTAGTATCAGAAAAAATCAGGTTTCTGTAGGCTTACTGTATTTAAATATTTCTTAAAGAAGAAAATAATTTATTCTTTTCCAGAATGACACTACCTATAGTGCCAATGGTCGGGTAAGTAATTTTTTTTTCTTTTGCAGTATTCAAATTATTATGATTAATGACAGTGTTAGTAACTGAACACTTCTACATTAGACCTGTGGGCCTAAAATTTTAGTGTATGAATGCTTTATAACACCCTTCAAAAAGTTAATTTAAGAGTGAGATATTTGATGATCTATTTCTCTGTAGTTAGTCCCTTCTAGCCATTCTCAAGGCTGCTAAACGATTATTTTAAACTGTTCAATACTTCTAACACAATTTATTGTAGTATATGCACTTTGGATAATTATTTTGGAATTAACCATCTGTGTACATGAAGCATGTAGCCACCTCAAGCATTTTCTCCTTGTTCTCATTTAAACTTGTATATATGCTAGTAATGTAAAGTAACTCTGGTAATACTTTTTTTGCCAAGACTTTCCGTCTCTTCTACAAGCAGAAACTGTGATTAACATGGATAGCTCATGACCAAGAAAATATACCATTGTGTAAATGAATGGCATTTTTCTGTACTTCTTTCTGTTCATAGAAAAGCTTTTTCCATCTGTTACTGCCATCTAGAGTAACCTTCTGTCACCAGCTACTTGCCTTCAGTTGTCAGCCGCATACTTTACTGCTATTTTTCCTCTCTAGCTCTTTAGTACTGCACCAAAAATGTGTATTAGGAAGTAAGGAGGCCTTCTGAAAACATCTTTTGGTTTTGCTTGTATTTACATTGAATGCATTGCATTAGGTTTAATGCAAAAATTTCTGCAAAAGAAACATCCTTCAACAGCAAACCCTGTTTAAGAGTCTCCTCATTTCCTCCTTTGTTCACTATGCTGCTATTCTCTTGCTTATCGCTGTCCAGTGTGTATTGCTAGACTTCATTGTAAAAGAGTTTGCTTCTAAATCTTCTCACAAAGAAGGGTGGGGGAATATTAAAAAAAAAAAAAAAAAAACAACAACAAAATTTGTTATACAGATTGTTCTCTAAATGACAGTAGTTGTGCTGAGGGAGACTCCGCTAGGCAGGAACTTCTAATGAAGGAGTGATAAGGTGAAATCTGATGAAGAATATTTAATGATAGCTGTGGTATAGCATAGCTGCTGGCAGATTGCAGAACTCCTGAGAAACTGACCAAAATTCAGGTGATAAGCTTGACACAAACTTTGCTTTTGTTACTACATCCATTACTGATAATTAAGCCAATTTACTTTAAAGTGGAATCACCTTTTGAATGTACTATAGATATAGCTTGATAAACAAACTGGTTTATACTTTCACAATTTCATACTGAATTGTGAAAAAAAAAATACTAAAAGAGAGACCTTGCTGCCTCCCTGTTTAGTAGGTGTGTTTTATGGTGCAGTTAAGTCTGAATTGTGTATTGATTCCACGGGAATAGGCTGATGTGGTTTGCATTCCTATTTGTACAATATGAGGGTTCTGGCAGATAGATGACACTTTCCTCTCTTGCTCCAAAGCTAGTCTGTCAATGTTAGTTACTTCTTTTTTTTTTTTTTTTTTTTTCAAATAACTCTGATACAATATTTTCCACTGTGTTATTTAGTGAAAGTGAGGTCAGTTCACTGGACATTGCCACCTTGACAAGTTTAGGTAGATTTTTCTGAAAGTATTTTGTGTGGATGGCTGAGTCTATAAAGTAATAACTGGCTTCTGGCTCCTTTACAGAGTTCTGGTTGTGCAAAGAAGAAAGTTGTTGTTGCTAGGGTAAGTAATTTTTTTTTCATTTATTTTTTACTGTTTGTAGGATTTTTACACTAACTATATCTAATTTGTCCCAGTTATTTCCCTAATTATGTTTTCCCTAATTAATATTCTCCTATTTAAGGAAAAGGTAAAATAAAATAGCTGGGCTATTTGCTCTTTGGGTGAATTTACTTTAAAGGAAGTGTGCACATATACACACACACACACACACACACATATATATGAAAAAAGGACGTGAAAATCCTGCTATGAGGCACAGGGCAGCTCAAATTCCTGTTCTTCAGGAAGCACATACAGAGTTGCTCCAAACTATAGTTAAAATTAAATTAGTGTCATACAAACAGAGGTCAGCTAAAATTTTAGCTGAAGATAGAATAATGAATAAAAAAGAATAATGTTTGCTAATTTATTGTGCATGTTGCGGAGGAGATACAGATATGTGTATTGAATAGCTTCAAGTCAGACTCAGCAGGAGTCTATAAAAATGATGTACAAATAAATTTTATTTTATAATAAGGCATTCCTACTTAATGTATATATTGACAGGTTTGGAGTTGTTGTAAATAAATAATATGGAAAAAAAGAAAGCCTGTCACTGATCATAGAGTTTTCATCTCCAAATAGTAAATGTTTTTATTTTTTTACAGGATACATCACATGTTTTGAACAGAAGAGACTATGATGTCCAGGTAAACCATTCTTGTTGCTTTTTCTGAACTACTGCTGGTGTTACAGCTCCTTGGTGTATTACCTACAAAAACAGGAATAAGGATCTAGTTTCCACAAGAAAGTATTCTATTTAGGGTTAGGTAGTTCTTTCCCAATAGAAATATGTATTTTAATTTATTACCCTTACAGAAAAATGAGTCACTTCTTGTTTCTTCACAGAATGAGTCTTCTACTTCAAACAGCAGCCACACTAATGTCCAGGTAATAACAGGATGCCTATTGCATGATCTTATTGCAAGGAGCTTTCTGAGAAATTATTTTTCATTTCTGAAAATTAGGTTCCACTAATTTATCTGCACTGAGGGTTGCTATTTTGATTTGGCAGCATTTTACCTGTAATGTTATAATTTTGTACAATTGTAAATAATGATAATTGGCCTAGAATATACTGTCTCCTCTCCTCCTTCACTCCACCAAGCAGATAAGCATTGCAGGTGTTTCTTTCCATAAAATTTTGTAAAAGTTGTTTGCAAAACACAAAATAAATAGTTTTAGGATGTTTTTTTTTAGAAACAGTCCTGCTCTAGTGAAGGTAATGGCCAGGTACATAATTTTGTTTCATTTAGAATTTGGTAACAAGATACATCTTAGTGATTATGTACTTCTGGTTAAAAAAAAAAAAAAGAAGGTCCAACTTTCATGTTCTGTAGACTTATATGCTGCTGCAGCAATGTATATGTTATGGAATTATGTGAAATTTAACTGATCCAGAGTGGCACCTGATTCTGTTTTTCTTAATATTTTGTACTGTATTGGTATTCATGAGCTTCCCAGAGATCTGGAATCCCACTATGCCCAGCGTTATGTAGATATAACACTACAATAACCTCTGTCTCGGAGGATTCAAAGTCTAATTCAGTAGTACAGTCAGATCTCTGAGCTCCAGAGAGTAACGGTTTTCTTAATTAGTTTTCCTGATTCTTTTCCCTATGTATTTTATCCAGTTACTAATTGAATTTCATTTATGTTTTCAAAATGATTCAGACAGAGAGTTCTGAACATATAATGTTTGTTCATGCAGGGAAATAGTACAAAGAGTTTGTCACCTTACTTCTCACTACATAATTTTATACGTGTTAGATTCTGATAAAATTCTTCTACACAAAATAACTGATTTCTTCACAGGGTGGATCATTTATTGCAACTGGTGGTGGATCAAATAGTCAGGTCAGGATTTTCTCTATTTTTTGTTTTGCATGGGGGATTGTTGTTGTTATGCATTTAATTGTAAATTAAGTGACGCTGTTCAGATTAAATTTATCTGAAAGGGTTCTCTGAAATCACTTCTTAACACTTCAATTTCACTTATGGTTTATTGGTAAGAGCACAATGATGGTTCTCTTGACTACACAGATAATTCTCTCTTTATGAGGCATCTGGCATTGAGACATAACACTGAGAGATGTAGTATCAGGCCAACTTCCAAAGTAAACATTAAATGTATTGAGCTATGCTGTCCTCTCATTTGTTCTAGGTACAGGAAAGGTCACAGCTACTGTGTAATCCCACAGACTTTCTTCCACTAAACGCAGTTTCATATCTGAAATAAGATTTTTTTTTTTTAAACTTTCACAAAACAATAATTGTTTCCTCTTTTTTAATTTATAGGGTGGTTGCATTTGTCCTGATGGAAGCAGTGGTAATAGACAGGTAATTCTCTTTCTGAGTTTGTACTTTCATCTACATAATGGAGTATTTTGAATTAAGCACCTAGTAAGTATGGACATTTGGGTAACACCAAACATTATTGATAATTTCATTAGTATGGATAGAATTATATACAATGAAATGGAAGAATGAGTTCCACTTTAACTGCATAATTACCATTTGGCTAGTAACTTTCTGGAACTGTGTTTGGTAATCCAGATGCTCTGTCAGTTGACTATTATTATTCATTACTTTCAGAAATCGGAGTCAATATGCACTGCAGTAACCACAGAATTTAATTGTATGCAGCTTAGGCTCCTTGTCCTTCTCACTGGTGCAAAAAATGCTGTGATTAAAATGTCAAAATCTGAAAAACATTTCAAAACATAATCTCTTAAATGAGTATTTAAACTATTCTTTCCTTTAAAGAGCATCACTGCAATTTCATGATCAATGGCACTGAATAAACTTTTCTCTTAGGCAATGCACCTGTGCCAGGAAAAAGCCCAAGGAATGTGATTACATGGGCATTATGGACTAGCTTTACCAGGCTTCTGGCTTCACTTGGCTTTGCCAGGTGAATTTGGATTTTAAAGTCACCTGTCATCTACCAGAATGCTTATTTTTGACGCTTTTATTGAAGCTGTATTCACATAAACCCATTTGAATTGTGCAATATTTTTTTCAGCTTTCAATTTCAATGAGAATCAGATTATGGATTATTATTCCTATTAAAAAAGCATGCTATTTAAACAAACTAATTGTATAAAAAAGTACTGGTTTCTGAATTTAACTACCATTAGCTAACATATAGCAATGGTAATTTTGGTCAGGTAGAATACTGCCTCTTTCATATAATTAAGGCTGAGTGGTAATCATCACCTACTTGTTTTAAAATACAGACTAATCTATTAAAATAACTAATACTGAAACTTCATCGAGGAAAATCTTCTTTATTTGGCATGTGACTGTAGTACTATATAAGCAAATCCATTTACAAGGGAAAAGATGGATGTCTTTATGTAAGTTTTCATTCTATCGGTGCCTCTTTCTTTGCATGCTTAAATTGGTGCACAAAGAGGCTTAGTTTTTAACAGCAAGGTACCACAGCTTGGCCAAGGGGAGGAGAATGTATTTAGTTGCTATCAAACAATAATTTTCAACATGAAGAAAATAAGATATCTAAATTGGACATGTTAGAAAAACAGTTCTCAGTGCAGATGTGTCCACTTTGATACATGAGACTCGTATTTGTGATGTTATTAGCTGATAGAATTAACGCATGATAAACTATGTAGCAATAGTCTTGATCTTTGTCTTCACCCAACGGTAAAGTTCAGTGATCTTTGCAAAGGAATAAAGTGAATTAAAAACTGAACTTATTTTCATTTTATATCCAGGGTTAATCCTCTATATGTGGCAGATTAGCATGTAAACACATTGGCCAGGATAGGCAGGTTCATTCTTTTGAATAAAAAAAAACGAAGTATAGGTAGATGGGTATGTTTAAATAAACCAGCATTCATAAATCTCACTCAAAAGAGACAGTGATCTACTTCCATGAAGTTTCTTCATCCCTGGAGGAAAATTCCTACAAAAAAGCTTTCTTCTAAATTTAAAAGCAATGAGTTACATGAAGGTCTCTTCAAACCTGGAAAATATTATAAATTAACAGTCAAAGTTCTACATATTTAAACCATCTTGTTTCAAAAGAAACAATTGGTTTCCTTATGTGGATCCCCAAATTCCTCACACTGCAATTACTCCACTTTTTCTCTAAGCTTCATCCAAAGGCAAGAGCTCAGTCTACAAGTAGTTTCTGAAGAAGCAGTCTAATCATAGAATAACACTTTGTCTGTTTTCTATGTAAAGGAGGGGTGACAATAATGATGGATGTTATGTACTGGTAAACAGTCTTCTCCTTTAAGTGGTGAGCTGAAAAATCTGCTCTCCCAAACCTCATTTACACTTTGGAAGTTCAGTAATCTGGCAATTTTTAAAAACATGACCAGAGTCATGATCATGTATAACAATATAGTCTGCCAGGTATGACATAGGATTCTGTGATTAAAAAAGTAAAATGAAAAGTTACGATTTCTTTCAGGTCTTTTAATGTGAACAGAAAAGTACCTGCTAAAGGTTTCCTTATCTCTAACAAAAATAACCAGTGTCTTCTTTCAACGATAGCAGTAATGTCCTGTTTGAAAGCTCTGTTTTGTAAGAACAGAAATTCAGAAATGGACTCACTCACATAAATGTCTGTTTGCAAGAAAATAGCTAGTCTGTGTTTTCATTTCAGGGAGCCCCAGGTTCTTCACACAGCACATACTCTGGTAACCAGGTAAACATTCAGATTCAATGCCCTATTCAGAAGCTCCATCTAAAAACTTCCCTGAAGGAGTAGCCAAATATAAACCAGTAACACATTCTGTCTTCTGCACAGGGAGGGCCTTTCTTCTATCCTGGAGGATCCTATGGACAGGTAGTTGTTCTTCCTCCCTTACCAGGACAAAGCAGACTCCCATCATCCTGGTTCTTTCACTCCCGATAGTATGAGTGCCATGACGTGCTATAATTAGAGACATGACAGTTGCCTCTTAGAGTAGAAATCTTAAATTGCCCTTGTGAGGTTTGACAGGGAACAATGCAGAGTGGTATCTGCAGAGCTTCTGCAGGCTAAGAAAACTACTGCCAGAAGACTTCTTCCATTTCAACCATACTGGTCTTGACTTTTCTTTAGGTACATAAGCTTAAGTCAGAATTGGGAGAAAGAGTGTAAAGAGAGAACCAGATACACTGGTATTTAAATACTCATCTGCAAGAAAATAGCTGGTCTGTGTTTTCCTTTCAGGAGGGCCCAGGTTCTTCCCACAGCTCTTACTCTGGTAACCAGGTAAATATTTGGGTCACTGTGCCTGCACAGGAGCAGTCTAGAAGTCTTCCTTGAGAGAACAATTTCAAGTACAAAACAGTAACTGTTTTTGTTTTCTGTACAGGGAGGATCTTCCTTCTATCCTGGTGGATCTTACGGACAGGTAAGTAAGTGGTTTTCCTCATTTGTAAAGGTAACAGCCTTCTGTTTTTTTCATTACCATACTGCCATATTCAGAAGGAAAACTCTTTCTTGAGGGAACCAAAATAATAATATGTTTCTTTATTTTCTGCACAGGGTGGGTCTTCTGTCTATGACAGCAGCAGTGAGTCCTACGGTCAGGTAAATACTCTCTTTTTTCTCTTTAAATAAAGGGTGCTGAGGGCCAATACCATGGCAAAATACAGCTATATTCTGTATTTTGGCTCTCGTTATATTTTAATGAAAGTAGTTTTTTTTCTTTGCAGTCTGAATTTGCATGTACTTTTAACTAAGTAGCCTGAAAGTTTATAGGGGAGTAGAGAGTGGGGTGCCTCCAGCTGTTAAAGCTTATTCTCCTCAACAATGCTAGCTTTGAATGATCTGCAAGAGGAAGGTCTCTTCAAAAGTGGAAAAAAATTTGAGTTTAAAATGTTAGATTAGTGTTTTACAGGGACAGAACTATGAGTTCCTTAGTAGCAACTGATAACTAAGAAAAATTCATATTTTTTAAATCTCCCCAGAAGGGGATCCCTACATTAAGCGTAAAAAAAAAATAATAAATCTGTTGGCAATATGAAAATTATTTATGTTTTCTGAACAGGGTGGATCTTCCACATACAGTGGTACTGGAGGTTATGGCCAGGTAAATATTATTTGTCTCATACATCAAAAGCTTAAGCTTGCTGTGTTGTTTCTTATGTGCACTGGGTTCCATATTTCAATTACTTTTAAGTGATGACCATGGAAATGCTATTTTACCTTTTGTTTCTCTTTATATTTATTTACCCTTTTACAACTCCAAATGTTTCCATAACGGAGGGAAGGTGATGCACTATATAAAGTAATTGCGCCACTGTGACTATTCAATGCTTTAGCTTCTCTATTGTTTATGAATTAGCTCATTCAAAAGCAAAATATTTTGTGCATTTGTTTTACACACCTTATTTATGCAGAAACTGTTGGAAGTCCAGGGCAGTGCACATACTATATTTGAAGTCTGCATTTGTTGATGGGGAATGTCATTGTGGGATCATTCTGTAGGGACCATTTTGTTCAGCAATACATTTTAAGCCAGCTGAAGTCATATTGATTTATTTATTAAAAATAGTAAGGCATATAATTCAGATTGGTTTTTCAAAGAAAATTGTGTCGTATTGTTACTTCTGGTGCAAGATTTAGAAAGTAAGCATAGATAATGGGATTTTTGAATGTAAAGAATGGTTAACTTTGGAATATATTTTTTTAACCTCTTCTGCTTAAGCAACAGGTGAAGTTATGTATCTTTTCTTGCACATTCCCTGGTTTACAAAAATTGGAGATTCTAAGTGGCTGGTTCTTTTTATTTTTCTATTTCATATTCTCCACAAGCAAGATCATGTAAGAGTACTTTTGATATGAAAACAAATGTTTTTTCATTATTTTACAGGATTCACCTTCCATAGGAGGCGGTGAAGCTAATGCCAGTGTAAGCATTTCTTCTCAAGTATATTAGTACCAGAATATACTACCTATTAAACTATCTAGGTGCTTACATAGACTTTATCTTATCATCTTATCTTCAAAAGCTCCTTCACAGTACATTCTAATCATCTGTGGTGTTTAGTAATTTTCTGCAATAACTTAACAACTTATTTGAAATTATATTGTTTCTATAGATAAAGGAAAATGTAGATTTAAATTATGTCACATTATTGTGCTATGGTATGATAAGGACTTAAAATTATAGTTACAACAGTTCTGAATTGTAACAATCATACATTTTGTGAATCAATTATTATGGAAGCAGCATTTACAAAGGAAATTTACAATTTTCCTTTATTTCACAATTTCCATTGAAACTTAGTATGTGCTCATGGTATGCAAAGCAACCAGATACATCTTACCTCCAGCAATTTAATTTGGCTACTTTTTCACTGAGTTAAATTAATTCAGTAACACTAATTGAAGTACAAGAACAGTACTATCAATATGTCAGATCAGCCATTCTTGTTCTTAAGGCTTATTTTCTGTGACTTATTTCCTTAGTAGTATATTCCATATATGTTTACTATTCTGGACTCTCATAACAATTCCCACTTTCAAGCTTAATTGCTCTTAAAATGCAGATTTATTTTAAAACTCAACTTTTCCTTGTCTTTTTGAGAAAACACATCATAATTAACCCTTAATCATTATCTCACTTTATTCTTTTTCTACAATATAACTTCCCTTATCAATACTGTACAGACTAGTTTTCTCTCTTTCTACCTCCAATTCACAGTACACTTCATTTGTGTTTTTCAAATGCCAGACATCTAAGATTCAAGTTCCTTCATCTATATATTTCATAGGAGTGGTCTGTTTTCATGTACTGTGGTGAGAACTGCTTGCTTTTCTGTTTAAGAACATGCCTTTCTTCCTGACTAAAATATATTTCCTATTAATTCTGGTGAAGCTGTTTATAAAACTTTCAAAGTTTAATGTCTCATTTTCTCAGTCTTGAAGGATTGATTATACTTTAACTGGATTTCTAAGAAGTATGTTTTCTAGTGTCCTGGTTAGTAGAAAATTGTTCTCAAATTTTTAGAAATTCAGCTGTGCACTTTAGCCACCAGTATAGTGTGTCATTAGTTTACACACAGTTTCTGTATCAAAATCTTCTTGTGGATATCCAGCAAAGCTAAAATATGATACTACAGAGGGCTCTGAGGCCCTCTGAAAAAAAAAACTAAGGTATAAACAACATTGATGGGTACCACTGAGATCTTACAAGAACCAAGATGGCTTTTAAAGTGCTGATGTTTTCCCCTATAGCATTCTAAGAGGAAATAACATAGAGATGTGATCTCATTCATTTATTACACTACATCAGGATTCATCTTTCCAAATATAGAAATGCCATTCTCCAGAAATGAGCAAAGAATGAACTTGAAAGAATTCTGCTTATGCTACAGCCTACATCTTTAACGTTCCCAACAAGTCATGCAAACAAGCAGTAGTTTTCTTTGCCTTCCACCCTTGGTTAGAAAATAATAGAAATATTGAAAGTCCCCTTCTTTGGAGGTTTTCAAGACCCACCTGGATGCAGTCCTGAGTAACATGCTCTAGCTCTGGGCAATCCTGCTTCAGCAGGAGAGTTGGACTAGATGATCTCTATGGTCCCTTCCAACTCCAAAAAATTCAGTGAAATTCAGTGAAATTTGCCATGGAATAACAAGCTTCTAATATTTTTTAGGATTCCACCTCACCATCTGACAGCCGGCAGAGTGAACGGGTAAGCACTTCTTCCTTACGTGTTGCCAGGGTATCTGCCCCAGTGCTTGGCAACTGCTAGCCACCTATATTGGTGGTGTGGCAGCTTCCAGTGTGGAATAGAAAGTCCTCAAGCACAGAGGGAATGACAATATGGCTAAAGTGTTAAAGTACTGCTAGAAATCCCAACTGATGCTGCGGTGTGCTCTTAAATCTCAAACTCACAAACACGGTACCACAATTTACTTGTTCAGATTGCTGTGCTTTTTTGCTCGTTGCCTGACTGCAAAACGCTTCAATATGAGTGGTTCCATTTTCCTGTCATTTTACTTATTTTAATGAGAGTTAAATGACACAGACTGAGAAATTATTTTGTTGGAGATATAAGAACTTTTAATCATTATATCCAAAAGAATATCTTTCACCAAAAGCACAATTATCAACAGGCAAAAAGGGGCATGTGCTGTTTTATAGAGGAAGACATTTTTTTCTTGTTCTTGAACAATCCATGAGAGAAAATTAAGGAATGTGGAGAAATAATGTTCAGCTTCCATCCTGATCTTTCCATACTACAAAAGAAAGGAAGTTTTTGGGTTTTTTTCATGTAATTTCAATACATTTTTCCAGGATTTTTATTCCCCAGGAGGCAGCCAGTCAGGTGGACATGTAAGCATCTATTTTATTCATTATTTGCAGTTCCCTTCCAAAATGGCTGTTCTATTTAAAAATTATCCTGACAAGTAAATTATATGCAACTGTTTATCTCCTAGAATTTCTTATTACATTAGCTATCATGTCTTGTGAAACTAAATGGCAAACTGTTAAAAAAAAAAAAAATTAAAATGTGTGTATGACTATTCAACAACATAGTTGCCGTTTCCAGAAGCCATTTTTAACAAAAATACATTTGCTCTACTTTTTGCAGGGATCATCTTTTCAAAGTGGTGGCTACTCCAGCGGACAGGTAAATACTAACTCTTTATATTTTTTACCTGAACTATCTGTTATAAAAAAACTTGATCCTCCTATTGTATTACAGCAATTTTGCCATCTGAGAGCAAGACTCACTGGGTACTCAAACATGTTTTCCTTACATATCTCTACATAAAAGTCCAAGTGTAAGCAGAGTGAGCAAAACACAATTCATATATTAACTGATGTTCTAACACCAGGAAACAAATGAAAGTAATAAATATTTTGTATTAATTTATACTTTTAAAATAGTAATTAGTTATAATTTTTTTTAATATAAATTAAGTTATTTTTATTTGTTTTTTAGGACTCCTCCTCATCCGGAAGCAACCAGTACGGTGGTCAGGTAGGAAATTTTTCTTCAGTATTATTTTTTTTTTGTGGTTTGTTTTTTTTTTCCCCAATATATATATTTCAAGAAAATATTAGCAGGTTGGTAATACCTAAGTTTTCAGACTACTTGGGGGGTGAGGAGGGGTTATCATCATTAATTTTTCTATATATAAAATCGTGTTCCTAATCGGATAGATCTTTTCAAACATAGTTTAGAGAGTAAAAGACAATACATTGTAATCACATATGTAGATATGAAACTTAAAGAAAATCCTTTAAATGAAAATATAACATTTACAGGGTTCAACTTCTTCAGGAGGCAGACAGTCTGGTGGACAGGTACACTTTTCTTTACACACACCATTCAGTTGTGTTAATGTCAGGCACTCAAAATATACTTTGTGTATCTTTCCTTCGCAAGAACTGTTTTCCTTCACCACTGTCCTTTTTGCCCAAAGCCTCAGCAACATGTTTTTTTCTTTATCCATGTCATTCAGACACCTCGTAGGTCGTAGCAGCCAGTAGTAACTGCCTGAATGGCAGCTGTAGTTGAGCTTTTGTACCTGTGTTGGTGCTAAACATTTTTCTTATACGTTTCGTGCAGATTGAAAGTGGCCATCTCTGGCCATCTCTCAGTTAGTTTTATCAGAGTAGAAATCGCCTGTTTCCTGTAACACCTGTAGCATGAAAGAATACTGCATGTATTCCAAGTTCTCTGGCAGGGGGGAGAGGGAAGAAAATTGTTTTCTGTAGTGCTACTCAGAATTTTGTTACTTGTCCATTTGGTGAGTAAGGTTTTTAAGCTAAAGATTGTAGATAACAAAATTAGAAGTTTTTTGCCTAGTCAGAGCAGTAAGTGTGGGAATAGTTGCATAGGATGAAGAGAACAAAAAATAGACTAATTTCTAGAAGTTGGGCACTTATAACTTTATGGCTTGCATACCTGGGATGGTAGAAAAAGTGATCTGAATTGTAACTGAAGTCCCTTTCATTCCCTTGCTCTTGATATCTTAAATATTTGTTGCAATCTTTACAGGGTGGATGTGATTGTTCTGGAGGAAGTTCTGTAAGTGTTATTTTTTCTTTACATATTTTCTTTTACTAAATTATTTAACTGGAAAATTATCTGTGGTCCTATTTATTTCTAACTTATTTTAATGTACTCTTAATTCTATATTCATTGTTCCTTTGGTGATTTACATATTACTGACATTGTGGGAGTTACTTCTCATTATGCCAACATCATTCAGAATTACAGAATCATAGAATCATTTAGGTTGGAAAAGAGCTTTAAGATTGAGTCCAACCATAAACCTAACACTGCCAAGCCCACCACTAAACCATGTCCCTAAGCTTCATATCTACATGTCTTTTAAATACCTCTAGGGTTGCTGACTCAATCACTTCCCTGGGCAGCCCCTTCCAATGCTTGATAATTCTTTTGCTGAAGAAATTTTTCCTAATATCCGTTCAAAACGTCCCCTGACATAATTTGAGGCCATTTCTTCTTGTCCTGTCGCCTGCTACTAGGAAAAGAGACTGACCCCCACCTCTCTACAACCTCCTTTCAGGTAGTGGTAGAGAGCAGTAAGGTCTCCCCTCAGCCTGCATTTCTCCAGGCTAAAGAACCCCAGTTCCCTCAGCTGCTTCTCATAAGTCTTGTTCTCCAGACCCCTCACCAGCTTTGTTGACCTTCTCTGGACACGCTCCAGCACCTCAATGTCTTTCTTGTAGTGTGGGACCCAAACTGAACACAGTACTCGAGGTGTGGCCTCACCAGCAACCAGTGTCAAGTACAGAGGGATGATCACTTCCCTAGTCCTGCTGCTCACACTATTTCTGATACCAGCCAGGAACCCCCAAAGTTGGCAGCAAAGTGCATTCTCTGGGCAGTGACTGTCAGTTAGCATACAGTATTTACAGAGATGTGTATCTCTTCTCAAAACATAAAAAAAATGATTGCATTAAATAGCAGAATTAATTCACAAAAGATCTATCACAAAGGGAAGCTAAAGTAATATTGTCTGCAAAATTGCTACCCATAAAAGCTGTCTCAGAAATCAATGTTTACCAAATTAAATAAAAAACACAAACTGAGCCACTTCTCATTTGTGCTTTTAAGTCCATGTGAAATTGTTAAAGACTGTGAAATAGGGTGATACATGCTTTTCAAAGCAAATCACATGGTGTCAATCAACATGTAGTATGTAAAGGATATTCCTGCACCTTGGGTAGCGTTCTGTTTTTGTATCATGGGTAGATAAATACAAAATGATACTTTGTGAGTTATGGTCTTCCAGGCCAAATAAAATTATTTGCTATCTCGGCAAATTAAGAAAAGTAAGTGAAGTGTAAGTGTAATTTAATTTCAGACAGTTATATTCTTCCTTTAAAATACCATAGAACAGGCATTCTAAAGTTTTGTTTCATTTTCAGTTTGTGATAAAAACAAAGTCTAATTTTTCTTGTTTTTCTTTTCTTTTTTTTTGCTTCCCTTACAGGGTGGATCCCCTACCTTAGCCAGAAGTGATTCCGCTGCAAATGTAAGCAATGTTCATCATCATGAACGCTTTTAATGTTCATGAGCTCTACAGCTCTGTAGGGTGCAACAATCAGTGCTGATGAACCGATGGCTGCACTATACACATTTAAGGAAGGGTTTGGTTTGGTCTAATCTGATCCCATGGACCAAAAGTCTGCTTACTACCTGCATGTATTGAGTGTGCCCCTGGAGAGCATTCTACAATTTTGTTTGATCTGAAAGGTGTCTAAACAAATTACAGTGAGTGAGGTGACCATCAGGAGTTTTGTCTCAAAGTCGCACTCCTGATCTGTACTTTAATGCATAGATGCATCCAATACCTCATCATGGGAGAGCAGATTTTACATACTAAATGTAGATCTTAGTTTTCCCCCAGTCTACCTCAGAACATGGTCTTTATGTTCTTTACAGGGCAATTTATAAGTCATTTACACAGTTCAGATTCCTTATGGAGGACACATTTCTGATAGATGCTTGACATTACATACTAAACACATAACAGTTTCATTTCTGTATGAGCCTAGCAGATCTTGTGGAAGCTCAGAGTACTCAAAAGGTCTGCAATACTCTGCAAGAATTAATATTAAAAGTTTTTTGTGAGGATGTCATTCTTCAGTGTGCTGATTTTAAAGTGAAAGAAAGAAGCTGCCTATCCAGTCAGATCCTTTGAAGTGAAATAACTGCTATTTCCTTTCTGAAAAGGCTCTGGAGGCAGCTATTCTGGTAGACAGGTACATACTAAATTTTAGATGTATTAACAAAGTAGAGAAGGCTAGACTTTACATTTTGAGTGGATTTAAAGCCCAAACAAAAATGTTAAAATAGAAATTTATATACTACTGTCCTCCAAGAAGTTTTGCTTTAAAATAGTTCTGTTAGAGAAAAATAACTGGTTTCTTTTCTTTTTTTCCACCCCCAGGGCTCATCATCTTCTGGAGGCAGCCAGTACAGTAGCCAAGTAAGCACTCATTCCAAAAGGAGAGCGACCTTGCCACTTTTGAAAACAATGGTTATTCACAAACTGAATTAAAATTCAGTTTTCATACAGGAACTATGTTAAAGAGCAAAACCTCAGTAAATGAAATTCATCACTGGGTTTGATATGTCCTAAAAATTATACATGATGGCTTTTTTTAGCAAATAATGCCCTTGTTTCTGTGAAACTTGTGTAAAGAAGCTCACACAAAAAAATAGGTGCGGGGGAAGAATGAATCAAAATGTAGCATTCTTGATTTCTAGTGGACCTAATTTCATGAAGAAGAAAAACAAATCAAATCTCCCCTCTTTAAAGAGACAACTTCTTGTATGAGGTTTCAGTAAACTTGCTTCGTTTGGTTTTTAGAGTCCTGTTAGGTAGCCAATCTTTTACTGCCAGCTTTGACCCAGGATTCAGCTTTCCAAATAAAGAAATGCCATTCTACAGAAATGAGCAGAAAAAGAACTTGAAAGAATGCTGCTCTAACCTTCCCAACAAGTCACACAAATCAAGCAGGTTTTTTTGCCTTACATCCTTACTTAAGAACTCAGGTATTTCCCCAAGTTACCTTGTAAGGCTTGACCTCTAGTTATTAAAACATACTAAAAGCCCTGCTCACCTGCCTTCACTCTTACCTTGCTGTCTTGCTCCTGTTATTTTGGGAGACCCATGTTTTGATTTAAGGGAATCCTACAGCAGGTAATTCACTCATTTGGTATTCTTTACAGGATTCATATTCCTCTGGAGCTAGCCAGTACGGTGGACATGTAAGCTCTTACTTTTAATATTTTATATGGTACATTTGCTTTACCATTATTTGACTCTTACCAAGTAAAGGATTATCCAGACAGCTATATCAATTTAATATCTCAAGAAACTTTATAGTGATCTACTTTCTGTAGTAATATTGTGAATTCAAGGAAGACAAAAATATAGTTTATTCTGGGAAGATTACAAAAAAACAGTCAAATAACAAAATGCAGATGTCTTTGCTGCTTGTCACCATGAATAAGATATTCAGAAATAACTGATTTTCAATATTTTTCCAGGGGCCATCTTCTTATGGAGGCAGCCATTATGGTGGACAAGTAAGCATTAATAGTCCCCATTTTGTAGTTTTGACCTACGCAAACTTGCAGTATATTCATTTTCTACCCGGCTGTCTACCTTAGCTTTATTTATCTTAGTCTAAAATCTTATCAGTAAATCTTTCTCCATAGCGTAGACAAAATAAGTTCAGTTGAAAACCATTATTTAAGACTAAGAAAAAATAGAATGTGAAATACATGGTTGACTCAATGGGCTCATTAAATTTACAGGACTAGAGATCGTGTCTTTCTGAAATAAATTAGTACTTCATGAAGCTGACCAAAATTTTTAAAAGCCTTATGAAATGATTCTTTGACTCTATGAAATGGATGTAAAGAAGTTTCAGTTTCCTTTTTTGTTGATATTCAGGGTTCACCTTCCTCGGGAGGCAGCCAGTACGGTGGACAGGTGGGAATACTTCCCTTGTAGTGTTTACTACTTTATCCAAGAGATTTGGTAATTCTGTATGTAAAAGAACATTTGAAGGAGATGGATTTAATTTTTTTCCCATGTCTTCTTCAGTTTATTGCTAGGTATATAGTAGTTATAAATGCATGTGATACAATGCCACAGGGGAGCTTTTAGGAGATGTGATTTCTGATGCATCATGGTGAAGGCATATAAGTCTCACGCCTTTTTGCAGAGACTGGTTCAGTCCACTCAGTTTTGCCCTGAAAGAAATTAGGTACCTCTCCTTCACATGTGATACAGTTTAAAGGAGTCCTGTGACATGGATGTAGAGATCATTTATTTCATTTTGTTCAGGGTTCACCTTCTTCCGGAGGCAGCCAGTATGGAGGACAGGTGAGAATCTTCTCCTTTGTAGTCCTTATCCTAACACCCAGCTTCTACATCAAAACTTCGTATTTCTCTGTTGACTGAAACAATAATGTTTTGAGTAAACTCTTTTAATCTGGTAGTAGATGATCGGGTGTCTGAAGACATGATCTGAAACAATACAAAAACTATGAAGGGCCAGTATTTCTGTTGTATCACAGTAAATGCAGTTCTGGCCTTGTTCTACTCTCCAACCTGCCCTTCACATTCTGGAACCATTTCCCTTCTGCTGCTGTTACGGTTTCTTAGCTCTAACAGTAAGGAGTGGCTGGAAGCAGATTGCATTCCCCCTCTACCTTAACCTGTGGAATACCTCACTTTCTTCAGCAAAATGCAATAATAAGAGTTGACATCAGAGAAGCAATATGTCTCAGGAGGGCAACAGGGGAGAAGGTCAGGAGTTATAAAGAAGCGTTGCATGCCCTTGTAAAGTGAAAGATGATGGAGAGGCTTCCTAGTGCTGCCTTATGGTATAGCCTTTATTATGGACTGAAGTCCCCAACAAACAAACCCCTCTAAAAACTTTTATTGTCAGATTTATTGGAGAGAGAGTGGAGACATTTTCAGTCCAAATACAGTCTCCTGAAACAAGGTATATATTCCTAATAGTTAATGATCAGTATCACGGAAGATTCTTATGTTACAGACCATCCCTGGTTTGCACAGAACACATAAAGGAATAGGTTGAGTGTTCATCTTTCTGTAATCTTTGTACATTGTACAACAGAGAAAAAATAGTCTTTCTTTCAAATACCCTTAAAGAAGCTTTTTGATAGAGAAATAATTGACACCTTCGCTTCAGGGTCCATCTTTCTCAGGTGGCAGCCATTATGGAGGACAGGTGAGAATTGTTTTTCTATTTATGTGTTGTTTTTTCCATTGTTCACCTTTCTCTCTTTTTCTGTTTTGTGAAAAACAGAGTATTTTATAAAAGGGTGCCTTACACCAAAACAGTGTTTAGGCAGAACAGATGAATATATGACTTTCTGCTGTGTCCGCCCACTCAGGAAAGTAAAACATAGGAGAAGGCTGCCCTGAGCACACAGCCCAGTGCAGCGGTGCTACTCACACCTGCCTGAAGCTGACTTTGATTTAAACTTTATTGTTCTATTTAAACAGTTGCCATTGTAAAGGCCAATAGATTTTAGTACGGTTATACAGGAAGTGTTCGCATTCCTGTGACACTTAAATCCATGAAGGCAAATAAAAGTGTGTTTTTCTGTGACAGGTCATAAGTTAAAGAATGTGCAACAAATATAAATGCTTTCTCATTTCTTTAGGGTATAGCCTCAGGAAGCAGCCAGTATAGTGGACAGGTAAAATTTCTACTTTCATAGTATTTGCAGTTTTGGTACACAGTTCATTAGGAAAACTGACCTGTATTTTGGGGTGAAAAAAAAGGAACATTCTGAAAAAGTACAGTTTTTAGCCAAACTGAGTGAGGATTGCTAAGTTTGTGTCTGTCTGGTATGTTAGATCATGATAGGAGCAAATTATACAGGAGCCTGTGTGACCACATGGAAATACTTCCTTATACAGATCATGGTTCTAAGAAGCCTGTTTTTGTTGTTGTGTTTGAACAGAAGCCATTTGAATGACTAACGACCACAGAGAAAAAGTGAGAATATTACTCAGTAACACAGAAATAATTAGTTACTCATTGTTTTTTCAGGGCTATTCTTCAGGAAGCAGACAGTCTGGTGGACAGGTATGTGTGTTTTTTGTCCACACTGTTCAATTGTGCGAGTGTCAGGTACTCAAAATTTACTCTATGTATCTTTCCTTCACAAGAACTGTTTTCCTTCACCACCGTCCTTTTTGCCCAAAGCCTCAGCAACATGTTCTTTTCTTTTCCCATGCCATTCAGACACCCCGCAGGTCGTAGCAGCCAGTAGTAACTGCCTGAATGGCAGCTGCAGTTGAGCTTTTGTACTTGCGTCGGTGCTAAACATTTTTCTTCTTACACATTTCATGAAGATTGAATGTGGAAAGTGAGATACTGAATGGTGAACCCCTGGCCACCTCTCAGTTTTATCAGAGTAGAAATCACCTATTAGGCCTCCACTGGAAGTCATCTTTACTGTTTCGTATAGCACCTGTAGCATGAAAGAATACTGCATGTACTCCAGGTGTTCTGGCCTCTTTAGGAAAAAAAAACAAAACAAAGTATTTTCAGTAGTACTACTCAGAATTTTTTTACTTATCTTTTTGGTGAGTAAAGTTTTTTCTGTAAGTTTAAAATGAGAAAATAGAAGACTATATTTAAAAATGTGATCAGTAAGCACACAGCTAACCTGAAAGGACGGCGGAGAGACAAAAAAACCTGCTTTTTAGATGGAGCTTGGTGAGCCTGTTGGCAGGATTTTATAGTCCATTTTCTTGCAGTAGCAGCATGTGAGTTTTATTTACTAATTCAGAAGTCTCTTCCAGTCATAGACTCAAGAAAATAAGTTTGGTTGTGTTTTATACAGGGTGGATGTGTGTGCCCTGGTGGAAGTCCAGTAAGTACTCTTTGTCTGTCTATTTTGCATAGTATGTACACATACTGGAAAATTCCCAAGGAACTACATTTCTTGAAATAATTTTTGTCTGTGAATTTATATGTATGATTAAAGTTTTTTTCACATTCTGCCAAAATGAGAAATTTTGAACCTGCTAAGGACAAAGACATTAAGTGACTTGCAACTGTAGTATAGCATTCAAAACTAGCTACCCAGATGCATTTCTATTTTGAAAGAAATACATGGGAAATAAATTGCAATTTCCCCACCCTGGATTAAACAAGTAGTAATATTCTCCAGTATCTGTATTAAAGAAGACTAGTCCTCATTCTGTAAAAATATCCAGACATGAAAAACTGCTTCAAAGCATTTAATTTCTCTTGGTTTATAAGAGAGGCCAGGGACTTTTCGAAGAACCTGTTTCCCAAATACCTCATAGTTTAACTGCTGTGTAAGTGTTTTTCTTATGATGGTTATTATCAGTATGATTGAATGAGCAAAACTTACATTTAAAATCTTCACCCCAAATGCTTCCAAGTGTGAGCAGAGCAACACATTAAAAAAGTTAAAGCTATTTCCATTTTTCTGTCCAATTAGCGTATTCTCTATACTTTTGTAAATACTTAAAAAAAAAAAAAAATCAAAAACTGAAAACCCCACTCTTTTGCTGAAATTAAGCTAATGTACTTTTGAGGGAGGGTTCAGTTATCTGTTGTTTCAGTATAGTCAAAATTGCTTAGATGATTATTTCTCTTTCTTGGATTATGAAATCAAGCAAAAGCTGCATGCTCTAAGTACCACTCGTGGTGTATATGCCACTTCTGATTCTCAACAGTGCTGAAAACAACATATAAATTACCATCTCACTTCTCTTTGCAAGTAAATGATCTGAAGGAATAATGATGAATAGAAACAAAATCCTTAACTTGTTTAGTATACCTTTCTACTTGGTTGATTAATAATCAGTGCAAATGACTTGATCATTGCAATAGGTCAATGTGTTCTCTTGTTTTTCCTCTCCATGATGTTGAATTTAATACAGAGTAAACATTGCTATTTTTCTTGAATACAGGGCTCTTTTGGAGGAAACAGCTACCATGGTGGTGGACAGGTAGGCAATTTGTCTTTCACATTTACACAGATTATCTCCTGGGCAAATATGGCAACTGAGCCATGTTTATTCCTGAGAAGTCATTAAATATTGAGTTCAGTTTAGTCTCAGAGATGGGAGCAATAACTCCAGAAAGTTCATGTGGCTTTTATTGAATTACTCTTGATCTTTCTACATACTAGAGTCAAGATTTTCCTTTGTAGTTATAGCAGCTTTTTTACCTCAAAAAAGTTTGAAGAATAATTCACAGGATTCATCTTACTGCATAAACCACTATTATGATGTATGGATAAGTAGCCATTTGCCACTGCATTAATAATTTTTTAAAGCTTTTCCAGCTCTTCTCTTCATGAGTGTTTAGATTAGGTATGGGGGGTTTTTGATACCAGATAGTATTTAAGAAAATTATTTAGAAAAATTCCATATTCTTTTTACAGGGTTCATCTTATTCTGGAAGCAGTCAGTATGGTGGACAGGCAAGTAACTTTTCTTTGTTTTCAAGATCTTCTTCCTGCTTGCTATTTATGAAATGAAAAATATGATGCAGTGTATATACTGCCAGTCAGTTTTTCAGTGTCATTTTATTCTGAATAAATATCTGAAAACAGGGACCATTTCTCAGTAATTAAAATTGAGTAGCATGGACAAACTTCAGTTTAATGAAACTGCACAGATCATAACTTTAGGGTTTTTACCTCGGAACACCTCTTATCTCAAGTGATAATTTTAATTAACCACTTTTATGTTTCAGTTTGACATTGCTATGACACCAGTTCAAAATCTATTTTCTGTGTTATTTTTTCAATTATATTGAAATTATCCTTTTTTTCTGGTGTTTGTTTAGATTAAATACTTGGAAATTTGGTTCAAAATATACCAAAAGATATTGCTTTGAAAATATAAATTCTGGTGTGTTACCCATAATAATTCTACTTTCCCCATCTTCAGCTGCAGTTCGAGTCTCTTACTGTAAGCAGCTCCCTATGTACCTTTTGTAGACTTATTTTGTCACTGATCATGAAATCTTACTAGCCCAAACAGATGTAACGGATGGCTATCTAATAAGAAGGTGGAAGATATTTTTCATTAGTATTACTCTATTCACAGTGTTTCACTCTGCTATACTAAAAAATAATTTAATTTCTTTTTACTCCATTGGGAAGCATTTGAGTCCAGTATCACTCTTATTAAGAAAATCGCATATTGTAGCATGGTGAGGATTTTTAAAAGCTGCAAACCAATTGTTTTCCCAAATGGCTCATTTGGAATAATAAGGATGCTCTTACAATAGTACACATGATTCTCTCTGAACACGTTTGACCTCTCAGAAAACCATAAATAAAGCAGATTTTTTTTTCTCTTGAACAGAGCCATATTTAAAGACACTTTATATCTGTATATTTATGTCAAAGAATAGTCTTAGCAGGTGTTTTGGGATTGTTTGCCAAATTTACTACTTTGAACTGTTAGAGAACTTAGCAGAATTAAGTCAGAAGTCTTTCACTGCACCTTTTTTACTGAGCTCTCCTGTCAAAAAGTGCTTCTGTGGTGTTTCATTCTGCACAGGAGGGGGAAAAAAAAGTAACTGCTGTTATTTTGCCAACGTTTAAGAATTTTCGTTAAATTAACGAAATTAATTAAGTTTCCTGTGATTTTTTTTTTTTTTTAACAGGGATCTTCAGGAAGCAACCAGTATGGTGGGCAGGTGAGTATACTCTTCCCCTTCCATCACTCCTGACTCTTTCCCTGTACTGTCTGGATCAGGTCAGTTGCTTGATGCTGAAAGATACATTCATTTGGCCCTTTTACTGAGCTTAAATAATTGAGGTAATAGCAATTAAAGCTGTTTCAGCAAGCTGAATAAAAGAATTTGTTACAATTTCTACACTAATTCTTACACAGAATTACTGCTATGTAAAACTGTAATTGCTATACTGTATTTCATAACACTGCGTTCTTGATTCAAAATAACAAATTGCCAGTTTTCATGTGCAGTAGACAGCTTAAGTTTTAGGTACCCCAGTTACTTTTTTTCAAACAATACCCAAATAAGTTTGTCCTAAGTAATGCACAAATTGTCTCAAGATAGTAATAGAATATTTTTTTTTTTCATTCAATTAATAGATGTTTGATTGATTTCTTACAGGGCTCATATCCTTCTGGAGGCAGACAATATGGTAAACCAGTAAGTAAAAACAATTCAAGTTTACTTTTCTTTTTTCTTATGTATCTGTTTATATGCAGTTAGTTTGGACTAGACATCTTTCTGAGAATTACTGAAATATGCAAAGAGTGTCACATGATTTACTTATCTCAACAAATGCAAATATTTATTTTCACACTGCTCCACAGTTTTCAGCCAGCGTTTTATTCTGTAACTGAACTTCTAGTCAGTCTCTGGATTGGTTCTAGTAATCACGGAATGAGATTACCGGATCTTCATTACTTTTTTTGTAGGGGACTTCTGAACAGTTATTTCTGTTTGAATTCATAGTAATTGTACACTTTGTGTTCAGGGCTCACTCTTTTTTCATAGATTTTATATCCCTTTGTCTTAAGTATTTCTGGCTAGAAGAGAAGCTTCTGCTTTGAAGAAAATGTTTTTGTTTTCTTTTTGAAGACAATAATAGTTGACATTTAGCTATGCGTCTTTTCATCTTGTCCCATTTCAGACCACTTTTTTACTATGTAATGTAAACCTTGCTCTTGCTGTCATTCAGTGGCAGGNAGACCACTTTTTTACTATGTAATGTAAACCTTGCTCTTGCTGTCATTCAGTGGCAGGTGATATAAATAGGCACACACAATGTTTTAGTTTATCTCTTACAGGAAATAAGATGTATCCACCTGCTATTAAAAAGTGGGCACAAATGTTACATTTTCTTATTCATGAATCATAAAAGTCAGACATGGTGTGTGCCATATTTGATGGCATTTCTTAAAGAGTCAGAGCTTGTAAGAGTTCTGTTTGGCAATGCCACTCAAATAACCAGAGCAACTTTGCCAGAAAACTGAGTAAGACACTTGTAGAACATCTAATTTTTCAATATATATATCCCCCCCCATCTAACTGTAGACTGATTCCAGGTGAATTAAAGTTTAATTGGACCTCATTATTTTTTCCTTTCTGTATAATAAACACATTATAACTACAAAACAGCTCTTTCTTCTTGAAAACTTAAATTCTCTGACTAATACATCATTCAAAAGAATGGTTGTAATAGAAAGACGTTAAATATTTGTATTTCAGAGAAGATTTTCCCTGGGATTTTTGGATGACTGGACACAAAATAGTGTTCATTCTCCTGTGGTCCTTTATTCCAAATAACAAGAATATACTGAAGTACTAATAGGCTTAGATTGGAAAACGGGTATCTTTTTTCAGGGTTCATCTTCCTCAGGAGGCACTCAACAAGGAAAGCCAGTAAGGATGTTTTTCTTTCAGTATTCCGCAACCAAGGTAGAAATGTGGATATTGGTATTTAAATAGGTAACAATAATGAGGGTGAAATTTAAAATTATGCTACAATGGTAAATGTCTGAGAAAAATGACCAATAAAAATTGGAATATTTTGTTCAAATTCATTCCTCCCATTGCAAAGTTTTTATATGCTCTGTTACTTACTCATAGGAACATGTTTGGATCATTCTATTAAGAATGTTGTACTGAAATATCAGAATAACTGTTTCAGTTTCAAACTTTGTAGTTCAGTCAATGACACATTGCTTTCAAAATCCTCTGAAATTGTTCATGGAATACAGAGGACATAGCTGTGCTTGAGACAATTCAATTAAAATAGGGAAAAAAGTGCAAGAAAAAAGGTAAAATCAAAGTCAGTATCAAAACTACTAATATCTAGGGCATTTTCAAGACCACTTTGTGCTCTTTGGACACAATTCACTAAAAGTCTCATACAACAAAAATAAATGATTTATAACTGTTTTACAGGGCGGCTCTGCCTCAGGAACCACTTATTCTGGGAAACCGGTAAGAATATTTTCAACACAGAATTTTCATCTTCTTTTCTTAGTAAACAAAGAACCAGGGTGGTTTCTAGAGCAATTTCGGGATGATTTGGTCTGAAGAGAACATTCTGTATTACTTCCATTTGTGTTAGAGCATACTTTAAAA
>JAHREE010000157.1:5219187-5240027 GCA_033628505.1 Tringa tobata | reverse complement strand
GGTAAAGTCTTCTAATTTCAGACAATGCTATAAATTGTAAGGTGTTAGTTAATATGTAATTGCATTCCCTTTGTTAGACTTGGCAATGGTGGAATTTCCTGATTGAGTGAATTACTGATACAGCCTCCACTATCCTTGGCAAAAGCCTAGGTTTTTGGAGCAAAGTTGAGGAGAAATTGTTGGTTGATCTTTAGCAGTTACAATTTAATGTGTAACTGCTCTGTGCGTAAGTGCAGTTGCCAGTGTTAAAAAGCATCTGCGCTACTTTGAAAAGATCGAGATAGGGTTGTGACTGGGGAGCTAGATGATGTTACAGGAGCAAGGTACGCCAGTGTTCTACTGCATTGTGCTTGATAGCCTTGTCATGAAAACAATATCTGAATACAGTGATATTTTTAATTTTTTTCACCAGTTAACAATTTTTTTAATGTAATTGGAGAAATTGGAAATACTGCCTGAAGGAAATCTTCATGTGAAAAAAATCTTTGTTGCTCAGTTTCTGCTAGAAGAGTAAGGAAAAAACTTTGCTAGAGGATTTGCTTTTAATAATACTTCTGAAGAAGAATACAAGCTCTAAGAAAAACAGCTTTTTTTTTCCATAGTATACTTAATCCACATTATAATGTATTCAGCAAGAAGAATGAGTAACAAACTGAAAAACAAAAAAAAGAGCAAGGTAAGTTTTTAAATGATGGAATGATTTGCAGTGGTTTAGTTGAAAAGAGTCGTGTATTTGGGGAGAAACAGCTGACAAGTATAGATGACTTATGGGAGGGAACAGAGAAGAAACCTGTATCAAATATGACAAATATGGAAAAGATTGTGACATTTTAAAACATAGAGGAAGTCTTATAAAAATAGATTTGTCAAGTTCTGTGAGGTAACTCTTGCTCCACCTTCCAATTGTGCTTATATTTGTACAGGCATAGCATCAGAACTGGGTTCACATTTCACTTAAGAAATACAAGAACACTGTCCTGTGTCCTTAATCTGTCTTGATTTCAAAGCAAATGCCCAGGAACTGTGTGCATACCTGTTCCACTGGAATGAAATAGTATGCCTTACTTTACTTTCTGTTTCTCATTCTTAAACTTGACCTTTTGCAGTTTTAAGAGGCTGGTTGTCTGCTTATGTTTGGCTTTGTATTTTAGCTAATGTGGAAGTGCCTTTTGCTTAAGCAGTCTTAAACTTGTTGATCATAAAATGCAATAAGAACTAGCAATGGCAATAGCTCCTATAACTTGGCTATTACTAATTACTAAATTACTAATTACTAAAGGGGATGAAAATCTGCAAGTCAGAAATTTATTCATTTTGTATGAATGAATATTATGAAATGGAAATGTGTGAAGTGAGGTTGTTTAGTCTGGAGAAAAAGAGGCTGAGGAGACACCTTATCACTCTCTATCCCTACCTGAAAGGAGGCTGTAGCAAGGTGGGTGTCTGTCTCTTTTCCTGAGTAACAGGCAACAGGACAAGATGAAATGGACTCCAGCTGCGTCAGGGGAGGTTTCAGTTGGATATTTAGAAAAATATCTTCACTGAACAGGCCATCATGCGTTGGAACAGGCTGCCCAAGGAGGTGGTTGAGTCACCATCCCTGGAGGTATTTCAAAGACGTGCAGATGTGGCACTTAGGGACGTGGTTTAGTGGTGGACTTGGCAGTGTTAGGTTAAGGATTGGACTCAATGATCTTAAAGGTCTTTTCCAACCTAAATGGTTCTATGATTCTATGATTTTCCACTTCCATTGAACAGATTTGCACAGTATGATACTTTGAGTTGAATGTATTACTTCCCATATAGATTGTCTTGGTTTGTTTTCTGAGTTTGTAAAACCTTTCATGGGTTCCCTTCCTTTAAGGAAAACAATTCTTCATGCAGTACCCATCTGCATTTTATCATGGCTGTAAATACCATCGTGGCTTCCTGCATGTTGACTTCCCATATAGTCCTGCCTTTAATTTCTTTCGTTGCCTTCCATATTGCTGGCTGTAGGTGTGTCTACATGGTATACTGAATGAACTACACATCAGTGATTTACTTTTCTTTTTAACCTAACTAATAAAAGAGAAGAACGATAAGCCTGGTCACTAAGTTAACAGATGTGACATTACAGTCAGTGAGTTGCAGGTACTTAGCACCTCTCACTGTAAGATACAGTTCAAAAGTCACTGAATTAATGTGACCACTCAACTTAATAGTCTTTGAATTAGCAAACCTAAATCTGATTTTTGGGACAGATGCATCCTGCAGAGTACTAAGTAGTATGTCCAAAGCCCAGTAAGAAATCTAAGCCTGGTTGTAACTCCATACAGGAAATGCGCTGGGAATTTTCATTTCGTTATTGGTTTAAGACAATCAAAGTGTGGGTTATTAATGAAGACAATAGTTCATTTAGTATATGACTGCACAGTCTGTTACAGTGAGGGTAGCAGGAGATCGTGTCTAGAAGGGTTACACCTCCAGTAGGAATCTGTAAATCTAAACCTGCTGTGAAACTGCAACTGAAGACAATTAAACTGTCTGAAGGTCAGTACTTGGCTCCTCTTCCCTGTCCCCAGTTTGCATCGAGTTCTATGAACTGATAGGCAGCTCTTTTAAAAGAAAGAAAGAGGAGTGAGGAGGGCGGGCTGATAAGATATTATGTGTGCTCATTAAAGGGTGGTTATTTTATTGACATAGTAAGTTTCAGGACTTTGTAGTTCCTGGTCTGAGAACCAACTATTTGCAAGTACAGCGTGAAACTTCACACGCTTGTTCTCTATAAGCCTGTCTTGCTGACCACTGACAGCTATCGCACTGGATGCTTAAAGTTAATTTTGTGTGGATTTTGGAAAGTCTGAAACTGCATTATTGAATTGCGGTAAATAAATATTTTTTGCTACTGGCACCTTTTTGAGACATATTTCCTAGCAAGGTTCCATTTTTTATCATGATTACTTCTGAAGACAAGACTGTAGTTCAAGAAGATATTGTGGTATGTATTCCTTACAGCTTTGCTGGTGGGTTTATTAGGCTCTTGTGCTTGTTGGTATGTTTTCATGCTGAATGCTGCGATACTTGCTCATAAACAAGGTATCGGTGATTTACTTCTACAATTACATTTCAACCTGCTTAGTAAATAGATGGTTGTATTTCAGCAAGAAATTAATGTGAACATTATTTTCTAATATTGTGACCTATTTAGAAGGTTCAGGAATTGATCTCTGAGGATTTTGAACATTTGTAATACCCTTTGTCACTTCACAGGCTCACAGAATGCAGAAATTTGGGTCTGAGTTCAGGAGAGATGTGTGTTCCCATTATCTGTATTCTGTTCAGAAGCATTTTGAAAACTGAAACCCAGAAAGTTTAAAAACTTATTTAACTGTAAGTGTGCCTTCATGAAATTTGGTGTTGTTCATCTTAACTGTATATTGCTCTTTGTGTTTCCAGATTGTCAGGTCTCAATACTAAAAAATGAGATAGATGGAAAAGGTGGAAGAAATGTTTGTGCAAGTTGGCTCACAGAAATATGTTTTGCAATGTCAGTTTTCTCCAGTAGCACAGGCAGACCTTTTCATGAAGTTCAGTTCTATATTTTGTCTCTCTGTATTTTTTCTTTTTTTTTTCTTTCCCTTTTTCTTCCTCTGTCTTCTCTATGCTACTGTTATTTTTCCAGAGTGTGATCTCTGACCTTACATATCCCCTCTTCATCCCTTCACAGCAGCTGTTCTTCTCTTTCTCCTCCTTGTTCTCAGCTACAGCAAATTTGTTCTTCAAAGATGTTCCTGTGACTAACTATCTTCTCCATTTTGTTGTCGAGGGTGCATAAGTCCACAGTTAACATCCTCATGTAAAGAGTTATTCCAGCAGAACCTGTGGAAAAAGTTAGTAAATCTTGAACCTTGTCTGCAGCTTTCTCCTCCTTCATGCTGTACATTTCTGTCTGGTATGTTGTCCATTGCAATTGCAGCTTTAGTATTTGTCTCTTCAGCAAGTTAAATGAGATCATAGTTCATACAAAAGTATCTTCTATTAAAATTCCCTAAAGAAATCCTGGTGTATTTCTTCCTTGGTTTCTGCATCCTGGCATCTTTTTATTCCTCCTTTTCCGATAGCCTTTTAAAAGTATTTTTACGTCATATGATTCTTGAGGTAAACAATTTTATTGTGTAGGATACAAGTATGTATTTCATATCTCTGTGGCTGTTCACAGTTCATGGTTTTTTGCAGGCTACTGCAATGTCTCTTAAGTATCCATGTCATATAGGTGTTAATTTGACTTCTTATACCTTGACTGGAGAAAATCTATTAATGCTTAGAGATAAGATAAAGGCGTGTCAGAAATATTTGAATAGCACAGCTCTTTAGATTTCTGAAAAAATAGCAGTAAAAATTGTTATGAAATGCATCTTGAGCTAGAGAAATGCAGTCAGTAAGAAACAGCTTCAGTTTCAGCTACAAACATTTAGAGGCACCAGCACATCCTTCAGCAGTGTGTACAAAACTAAATAGTTAATGAGTCAAAACTTGTCTGTCTGTAGGTGTAAAATAAGCATGGGGACAGCTCTGGCATATGCATCCAATAAGTACTGCTTATGCCATCTCTAGACTTCTAAAAGTGAGAACCACATTCATTGTCTTGACTTGTTACTGTTTTTCTTTTACTTGAAAACATGTTTGTTAACTTTTACTGGTTTGATTTTGCTTCAGCATTATAAAACACTGCTGGTTTTGAATATGTGGGCAGTGAAGGCAATAGTAGTTAATTTCTTATAGAGAGCATTAATTTCTGTGTATATGGAAATTCTTCATACTTAATATGAAGAATAGCAGAAAAATATATGATATTCTGAGTAGCAGTGATGCATTTTTCATTTCCTTGTAACATATTATGCTTGTAAAATGAGAATTGCTTTCTCTGTTAGTGTCCTGTACTAAGTGAATGTTTTAATTGGTGACAAAGGTAAAAAAAAAAAACATGACAGATTAATGAAAGTTCATGGTAAAGATAAGAGTGATACAGCTTTACTCAACTGATTTTTTTCTGAGCAGGATAATCGGTAGGAAAGGTTTAGTGCTGTCTCCCCTGCAGCTTCTCCATCCCACGTCTTCCTATCTAACCCTGCTTTCCCACAACTCTCCTTTTCCTTCAGCATCAGGCATACCTCTCACTGTCATTTAAAGCAGCCCAAATATCACCCTCTTATACTGGCACTGTGTCATCAGACAAGGCAGAAACTCTGATCTGTAAAGCTTTGGAGAGGTGGAAGAATGAGAAGATCCCTTCATTCCAGGAGTAACTCATTGCAGCAGGGCTGGGCATTCAGCAGTACCACAGTGTGGGGCCTTTTCACTTTGAAAATACCTTCTGAGCCTTCACCTACATAAAGAAATCCATGACTGATTTAACTTGGGAGATTTCTTTTGTGGAAGCTGTTACTGGGAAGCTGATTATCAGTTAATAATCCTTATTTGACTTTATTATTCTTACAGATAAGAAATATTTCATTTCTCTATTAGTTATCACTTCTTCTAATATTCTGATATCCTCCATTTGTAATCATGTATTTGAAAAATACTTTAAACTGTTAACCTCCTTTTTCTTTTTAAATATCAGATTAGGTTTGTTATTTTCCTTTGGTTGAGCTCCCTGGGCAACATTTTTAATATGCTGATTCCTAAGGGAAACATCTATTTGCAATATTAGCTTTTAAGCCTGGGTTTGTGTTTGTTGTTTTTGTTTTTTTTTTTCCTGTTACAGGAAGAAAAAAGTGAAGAAATGTCTACCAATTTAAAATACCTTTCCTTGGGCATCCTGGTTTTTCAGACCACAAGTTTAGTCTTGACCATGCGTTATTCTCGGACACTGAAAGAAGAAGGACCTCGTTACTTATCCTCTACTGCAGTAGTTATTGCTGAACTTCTGAAGATTTTGGCCTGTGTTCTATTGGTCTACAAAGACAGCAGTATGTGTCAAATTTTGCACCAAGTAATTTTCCTAATCAATATGCTGTATTGTAGTGGCAACTGCAAATCAGCCATGTGAGTACAGGTGTGCAACAAAGCATTTCCCTTCTCATGTAAGAAATAGTCTTGGAAAGACACTAATCATACTTCACTCCTCAACACATAACAGAAGATACTGTATATTTGTTGAAGAGTTTTCTTTTAAAGAATGTGAATACTGAGGAGTGCAAGGATAGTTTTTCTACTAACAGCTTGAAGCTTGTGTTTGCTCAGGCATTTTAATAAATTCATATGTAGAAATAGGAAAAAATGAAAAGCTTTAAGTATGTTCAAAGCATGAATGATGATTTAGAAGCCTATATTAAACAGGAGATGCAGAAGGGAGGAAGCAATTTCATTACTACAGGAATAAGCACAGTTTTAAGCTCAAAAAAAAAATTATATTCAGATTTTCTCAAGTTCTTATTTTGTATATTTTATACTGAATTTATCCGGTTTCTTGATGTGTATATTTGATCTTCTTAAAAAGATCTACTTAAAAATATTGTATATGCATAAATATTGATGGCTCTGTAAGCTCCTACATGTGCATTTTTAGGTGATACTCTTTAATGTATCATCTTCAAATATTGATATGGTTTCAGTAAGTTTTGCTTAAAATATTTTGAATAATTGTTCTAGTTCTATTACTCTAGGAAAACACACTGTCTTTTTTTTACATCTATGAGGCTCATGAAAGTCAAACAAGCAGTATTTTGAGGCCTTGATAGCGGCGATAGCTATCTTTGGTTTTGTGGGTTTTTTCCTCTCCTTTGAGTGAATGTCTATTTTTTTTATTGTTTCTTTGGGCAGAGTGCAATTTACGGACTCTGAACAGAGTGCTACATGATGAAATCCTTAATAAACCCATGGAAACTCTTAAGCTTGCTATTCCTTCAGGAATTTATACACTTCAGAATAACTTGCTCTATGTAGCATTGTCAAACCTAGATGCAGCCACATACCAGGTATTGTACATTTGAATTTCTCTGTAAGTTTCAAAATACCACAAGTTACATGATAGTAACTGTTTCTGGGTTCTTCTAGGTTACATATCAACTGAAAATTCTTACCACAGCGTTGTTTTCTGTGTCCATGTTGAGCAAGAAATTGGGTGTATACCAATGGCTTTCATTAGTAATACTGATGACAGGAGTGGCATTTGTGCAGGTAAATTTTAACAGGTGGTTTGTGTTTATTTAATGTGTTTATTCAAGGAACTTACATTTCCATACTGGTTTTACAGCTTTCTGATTCTACAGCTGCACATGAGTATTGTCAGGAGCTATGAATCACAACTGGCCAGGGCTAGATGACACCAGAAATGGTTCAAACGCAGAAGATAACTCCTCTCTCATGTCCTGGTGCTCTCCTGTAGAATGTAACAGGGCCTCTGGAACAACCTGCGAATAACAGTTATAGCAGTACTTATTAGCACACTTCTTCAGACATTAGGAAGTCACAGATCTTCTGTACAGCACCGTTCTGCTGCTTACCTTATGATATGGTTTCAGCATGGCAAATTTACTTGAATTTTTTCAAGAAGCAAACTTGGCCTCTCTTCTAAATAGTGCAGGCACAGTAGCTTGTGGTTTTCAGAGGGCAGGATCATGGGATAAGAAAATATTCTAGGAATTTTTAGCAGATTTTAGTTTATCTTGAAGTCGTTATTTTAAAACTTAAATATGTGAAACAACTCTGAGGATGAAATTTTATTTGAGTTTTCAAAATTAATAAATAAAATGAGAACAAAACATTCGGATAATCAACAGACTCTTCAGTATGTTTTTGTCTAGGGCATTGCATTTTATTCTGTTAGCATTAGATATATTGCAGGATTTAGCTTAATAAATTTCAGCTTGTGTTAGTCCTCTGCATAATCACTGAAGAGGGGCACATGCAAAAGGCAGTTCATCCCATCTTAAAGGCAGCTGGTGTAAGGGGTTTTCTAAGTGTGCTTATATTTGTAAAATAACTAACTGTTGGGTGGCAAGAGTTGGTGACTGAATGGCCATAAGTCATGCTGGTGTAGAGAAGCAGTTACGGCTTATAATAAATTCTGCACCTGTTTAAAATGGTGGGTATTCTCCCAGTTCAGGCATAATTTTACTCCTTACAAATATGTAGAAAGAAAAATTTAGGCTATTCAATCCTTCAAAAGTATTTATGGTGCAAAATATAGAACTTTACAAGCATGGGATTGTCTGCATGTAGTAACTGATACTGTTGCTAGAAAACAAATTTGCATTTTATAGATGGTCATGACTTGATTTTTATCAGTGAATTTTGTATAACTGTTTTTATATCTAGTGGCCTTCAGACTCACAAGCAACAGCAGCTAAGGAACATTCAGCAGGATCTCAATTTGTAGGCCTGATGGCAGTTCTTATAGCGTGCTTTTCTAGTGGATTTGCTGGGGTTTATTTTGAGAAAATTTTAAAGGAAACTAAGCAGTCTGTGTGGATCAGAAACATTCAGCTTGGTAAGTTTAATTTTAGCCATCTCTTAGAGATACTGCATTTTGAAGAATTAAGATAAATATGTACAAAATATAAAAAATAAAAAATATCACCAACAATTTAGTGTTCTGCATAAATGTACCTTTAAAACCAATGGTATAGACTCTGCTACATAGAATTCTGGCAGTTGCTTTCTGATCTCAACATAGTTCTTGATTTAACTTGCTTATAAAGTATCTGTGAGTTTGTACAGAATCTGTCAATTGAATTTGTATTTAAAATTTTCTAAAGAATGTTGTTATCTTATGCAGGATTCTTTTTGCAGTAGGCTACTGAAGTAGTTCTGGGTGTTCTAGACCTTGGATATTAAAATAGCCCCAGAGTTGATCCATTTTCCTGAATGAGTTTTCTCTCACTTCAAAGCAATCTTGCCCGTGTTTATAAGGTTGGAAATATGACTTAAGCAATATCCTTTTGTTTCTTTAGCAGGACCTGTTGCAATAGGACAAGGGGTAATGATTTTAAACTAAAAGAAGGTAGATTTAGTCCAGATACTAGGAAGAAATTCTTTACTGTGAGGGTAGTGAAACACTGGCACAGGTTTCCCAGAGAGATGGTAGATGCCCCATCCCTGGAAACATTCAAGGTCAGTTTGGATGGGGCTCTGAGCAACCTGATCTAGTTGAAGATGTCCCTGCTTATTGCAGGGGCACTGCAATGTGTGTGATAATAGTGAAAATTGAATCACCTGATTTTTTGTATTTATTTTTTCAGTGAGCTGAATTTCCTTCAATATGAAATTCAGTAGAATTTGTTTATTATTAAGGTTGTTTTCAGTTCAAAAATGAAATTAATGTTGTTGTATTTCATAGAGAGTTTCCTGATACAGCTTTTAGAAAATATTTAAAACGTGAAACCACAATTTCAAAAATATGTTAGTGTATCCCTTCTGCAAGTGCAAGATAGTTGCCCACAGAAGACATTGTATCTTTCAGGCACAAGTTGGTCATAAGGAAGAGCTTTCACATAGAGCTTTTATTAAAACACAAATAATAAAAACTGTATGTCCAACCTGGTTGGCATTTTTATATCTGTAGAGAATTATTAGCACTATAGAAAAAATTGAAAAAGGTATTTGAAGAATTCTTGATATGATATGATACCAGTATCATATTAGGGATGTGTGAATAGTTTATTTTATTTATTCGTTTTAGCAAATCAATTGGAAAATGGAAGTAATTGGTTTAATCTAAATGAAACCTACATTTTTAGTTATGTCTACAAAAAGAATTATTTCTTGGCACGTGGAAGGTTTTATTTTGGTCAAAACAATGCTGCCTTTTCAGATGCAAAGAAATGTGATGAAAATAGAGATCAACTTTTCACAGAAATGGAATGGAAAAAATGTTCCCCTTTCCTGCTTAGGACTAGAGCATATGTCAGTCACAGAGAAGGAGCTTACACTACTTCCATGCCTGGGGGGACTAGGAAAATTTCCCACCTGATAGAAGAACACTATTCTCATCAAATTATAAACGTTTTAATCTCATCTCAATTTCTTCTTTTGACATCGTGTCTCTACTAATAAACATTCGTTGTGTTTGAGACTGGTTCAGAAGAACCCTACTTCCAAGATTCTTGTATAAATTGTCAAACTGACAGGTCCTGCTCTTAGTGGGTCAGTGACCGTCTCCTCCACTGAAAGTTTTCCTTGTTTTTCTCTCCAGGTTATAGTGTGACTTCAGCCTTCAGTTATGACTAGTTTCAGGAAAACTGAAACTGTGTTTAAGTGAATTTTGCTATACGCCATCCCATTCCAGTAGAAAGCAATCACCCCATTCCTGTAGAAAGCAGTGGAAGATAAGTATATAAGAATGTCCTAATGGAAATAGACAAAACTTGTTATAAATGTAGAAAATAGCTTTTGAAAGAGAATATGTCTGAACACTGATTGCATTTGAATGTAGTGGTATTGCAAGTGGCAGTCCTATTTTTAAAATTAGATATATGTGAGCAATCCTTGAGGACAAGGAACCTGTTTGCATGTTTTTTGATTTAAAGCTTTTAAATCAATCTTGTACTTTCAGGATTTTTTGGTAGCATATTTGGAATGATGGGTGTATACATTTATGATGGAGAACAACTGTCAAAGAATGGATTTTTTCAAGGATACAATAAACTTACTTGGATAGTTGTTGTTCTACAGGTGAGATAACCTTGCATCCCGTGTTTCTGTGAAGGTGCTTGGGATTTACTTTTCTATAAATGACTGGGAAAACTAATGGGTGTCGTTGAAGCCATTGAGAATTCTATCGTCAAAAGCCTGATCTATCACTATTAGAATAAACCTCTAAATAAAAACCTGGAAAATATATAGCAAGTATATGACTAAGTATTGTGAAACATGAAAGCATGTAAGCATTATTTCTTTTGCAATCTTTAAAAAAAATAATATATATACACCCTTTTTTGGCTAAAAATGTATAGTACAAGCGTTTCCATTAATTTAAAGATGGTAATACAATCAACGATTTCTTTAATGGGGAGAGAAGGACTCCTCAAATATTTATCTTCAGCAGTACATATCCATAACATAAAATAAATGTAATGCTCCTAAACATAGACAAAAGCTTTTCCTAAAGTAAGTGTGTGCTGTTAAAATACGTGCTCTCAGTGGAATTGTCAGGCTGCAAATACGAACCTCAATATTTTTTCAGGCACTTGGAGGGCTGGTGATTGCTGCTGTTATAAAATATGCGGACAACATTTTAAAGGGATTTGCAACTTCTCTCTCTATTATACTGTCAACATTGATCTCCTATTTCTGGCTGCAAGATTTTGTCCCTACAAGGTAAGAATTATTTTCCATGTATGCTGAAGGAAAAAAAACCAAACAACTTAATAAGGTTAAAACTTAATGCTTACCAGATAGAACTGCAAAAATTAATAAAAAACCAGTCCAAGCCACGCTTTTAGAATATTTAGATTTTATAGCATACGGTAACTAGTATTTCATTTTTTCAGTATAGTTGGCAAGATTAAATTTTCTGTAAGATACAGCTCACCACAGGTCAGGAATAATTGCGTCTCAATTCTTGGCTTTTGCCAAACCACTCTCTTGCAGGATCTGTGTTTTTAGTTCACTGTCCTTTTCTCTTCTTTTCCTCCTTCCTTGATCTCCCTCAGTTTTGTTCAGCTCCTACTTTATGCTGAAGCCCTTTAGTTTTGACGCTTGCCTTGCATTGCGTTTGGCTCTGCTCCTTGAACCAGCCCCCCCCCTTCTGGCTGTTCTGAGTAAGATCGTGAGAAATGGGTTGCCTATCTCTTGTTTCCTCTTTGTCCTCCCAAGTGGACAGATCTTCCACAAGTCATCTTATTGCAAGAGGAGTTATGGCTAAACAATTATAATTATTATAACCTTTTTATTTGGTTTTCATCCAATCTCAAAACAGTCTGAGATAATTGCAGTCACACACACATGAAAGTTGCACTGCAGCAATTAGTTGCCCAAGGACACCTGGAAGACCAAAGGCAGAGCTTTTTTTTAGAGACAATATTTATGAGTGAAAACACTTAACCGAGAGAGAAAAATGCTTGCTCTGTGCTTCTAGGCCCAATACACCGTGTCCTTATGTTTTGTTTTTAGTAGTTCTGTGCACTGCAGGTTTTGTACATGACTAAGTTCCAGAATACTGCTTGTCTTGGCAATGCATGTTAATATATGGTGTGTAGAAGTAATATGCCAAATTTCAGATACGTTAGTAGGATTTTGCATATAATTAACTTCACATATGTTACACGTACTCATAGTGTAAAAATATTTTGAATAATATGCAACTTTTGTATCTGATACAAAGAAACATCTTCTTATCCAAAAGTATTATTTGCAATATTAGAAGGAGTTTACTTTAAATATTCAAAACAGGAAGTAGAACAAGGCTTAAAAAGTGGAAGACATTGAACTTAAATTATAAGTAGCCTATACTTGTCCTCTCAAAACAAATAGAATGTAGTTTAAGAATTCCTCTGGGCTGAAATGGAAAATTAATAAGTAACTTATCAGCTTCTGCAAACATGGTGAAAATGGAAACAGAAGTAAATGATTAAATGTGATGAAGCTAGCTAGCAGCATGTAGCACTTGAAGGAATCTCATTTAATAAAACTTGATTAACTTGAGTTAATCAAACTTAATCTTTAGTACCTTGCTTATGCCAACTGAATGTATTTGGACTGAAACCATGATTGTTTCTGTCACTTCAACAAATATTTTTGATTGGGATAATAGATGTAAAGTACATAAGTGCTTGAATGTGTTGCAATGGACCATGTCCAGAAACAGGCTAACTCTATTCTCTGAAGGATTATCATATCGTGTGCCACAGTTTTTTTAGCGTTTGGTTCAGAAGACCAAATTGTCAACATTGTCATGTCTTTATGACAAGGTTCTTTTCTAAAATTTGTACTGATTATCTGTTGGCTTTGCATATTTTGTTTCAGACTTGTAACTATCAAAACAACTTGAAAGGCCCATATGTCATAATATAAAAGATGCCTTTATTATCTTTTCCTTACATAAATCTTTATGTATCTGCCAAAAATTATATTATAGTGACTTACAAACTGGTTCTTGGGCAGAAGTAATTTGTTTTGACATAAGCTTTGTACTTCAAAGCAAACACAACTCCCAACAACATGATGTATGTAAGATGTTAACAGTGGCTGGGTAACCGTGGTAGTTGCACTTCTTTAGCTTCTGCTTGTGTTTTGCACAGAGCTTTAGGCAAAAGAAAAACAAAACAAAACAGAAAACCAATTGGTCTGATTACTTTTGACAATTGTTCCACGAAACTACAATTTTCATTTTCAGAATATGTTAGCGTAATGATACATTACTTTGTGATGTAAGTTCTTATTTCAACTTCTTCCTACATCCTTTATAATAAATATATGTGAATTATTTTGTTCTTTATAAATGGGACAAATATAAGTTATCTTTCTTTATTCACAGCGGAAAAATGTCCTTTCTTTTAATTGTATTATGTAAATAAAATTGCATCAACTAAATGAGCTAATTTTTAATTTTTTTTTTTATCCTTATTCTATTCAGTGTCTTTTTCTTCGGAGCCGTCCTTGTAATAGCAGCTACTTTCCTATATGGTTATGATCCCAAACCTGCAGGAAATCCCATTAAGGCATAGCAGACTTCCTCATCAGCCTGCTTCTCAAGATCATGCATTGCGGGCCTTGCTAACAATGGCATGTGGAAAGTGTCATTTTGCACTGCACGGAAAGGATTACTACCCTGAATCTATTGAAAAAATGCTTATGAGTAGTTTTGAACAGCCAGAGGGGTTAAAAGTGGATGATGATACTGTCTGTAACTGATGGGAAAAAAAAAAAAAATGGCAGGGGAATGCCCAGTGCAACTTGCTAATAAAAACTTGAAAGGAACGAAAAGTTTCCAAGAAACTGCAATTGAGAATGTTTACAGCTTTGACTGGGATTGCATCAAAAGAATTTACTGTATTGACTGCTGCAGAAATATGTCCTATGCACTCTTCAAAAGAGCACAGACAATATTGTCAGATTGTATGTTTTTGCAATTTGACTATACTTAATCTTAGTAAACATTTTTAACTGTTTGTCTATTTACATGAAATCAGCTGAATACACATCATAGTTCTAAAGTGATGGTTCTAATTAGGTATTCCGTATTAAAACTGTGAAGATTGAAGTATGATTGAAAGACACTCTCATAATATCTAATATTTTTATATTTTTAGAAGCCTGATTTAATAACAAATCTGTTATTAAATCATAATATTATAATTCTGTTGCTTATATAAAACTATTGTAAGAATGTTAACATTCTCATCCCTAAGTACACAAAGGGAGAAATTCAGAGCGAAATATTTGTTGATACTCCAGCCTTCGTCAGGACAGGCTGTGGTGTTCCAACAGATGCAGTGGCTCTGTGAGCACAGGCTGGAGGTGACTGCACTAACCTGGCATTAAGAGTAGGGTTATGATGCAGTGCTTGCTCAGATGTAATGTTCGTTATTTTTATTTTTATTGATTAAAAAACAACTTTTTGGCAGAACCTTTAAAGTAGTTTTTATGCTTTAAATATCCTCTGGGGAATTTTTTAACCACAGTTTAAAAAAAAATAGCAGCCCATAATAAACATTTTAAATGCATTGTTATCTGTAACAGCTCCATCTGGAGCTATTATGGTATATCATCTGTATACTGTACTGTATTTTATTACAGAGGTGTTTTTTAAACAAGTGTTGTTTACTCATAAACTCTCCAAGACTTTTTCAGTACATTTCTATGTAATGGCTTAATTAGAGGGTGGGGTTTTTTTTAATTATTATTATTATTTTGTTCTGGGAGTCCTTGAGCCAACAGACCAAAATGGGTTCTCTGGAGCTATTCAGTCTAGTAGAGGAATTACTTTAATAGGAAACATAATGAAAAAGTAATTAATTGTGCAATAGGTAAATATAAAAGCACGCTGTTCTGTTTTAAACCAAAAAAAACCCTTCACAAACAAAAGTAGATGCAACTAGAACTTAGATCAATTAGACTGTTACGAAAACTTCACTTGTTGAAGTATTTGCATATAGCCAGAAACACCAAAAAGCTGTCTTAAAAATCATTTGTTTTCAGGAGACCTATTCACAATGGATATTAATGCAGAGTGCTACGCTTGTAAAGGTATATATGCATTTATACAAAACGATATCAATAGTCCCTTACCTGCAGAATGACAAGTGGTGAAAATGTATGATTTCGTTTATTTCCTCCCTTCACGCTCCTCACTTCTGTCTTCTGCTAATGAACATGTTGTGGGAGAGGTGTTTTAAAATGTTTACCAAATACCTCATCCTCTTTTCCACATTTTAGTGGTGGATTAACAAGGAGATTCTGTAAGAGTGCTCGTAAGATTTTTTTTAATGAAGTATTGTAAATGGGAAAGGAAAAATTCTGCTTACATCAGCCAAGTAAAAATAGTGTTTTTCTTCTGTTGGCAATGACGTGGATTATCAACTTTTTGTTTGTTTATCGTATCAGAGCAAGGCATTAATTTCAGAGTTATGCCAAGGGCTTGCTAAGCTTTGTGAACTGTGAATTTATCCCAGCATGCCATAATTGCCGGAGCTTTGCTACTTGGTAGTGAAAGCTATCTCATATTGCCCTAAATTGGCATTCTATGTTAATATTAACCCTTTTACCTATAACACTCAATGTGGCAAAATCTTTGAAAAATTACATTGAGTAATTTTGCCACTGAAATACAACGTATGGTTAAGATGCGTAGAACAGTGGCTTGCAGTATTGCTTACTGTAAAAAGGGAGGAGCCTAACTCTGAAATGATCTGAGAAGTGCTGGTAGTAATACCTAAATTGGAGTTTGGCAGACATGATAATACTTTTAATTCCATGAATCACAGTCATGGAAATCGGTCAATTCCTCGAGGAATTTCTCTAAAAAACATAAGAAGCAGGTTGAGAACACTTTAAAGACAGTTACACAAGGGGCTGAAGGGAAGGGACCGAATAATCACCATATTGCTGGAGTTCTGTTACATACAACCCAGTTTTAATACTTCAGGTGCACCTGTCAATGATGCTGACCTGTAAGTCAGCATCAGTTTAAAGGAAAGAACAGGAATATGTGCTCTTTGCTTTTGAATAGGGTGCCATACAGCTTTGGAAAACAATATATCTACTGTACTTAGGAACAGTAACTCCTGTCAGTGACTCTTCCATACTTCCAATTCACAGTTCCATTACATTTTCCAGTAGAGGGATAGATCTCTTCGTATACTTTTTGCTGCAAAGGAAATAGCAGTTTGCGTTTTGAGCTGTCTTTCCTTGGCCCTTCACAGGCTAAGGAAAGATTCTCGTCTGAGGCCCTCCAGGTTGAAAGGAATTATTCTAGACAGAGGGAAGACAGTGTATGTTTCTTGAGAACAGAAGGGTTCTGAGGTGGGTTTGCTGATTTCTGTAACCTTCGCAAACTGAGAGTATATGCATATTTTCTCACTGAGATACTTTTCTATCTGGATTTTAAAATTAAAAAAAAAAAAATCAACAAAAAACCAATTTAAGTCTGTAACTCATTAACTAACCAAAGAAGCACAGCTAGGACAGAGCATTGGGAAGTAGGGGATAGTGTGCTTTGAGTTTGCCCTAAAAGCAATCTGTAGAAGTCTAACTTTCCAAAAAGAAACCTGTTTTTCTGAGCTATTTTTCTGACTTGTAGACAATGGATTTGTTAGTTCAGTTGTATATTTAGGAGGCTAACCTATACTTAGCAGAATTTTATTTAAATATTTATAAAGTTATAGCTAGGTATTTATTTGCAATAACTTGAATTATGTGGGTTTTTTTCAATACTTGCATAGTGGGAGTACTACTATTTATTGAATACTTGGATATTTAGTAGTTTTATTTGAGAATCTCTGGGATACATGATAAATGGTCAAATAACAATAAATGTAAAACTATCTTCAGAGCAAAACAAATCAGCAGTTCAGTGGTGAAAAATCTTGAGTCTAATAAAGTAAAATAAACTTTTCTTTAAACATTGTATTTCTGTGCTAGCCACAAGTGCCCAATATTTTTTTCTCAAAGAATTCAAATAATTTTATAGTTCTATTTACCTTCTTTGTTTTAGACAAACTATAAGAAAACTTCCTTTTTTTTAGTTTTACTAATGGGTATATTAATATTCTAGATCCAGTTTCTACAAGATAACACCTTGGGGGTTTTACTGTAACTTTTTAGAAACTATTGTTTTATTTTTCATTAAAAAAATGATCTTATTTTAGTAGCGTATACTTGTGTTTCAGTTACTCATACATTTCTTCCACAGATTTTTAGACGTATATAATTGTTTTGTGTTCCTAACTTATTTTTATGGTTGTAATTCAAAAGACTGTAATTGATTTTGTTAAATTATTTTAAAATTGATAAACAAAACATTGCATTTCTTCTGGTTTTCATTGTCAGTAACTTCCATATTTTAATGTATTTCCTTATTAGCTGTGCATGTTCTGTTGTATTTAAGCAATTGGCATTTTCCAAATTTGAAGCTGTCACTCATTTTCCTCTTGTTGAGCGTGTTTCTTGCTGGATATTGTGAATGAGGAAAGTTATTCATTGTTTTCTTCTCTGAAATCCATGTTTTGTAAGAATGAGATATTTAAAAACATTGAGGGTTTTTGTGTATTAGAATGGTAATGTTTATTTATATCGTGATATTATACCATATACGTGGTAGTGTATCATTACCTTTTGTGTTCAGTTAATGTAAGGTCGTCCAAGAAGTGTTTTCTTCCCTTGTTTTCATTATTCTGTTCATTTTTAATGCTGATTATTTTCCACAGGAAGTTACTAAAGAGTTTCTGCTCTTTCCAGGTAAGCTCATTATATGTTTTTAAATATCTAGAATTAAGATATTTTTACTGGAAAAAATGCAGGGGAAAATGTAACAAAATAAGTGGGATTAATTAAATATCTTCTGCTCTGGTTACTGTGAATACAAATTTCTGTTCAGTTGAATTCATAACTTTTTCAAATTACTTCCTGCTAGGTGAATTTATAACTCTTTCTGGAAGCAAAAAAAACCCAACTGTCCTGAGGTGCTTTCAGTGCTCATTCTTGAATGTCTCTTGCACATTTGCATCCAAGAGTAGACATGACATTTTTAACTCTTGCTTTCAACCTTCTATCATTTTTCTGACTGTAATTAGCCTTATTAATTTCTTTAGCAATGTGTAGCTCAGTAAAAATTACTTAGATGCTAAGCATATGTTTATAATTGCTGCCATGAGGAACACTTTTTTAGATTCGTCTTTATTGTCAATATATTTTAAATTTACTTTTAAATACATGAACCCAAATAGAAATCATATATTCAAACATTGTAGCAAAACTTTTAAGGTAGTCTTAGGATTTTTTATATGTTGATGTCAATAGTTGTTTCTGATTACGCTGAATACAATTCCAGTATATGTTGTTTCCGGGCAGTTTGGAAACAGGTTATTTTTTTGGTATAACACTGCTGAACCATGGAATGCATCTTACATGATGTAATATAGTCTTTTTTTAATCCATATTGGGTTAAAATACTGTATTTTTTTCTCCTGGATTTGTGGATAACGTCACTAGAGTAATAAACTGGTTAAAATTAAGCATTGTCTTTATTAAGAATACAATGTAAAACTGAAAGCTTTGTAAATAGAGAGGCTTGCCTTATGCATATTTTAGCAGAAATAAAACAATGCTTTAATTAACACCTATTATTTCTGAATATAATTTTGGCATAATTTTCTATAAACTACAGAAGGCTGTTGTAAGATATTTCTTCCTGAATTTTGCCAGAAATTTAATTTTGACTAAGACATGCTTCTTTTTGAGCACTGTATCATGACGTCTTATGAATCGCATTACACCGTTGTTGCTGTGACTGTCTGTCTCTGCACTCTGCTGGTCTGAAAACCCTGATCTTTTTCAGGACTACCCTTCCTGAACTGGAGGTGGTAGAAAGCATCTGGGTATCAAGTACCAAGTTATAGTATGGTGTGTGATTGTAAAACACTGTAACCCGTTGTAGAAGAGATTTGCCAGAAGTTACCAGGAGGCAGCTGGTGATTTGGTAGCAATATTTGGCAATAATGACATCAGTAACAGGGCTTGGTCTGATATTAAGGTGTGGATGGAAAAACAGCTGTTTAATCAGCCTAGTTACAAAATTTCTTTGCTGAGATGTAGTTCTATTAACTTTTTACATGAGTTCCTTATGTGTCACGTATGTGTCTGTGTGTGACACTCCCACCAAAACATAACAGCGCTTTCTCCAAGGAGTAGACTTGAAACCACGGTGAAATTTTAGGACCCCTCACCTTTTCAAATAGAAGAGGTGAGAAACCCTGGAATGTAGTGCAATGGTCACATACTTGGCTTAAGGTATTAAGGCTTGTAACAAATGACTCTTAATGGCAGTGGCGGCAGACATCCTTCTGCCCCTGTGGGTAGCCCAGTAGATTCACACTTTGTGTCATGATCTAGAGTCCATTGCCTTTGTCTCACTGTGAGACCAGAGTAGATCCGCTGGCCTGAGGAGAGATGCCCCTCATGAAATTCTAAATTCCTTAAAAGCTGCATTATGATAAGATCATAAGAGGGTGCTTGGTCTTAAGGCTCATAGTTTAACTTCAGCTCACATGATCTTACGCGGTGATTTGCACCCTGTTGTTAGCATAGTGCTGGGAGGGAGCTGGAGTTCAGGGCTGCACACCAGGGTTGAGGTTCAGTGCAGCAGCCACTGTTTGTACCGACAAAGAGGGCATTAATGGGCAGCTGAGGTTGGGGGAAACAGGGATGTCACAGGAGCTGGAGACATAGGGATATAATGTAAGAGGGCTGGAAGATGGAGGACCGAGTGAGGAAGAACGTGGAGAAAAGACTGGTATGTGGGTACGGCCATGGAGAGCTGTGTTTGAGATGGTGAACGTCGTATACTGGACGTGGACAGATGTTGCTCCATTTAATGCTGCCAGACATCGGCGGTGAAGGAATTTTTTTTTAAAAAAATTAATAAAAATAAATATGAAAATAAATAAAAAGCCAAGCATAATTAATAGTATGCATTTCTAAAAGATTCTCCACTAACAAGGGAAAGGCAGTCCCTGATATCTCATTGCCTGCGGGCGGTGTCGTAAGTCAGAGCCTGAAACGGCCTGAACACTTAAAGTTGTTAAAGCTGTCACAAGCCAAGTTTAGATTGTGTGTGTAGGAGAGCAGAGTGCCTCCGAGCTGGGTTTTTAGGATGGATTCTGCGTGTGCGTATGTGCTTTGGCTCTAGAAATGTCTTTCTAGCAAGTCTATCCCGTAAGAAATGCCTTGTTTTGCTAAATGCCTTGTTTTGCTCCTTTTTCCAGGCCAGCTCGGGGCGGGAGGAGGCGGCTGGTGTCCATCCCTTGGGCTTCGGCCGGGAGGGGGCAGCCCGGGGGGCTGACGCCGGCGGAGGTACGTGAGGCACCGGGAAAGGCGGCGATCCCGTCCGTTCGGGCGCCGGTGGTGTTCGGGCGGGGACGCAAGTCAAGTCCCCGCAGAGCACAGCTGCGGGGGGGAGCAGCAGCACGGGACGGCGGGCTCCCTCTCTCGCGGGCACGGCCGCGCCCAGCGCTCTGGCAGCAGCCTTTTTTATTTATTTTTTTCGATGTCTTTATTTTTTTCCCAAGGCTAACCGTTAATTTTCCGAAAGGCACCGAAGCGCGGCCTCGCGCAGCCCGGCGGCCTCGGCGCGGCTGGCGCGCGGCGGGGGCCGGGCCGGGCGGTGCGTCGTGCGCACGTGACCAGCGTCCGGCCAA
>JAHREE010000157.1:5191320-5218902 GCA_033628505.1 Tringa tobata | reverse complement strand
GGGGCCGGTGGGCGGGTGTGGAGCGAGCTGGCGAAGCCCCGGGTCCCGCGCGATGCGGAGGGCTGGCAGCGGTCGGGCAGGGGGCCCAGGCAGGTGCGGCCGGGCCCGGGCCGGCGCGGGGTGGCGGGCCCCCGGGCCTTGGGCGGCCGCAGCTGGCGGCGTGCGAGCGGGCCGTGCTCCGGGGGCGCGCTGAGCTCTGTGGCGAGGTTTCAGTTTGTTCTATGCTGCGGGTTGCTGCAGCCCCGGTAGCTTCGTTCCGGCGTCCCGGGCTGGTTTCCTTGAGGCAGTTGCCCGAGAAACACCTGTCAGGGTGTCACGCCAGTTCAGGGCTTCGTATGTGCTTTCTCAGTGTGGGCCCACTTTTAGGGCACAGGAGCAAGTGTGCAAAACAGTGACCTCTCGAGAGTTAAGCACAGGTAACTGCAGATCATTTACATTTGCCTGAGATCGTGCGGTACGTGTCTAAACCTAACTTTGCGTTGAAAATTATTCAAATAAAATCTGAAGGAAGAGCTGCTAGGAAGCCAGCTGTATGCTTGGGAGCAGCAGTTGGCTGCACAATAGCCTGGGACGGTGCCGGCAGGCAGTTGGCCATTGTAAAGGAAAGCAGGAAGCGCCGAGTGTGGTGAGGATGCAGTTCTGCTGGTGGTGCAAAGCCCGTCTGGGATGGATCACCGCCCCAGCAGCCTTCTGTCCTCTCTGTCTCCATAGTCTGAGAAAGAACAGGCGGGCTAGTGGGGCAAACTCTTGCATCAGAGAAGTCCCATAAAGGCTGTCTGGAAGAAGTGTTTTGCAGTTCCTTCCCACTATCTTGCTTCCTCTTAAATATATAAATTTTAAAAAGAAAGGAAGCTGTTACATGTTTGGGCTGCTGGAGCTTGCTGTGTTTTTGTTTTGTTTGTTGTTTTTTTTTTAATTGATGAGTAGCATTACTTCCAATGTATCATTGCCCCTGGATTTTTTGCACTATGTAACATTGTGTAGCTTTGATGATTGTGTAGCACTCTTCTAAATACAGTATCATTATTGCAAACAAAGAGACATCTTGACAGACTAAAGTGCTGGTGGCCTTTCAGTTCATCTTTTGGGGACAGTAATGGAGAAGAGGGAGGTGTCATAGTCACTATCGTTGTTCATTGAACTGGTGACCAACTGTCTGGATTACTTAGTGGTAAGAAACAAAACTAATTCCAGTGATGGATGTTGGTGTTTTCCAGTACATATTTTCTTGCTCTTCGTAAAGATAGAAATGTATGAGATTACCTTGTACAAATGCTAAATGTGAAATATTTTAGAATGAGTAATAAATGCAGAGTAAATGTTGTTACGTATGGGACATGGTGCCTCAGAATTTCCCTCTGGAGTAATCATTGTTTAAAATACAATGTATTTTCAAGTGTCCTTTATCTCTCAGCTTTAACTTTCTTTTGCTGAGAGAGGAGGAAGGATATTGTAGTAACTGCATTCAGTGACACTTACAGTGCTGCATTCAGTGTCTCCCTCCAGTTTCAGAAGCAGAGTGCAAACTTGGATGAGTTCTGTACAACTTTCACTTGTTTTTAGAACAGTGGAAAAATGGGCTATGAACATTAGATGAAGGTATATGCGTTGTTGTTAGATAACAAAAATACAAGCTCATTATATTTTCTGCCTTCAAATAAATGTTTTGAGAATTCATTTGTTTTAAATACATTTTTAAAGTTATAAAGTCTGGTATAGCAGAGTATTCTTTATAATGACAGCAAAAACTTCATGCTTGGATTTTTTTTTTAATGTTTGCTGAAACATTTCATTAGCTGCCTGTGCTCAGTCTCCTTAGTGTCTTTGCTTACCCAATATGCTATGTGACATTACGGAAAAAGGTAAATGAAAATGGCCCGCGTCTCAAATGTCTACAACTGGCAAACTAGTAATTAATCAAGCATCTAATTGTACAGTTTCCAGCCTGGTTGGTTTATTTTGAAACTGTTTGACATCAAAGAAAACTGTGTGACTTTTTGCCAGCAAGAATATACAGCTGTTGAATGAGGCAGTGTCACAGGCAGAAAGAGTTTACTGGTGGGGAACTTCAGCCAATTTAATTTATTGTCACTTCTAATCACTGATTCTGATGTGGAAAGAAAAAAAAAATAAGCAAAAAGGAAAAACCACCCATTGCCTCTGCAAAACCTCTCCTCCTGCCACAGCTTATGCTGGTCCCCTTGGCAAGGTGGTGGGTGGTGCAGGAGGTTGGGTTGGTGCATGGTGGTATTTTTGTGGTGTTCTCCTTGCAGCTTAGTAGCTGTATCACAGAAAAAAAACGTGTGATGGTGTGCGTACTCAAGTGTGTGTTGTCAGATTCACCAGAGGAGAGGCAGTAACACAACACCAGTGAAGTGGTTTCGACGCTGTTCTTAATTTTGCTTTCCTTTATGACCAGTTGGAATTCCTTTTATGTAAGATTATGCATTTTTGTAGCAGTCATGAAATTAATTAGGAGATGCCCCTGGGCAGTGCTAGAGACAATTAGAGCTTAGTGCTTTATTTGGTGCCTTTTCCTTTCCAGCAGAGGAGCTGGAGCTATGATCTTATCTGATGCTTTTGTTGCTTTGATAGTTGTTCTGTTGTTGTCAGATGCCTGGTATATACACTTTACCACAGGCATGACTGATAGTGCAAAGTGTTTGGTTACAGACATTTTCTCTGTAACTAGAGAAAGGGGTGTTCATTCTTACAGCACTGTTGTATGCCGCAGATTTTGCCAAACATAAATATGCTCTGCTCTGGCTACATGGTTGCAAAGAAGGGTCGCTGTTACTCTGATTGGGAAGATCTCACTTCCAGGCTCAGTGTCTTTCATCTCCAGGCATAAGGCCTTCTGATTTGGTTGCACTTGGGTTATTACATTACATCACACTGCATTAGCCAGTTTGTAAAGTGCAGCGGGGCAGGTTTGTAGAGTAAGACAGGGCTGAACACCCAACGCCTGCACTTACATGTTGGGGTAGGAGGGTACATCAGACTAGTACTTGGCTCTTGTGGACTGAATGCACATATCTTTATGCACTGTAATGTAACCACCTATTAATCTCCTTTTCGTCCACCTCAGGAGTATTTTTGCTACTTTATAGTTGCAACCATCTTTAGCTACAGAGGTGATGATCTAAAAGTGACTAAATTACTGCTTCTTTATAGATAAGAACAAATTGGAGTACCTGTGATAGGTGAGCATCAGCAACAAGAAAGCAAGGAAGTTTAACCCTAGTGATCTAAATGTCACTTCTGTTTGTTCTGCCAATGTAATGGAAACACCTGATCAGGTGGCTTACAGCTGGGTGACATGGCAGAGGGCAGCAGTCACTTGCTTGTATGCCTCTGAACCCACCAACACTTGAGCTCGGCAGAGCAGCCACTGGTTTCATTCTGCTGTTCTGGTTTGCGCGTGTGATCTCCGAGTAGCTGCCCACAATGGCACAGGGGCAGCACAGAGACTGTTGAGCTTGTGTTTGCTGAACATGCGCAGAGTGAAGGTGCTTGTGACCCCTGGTGCTTGGAGGGACGGGGCAGTTCCTGACTCCTGCCTCACTGTTGGTAATACCTTGGGGGAGTCAGGAGCCAGTAACTTGACAGGCATCTGGGCACTATGGGAATGAACCTGATTTTCTGTGTTGGACTGAGGCAAACAGTTACTTACCATTTGTGCAGAGCTGGATAGATTTTTAACCCAAAACTAAAATAAGGGTTGTGGGTGGAAAGGGAAAGGAATTGTGGGAAGTGAAGATAATTATAGCCACTCTCTGTACATATAAAGACTGTTAATTTACCTCTGCGAGAGAATAGGATGAAAAAATAGCAGAAATGTTTGTATGGTATATCTATATTTACTGAAGAAAACTTGGGAAAGAAAAATAGCAGAGTGCTAAGGTACTTTCCTAGCTCACCTTTTACATATTGATGTGGTAACTTTTGAAAATTATGATCTATTCTAGCAATAGGGATGAATGGCCAGTGTGGTTTTCTGTACTTATTTCATATAGTTGTTCAAAAGGCTTGGGTTATTTCCGGTGTTGGAAATATTGGAATCTGGAAAGAAAAGCTAGGTATGACTTGCGTAAATCTTGTAGTAAAAGAAAGAGTCTAGTATTGCCTAACTGAAACTTAAAATAGCGTAGTATTTGAGGTTGCAAGGCACCTCTGAACACCTCTAATCCAACTACCCACTCTCTTCCCCCAAACGGGGTCAACTGGAACAGTTTGCTCAGGGCCGTGTCCAGTCAGGTTTGGGGATGGAGATTCTACAACCCCACTGGGCAGGCTGTTTGCAGGGGTTTGTTTTGCTCAAGATTTAAGCAGAATTTTCTGTCACTGACACCTCTGAAAAGAGTCTGGCTGTGTCGCCTTTACTCCCTCCCATCAGATATTTATACATATTGATAAGATCCCCCGGAGCCTTCTTGAGAAGCAGCTGAGGACGTTAGCATGCCTGTGTTTGCTCAGTGTAAATGCTAGGTCTAATCAAATCAGTGCCACTCTGTTAATAACTCGCCTTCACACAAAGCTGGGAAAGTAGATGTTAAGGCAGCACTTCTGAGCTTGAAGAATGCATGTGAGATTTCAGATGAGTTATTCATACAACCTGCATATGAAAATAATTAGTGCACCGTTTCCTGAATTTGCAAATGATGAACTGTGGCATGTTGTTAGACAGGGTAGCATTTACAGAGCGTACCAGATGAGCAGGTTGTCCCACCCATGCTGCTTCTGATTATGCTAAATCACTGAAGAATTTGAAGTTACTTATTTCAAATCTTTTACCCGGATCTCTACCGACATATGGAGCACATTGTAGCTAGTAGGCCTGCTCTCAGTATCTGGGAAGGGGACAGTGCTGTTGCTTAGGTTCGCTTCTGCCGTTAATTATTTCGGATTTTCTTTCCTGATATAGGGCTATCAAAGTTTTGTGTGTAGCCGTGGTGCCTTTTAGTAACAGAATTACTATGAAGTGGTTTGATAGACCGGGTAGTTGGATTTGGAGATAGCTGAGTGTGAATGCTGCCACGTTTTGAAATTATGAAAACTTGATTTCCATGCAGCATTGTGTGGCCTTAAGTATTTTTCTCAAGGAAAAGGAATTAACTCTCTGAAGAAGAGTCTGTTTCTGCTTTCAGTAGCATCCTTGTTTCCCAGGCTGGCAGTATAAATGATTTATTTTTTCAATGGAGGTGGGAGCTCACTTTGTATTCTGCAGAGGATTAAGACACTTCAGGACGTTAGCAGCAAAGGGTTAAAAAAGGAATTTCACGCAGTAGCAGTTAGCTTGAATAACTATTCAGCTGTTTTGAGTCCTGTTTCATTTCTTAATCCTTCTGTTTGTAGTGTACAGATGCATTTCTCATGACTGTGAAAAATTGTTAGATATTTTAATCACACTTTTTTTTCCTCTTTTAGCCTCAAGGAATAGGTTCCCCTAGTGTGTACCACGCTGTTATAGTGATCTTCCTGGAGTTTTTTGCGTGGGGACTCCTGACAGCGCCCACTCTGGTGGTAAGTCATACACTGATGGGAGATGGGGCAATTACTGCAAAGGCACTGAACGTCTGCTGAATTAAATGAAAATTATGTATCGTTGAGCTGCCCTCTTGTGCGAGTGAAAAGTTTTGTATTTTTACCCATAATCGGGAATTCAAAATTATTTTGTTAAAGCAGTGCAATGATGCAGCATAGCTGTTTGTGCGCTGGTCTGCTAATGCTCAGCCTTACAGGTAAATATTTTCTGAACTTGAAACCAGTAAGACAGTAATGAAATTATCTTTCCTTTTAAGATGCTACAAAAAGTTGGCACATTACAAATATAAGGACAGAAATACACTTGAAATTTGGTAAAATTATGCAAGAGTGTTTGTGTGTGTGGGTAGGGAGATCTTTGCTGACCTGGCTGTGCTTTAAATGGAAGCTTTTGGGCACAGACCCTGTTATACCAGTCAAAGCTTCCCTATGATTAGTGCGACAGTCATTCCAACGTGTTTGTACCAAATTATTCTCTAAGGTAGTTGGTTGCTTTCCTTTTCAATTTAATCTTTGAGAAGGCACACATGCTTACAAATTAAAAGGAGCAAAGGCTTAAAGATCTTCAAGCAAACTCCACCTAAAATGCAGTCTTGGTGTGGCTCTGTACACTGCACGTCGGTCACTGAATGGAATCCATCTCGTATAACACAAGTCAGAGTGAGAGAGGTGCCTGTTTTAACCTGCATATCTGGGCTCTGGTCACTGGATCAAGAGGCACTTCAGAACGATGATGTCTCTCCTCTCTCTCCCCAGCCCCCTACAGATGACACAGTAACATGTGGAGAGTCTGGTCAGAGATCATTTTCTAGGTTCTGTGTGGTCTATTTAGGTTTCAGACACTGAAGTTGAATGACGTGAACCCTTCCCAAAGTGTTGAGAGAATCAAGTAAAGCTAGAATCTCAAAGTACCTTCCATGTGAATTAAAGATTAAGTAGATTGTTTGTAGGGTAGCGCTTTTTTTTAATATGCAGTTAATATTATGTAAATGACAATGTTTGTTTTTCTTCTCCAGGTTTTGCATGAAACTTTCCCAAAACATACATTTCTTATGAATGGTCTAATTCAAGGAGTAAAGGTAAGGTGACAAAAGTTAATCACAAGTACAATTTTAAAGTGAATGGTGGGAGGAATATAGAAATGGCTGCCTATTGAGAGGAACATTCAAGAGGTTTTTCAATATGGCTTTCTGGGTATAAATAAAACTTGCTAAAAAAGCAAATATGCATTGTTTTATTAAGATATTGCTTAGTCTGTACCTGCTGTTAGGCTTCAGCAAATCAAAAGGTAGTTGACTAACCCCAAATGACACATGGTGTTAAAATTTCAGAATTTTTTACTTGGAGCTCATGGCTGCAGTGGGTACTTTCAATTATGTACATTCTAAATATATAAAACTATAAAACCCTGTTCATAACACTGCTAGTATGACCGTATTGTCTGCATTTTGAATTTTGTGTAGCTCTGAGGTAATAAATCTCAAATTTTATGTAACCAGAATGGAATAGAAATCATTAATGCTTGACCATGTTGCCTTTGATGCATTGCGCTGTAGTCATCAGCTTTAATAAGAATAGAGCCCAGCCTGCTGCGGGACTGTGGTACGGTCGGCTATCGCGATTCTAACCACTCCGTTCTAACTTGAAATGTTTTGTTTCATTTAGGGCTTATTATCGTTCCTCAGTGCCCCGCTCATAGGTGCCCTGTCTGATGTGTGGGGACGAAAGTCCTTCTTGCTGCTAACAGTATTTTTCACCTGTGCACCAATACCACTAATGAAGATCAGCCCTTGGTTAGTAAATTTTGACTCGGTTAGTAAAATCTAGTAAAACCAGATTGGCCGTTTCTTTTCAAGGTTGCTGTACAGATTGTAGCATTGTTGATAAAATACCGTTTGTGCTCCAGGGAAGGTCAAGGCTTTTGTATGACTTGGGTGCAAAGTTGGTAGAAGAGAGTCAAACTGTGAAGTAGCTGCCTTGAGGCCAAATGCCTTGGGCAGAATTCCGAGAGCCACTGGTTTTGAGGTCTGTGCTGTGGGTCCCGCTGCCTCCTGCAGCACATTCACAACAGATACTAGAATGTAAACTGCACAGGTCTTTATTGGGGCCATAGTACTCAAATACTAACCATCTGTGCAAAAATGAAAAACCTTACCTAATGCTAGCTAGTGCATGAAGTAACAACCATTTGTAACCTAAAATGTTGCCACAATTTTATAATTTTGTTTCTCAAATTTTAAAATCCACCAGCTTTCACGCTGTGTGCAAGTTAGTAAGCTCTTAACTGGCCCGTACGTTCCCCAGGCAGTGCATGAGTCAGACTCCCAGTGCTGTTGGACCCGCGTGCTCTCCCTCAGGGTGCAGCTGAACTAACACAGACGGCACTGGCGCAGGGCAGAGCCAGCTGTTCAGGTAGCTCCGTGAGCATTTTCAGTTTTCTCTCCCATCACACAGATTGTTCATGGATTCTTCGTCCCTTTTCTGGGAAGTAGCTTGTTTCTCAGCATAGATTAACGTTTCAGATGATGAGCGCTACTGTCCATAGCCTAAAGCCTAAGGGTAATATTGAGACCTCTCAATGACCAGATTCTCAAAATACTGCAGTTCCCAATTTGCTTTGGGTCGCAGGCATCCAGTCAAAGTTAGTCTAACACCTCCTTTCCTACAAGTTCTTAATAACAGCAGCTTTTTGTAGATGTTGCAGTATTACGCTGTTTATCTTTGTACTCGGTGCAATAAGGAGTTACACAACTCTATCAAGACACATTCTCATTGCCTTTATCCAAGTTGATCGTAATATTTATTAGGAAAAGTTGGACAAGATGATTTACTGTTGAACTGTACTTGGATTGTAAATAGAGACCTTTTGTTTCTATTTAGCTCTTCTAATTATTTTTTTAATGTTCTTAGGTGGTACTTCGCTGTTATCTCTGTCTCTGGAGTTTTCGCAGTGACGTTTTCTGTGGTTTTTGCATATGTAGCAGACATAACCCAAGAACACGAAAGAAGCATGGCCTATGGTTTGGTATGTGTATCTCTTTGGCTCTGTTCCTCTGGTATTCAGCACTGAACACTTCAGTTGGTCAAGCTTTTTAAAATTTTATTTTTGTTTCTTCCCTGGCAAGTTGGTTTTAGTTTGGAGTAAGGTTTTTCTGTTTAATTGTTCTTGTCATCCTGTCCTGTATCTCTTGAATATTCTGCTTCTAACTTAAACAAAATATGACTGTGTTAAAAGCTGTGTTTCAGGTGTCTGTCTTAACAGTTATTATCAGTGTTAGTGATGTAATTTGAGGGGCTTTAGTTACTCCTCCATAGTTTCTCACACCAGTACTACTCTGTCCTGTTTTCAAAAATCTAACCTTTTCTTCCTGGATAATTTTGGAACTGCCATTGCATGAAATCTTGACTGCTCCTGCTCGTGTCTCCAGTCACTGCTGCGCTGCAGTTCAGAACCAGTGCAGCTCAGGAACCTGTCTGTCTGTCTCACCTCTGTGTCTCCAGTGCCTCCCAGTAACCTGCCAGATCTCAGGAGCCTTCACAGCCCCAACTGTTAGGGATTAACAGAATTATTTGTTGCGTTCAAGTTACAAAATGCATTATTGTATTCAGCAGGGAGAGGCGAACGCAATGGATATAAACCAGTTTCTTTCTGCCCCTACACATCAGGGACTGAGGTCTGTTGAGAAAGTTCCCTCAGTTTTAAAGTTAACACCTTCCACAGCAAGGCCAGCTGCTTGCCCAAAACCTGCTTTCCGAACGAAGCCCATTGTACTGAGTTGGATTAACCGGCATATTCAATTTCATAAGTCCCTGATACATCTGATTTTTTATCTTGATGGGCATCACGTATTTCACTAGTATGAAGATTACATACAGCTCATCACTTCCCAGAGATATCAGCAGACTATATAGTTAATTAAACCTAATTATGTCAGTGCATGCAAGAGTGCTGTGAGCATCACATTGCTGTCCAGTTAGCAAAAAAACCCCTTTTTTTTTCTTGAAAAATTTTGGCTGTCTGCAATACACAGCTGCTAGCAAATAGTCACAGGAAAAAGGTTACTTTAAATCATTACCTGATTAAAACGGTTAGGCTTCTGAAAATGAGGAAAAGTGGGTAATAATAGTGTTGACTTTTATCATTGAAAATCTTACCAGCTGTTATTTGTTCTAGGTTTCAGCAACCTTTGCGGCCAGTTTAGTGACCAGCCCTGCAATTGGTGCCTACCTCGGTCGAGTCTACGGAGACAGCTTGGTCGTGGTCCTGGCTACAGCAATCGCCTTGTTAGACATTTGTTTTATTCTTGTTGCTGTACCGGAGTCGCTGCCAGAGAAGATGAGGCCAGCATCCTGGGGAGCACCCATTTCATGGGAACAGGCTGACCCTTTTGCAGTAAGATATTTAAATATGGCATATTTTGTTACTTGCAAATGTTGAGCTTGTGAGACAGGGAAGAGTCTGTCTACGTTACTACATTTCAAGCTTGAAAAACAAAGCCCGTAGTTTTTCAAGTTTAACCATGTGTCAGTGCTAGTGCTTTTGCCAAGAGTCTTGCTAAACACTCGGGATGTTTTGGTGGTACCACGTAAGACCTTCATTAACTGTCGTGCTTTTCGGATTCTTGCTGAATGTGTGTTTTTCTGAATATGAAGACAAAGTGTTTTACAATACTTTTTTCTCACCGTAGTCACTGAAGAAAGTCGGCCAGGACTCAATTGTGCTGCTAATCTGCATAACAGTCTTTCTTTCCTACCTCCCAGAGGCAGGTCAATATTCCAGCTTCTTCCTATACCTCAGACAGGTAATTTAACGTTTTAATACGAATTTGAACAAAAGTAAAATGCTAGGAAAGTTTTCAGTATTGCTGAATTAATACAGAAAGTATAGATCACTGGTGTAATTTAAAAGCTTCCAGCAGCTGATTTAAATCCTCTTGCTCTTCTGTTTTTCTCTCTTTTTAGAGAGACAAAAAGAGAGGAGAGAGATGAATGAGTTATAAACCAACTTGTCATTTTTTGTAATTATTTGCATTATTCTTGGACTATGAGGTTCACTATGTTAAACTGTTAGGGTTGTTTGGGTATTTTGAGGGAACCATTTTCTGTTTATGTCCCTTTATTTTTGAATACTTGCTTGATTTATTTAAAAAAAACACAACAAAAAAAAGCAACAACCTTTTTTCCTAAGTTAGGGAGGAGTTGAATAACCCTGCTCTTCTGCATCACGTGTTCCTCCACTGCCGTTTCTGACATCATGATTTGTGGTTTATGGTTAATTATCAGTCTGTTATGGTTTTTTTTAATATAGATAATGGGATTTTCACCTGAAAGTGTGGCAGCGTTTATAGCAGTCCTTGGGATTCTGTCCATCATTGCACAGGTGAGTTCCCCCCGTGTGTTTCATTGATGTGGTAACTTGGAAGGAGCTGAGCTCTGTCGAGAGCTTCCATAGCGCTGCACTTCCTGAAAGGTGACTCACCCTTCCTGTAGCTGTTTGTCTAAGTCTCTGGTAATTCACTAACATTCTCACCTGAACATACAAAAAACAGCTCGTCAAGCAGGGTTTGGCGCATTAATATCCAGAGTGTATTGTGTTGGGAAAACTAAAGCCTTGCTGCATAAAAGAAGGGCTGACAGTTTAGTCCTGTTACTTGCCATGGTTTTGGTAGGGGTTCCTGAATAGTTGGCAAATTCCAATTTTGGAGAGTTTTAACTTGGCTTTTTAAAATTAATTTAGTTATTTGCATGTATTTAACATTTAGATTATTTTTTAATGTTTTTTGTTGCTTTATTCATTTACCTGCAGGTATTTAACATGTAGAATAAAAGATTATTTTTCTTTGACTTTTTTTTCCCACTTTTTCCCCCTCTCTGCCAGACAATAGTTCTGAGTTTACTTATGCGGTCCATTGGGAATAAGAACACCATCCTACTGGGCCTGGGATTTCAAATACTGCAACTGGCGTGGTACGGCTTTGGATCAGAGCCATGGTATGTAAATTGCACTTTAATATCTGAATGACATGGTATTTTTCTGCATCTTAGCCTTTCTCACAGGAAGACACTGCAGTGTGTGCACATGTGTAGGTACGTGTGTATATACCCTCCAAAAGCAGAGCACAGCTGTGCGGAGCAGTTACTTTGAGCCCGTGTTTTTTGCAGGATGATGTGGGCGGCCGGGGCTGTTGCAGCCATGTCCAGTATAACTTTCCCAGCTGTGAGCGCACTGGTTTCCCGAACGGCCGACGCTGACCAGCAGGGTAAGGTTTTGCCCTAACACTTTGCATTCCGGTCAGGGTCAGTCGGCCCGAAGCCTGGCACGGGGCAGCCCTTACACCCCAGCATAGCTCGCTAAATATTAAAATCCGTGTTGCTTGGGAATTGCAATAGGTGCATCCCTCTGTCTGCCACAAGGGGGAAACATTCAACAGGTCCCCAACAGTAGCAAAATATTTAGAAAACTGAATATGCTGTTTATTTTCCTCACTTTTGGCAAAAGTTTGCTCAGTTGTCCAGGTCACATAGAGTGCGCGCTCTCCTGCGCGACAGTGAGAGCAGAGTTCTGTACTGGTCTCTGAGCGAGCCCGGCATGGGAAGCACCGCTCTCTGCCTACAGGGAGATGGAACTAAAACTTGCCTGTACTATATGACAGGTATTCTGCACCCCTTGGTTATTGCTTCCCATAGTGTAACACCATTTAAAGACGCTTTCCTGCTTGCATCAGTTTGAAGGTGAAGTGAATAAAGTCTTACTGATTTGTTCATAATCCATTAACCATAGTTAATCCTGTATGTTTAAATATAGGTAACAGCCTGTTTTATTTCTCCCAGGTGTTGTTCAAGGGATGATAACAGGAATTCGAGGACTGTGTAATGGTTTGGGACCCGCACTTTATGGTTTTATATTCTATATATTTCATGTTGAACTGAATGAACTCCCCATGCCGGAATCCCCCTCAGGAGGAGGTAGCGTGGTCACACAATACCATTTACAACAGGTGGGCTGCTTTCTCTTCTTCATTCCAACACAAAGAAATTGGGAAGGGGGGCATGTGCCCACCCGTTGTTGAGTATGATGCTGTATTACATGGTGTCAAGCTAACTGCAAATGACGCCTGTAAAAAGAGGTTCTGAACTCACTCTTGGGGAGGGTTGTTGACCTGTTTGGTTTTAACGAGATGATGGTATCGTTTAGTTAAACTTTCAAAGAGATGACTGATGACCCTTGTAAAGAGAATAGTTTGAAGGAAGGATGGACTAATAACTACAGCATCTCGCTCTTCTCTTTTCTCCCTGACAGCGTAGTTACTTTTCACGTGTTGTACCTTTATGTTTTGTTGTCCTTTAGTCTTTTAGCCAAGCTCACTGCATGATTTTTAGTTCCTACAAGATATTAATTTGTTGATATTAATTTGTGTCTAAAGGTTTGTTAATACTTAGTGGTGTTACTGTTGTTTTCAGAATTCTATAATTCCTGGACCCCCCTTCTTATTCGGCGCATGCTCTGTGCTGTTGGCACTACTCGTTGCCTTGTTTATTCCTGAACACACCAACCTGAACATACGATCCAGCAACTGGAAGAAACACTGTGGCAGCCACGGCCATCCCCACAGTCCACAAGCTCCTGGTGAAGCTAAAGAACCCTTATTGCAAGACACAAATGTATGACAAATATCCAGGAAGATCTTTTAGACTTTCTTTTCATCAGCAGTTTGGGATATACATTCCGGTTCCATCAAAAATGTGATTTCTTAAGGTAATCTTAAGAAGTATCTTTCTGCATGAAGTTTGTAAGAATTGAAACAACCAGGATGTTTCTCCAAAGATGTTGCCATTGAGTGACTAATTTGCTTTTTGAAAACAAACTGTTACATACTTGTCTCTTGCCATGAAATACTGTTACTACTTAACTTTACATTCTAGCTGGGAGACAAAACAGAATGAGGTCTCGGCATGAGCATGTGTCCTGTTTCCTTAAGGTGGTGAGCTTTAATTCTAGTCACGCGGCGTCCCAGTGAGAGGGACGGGCAACCCCTGCACCCAGTCATTTTAGTGGTGTAAAGTCTTGGGTCAGACGATTCAAAGCCTTAATGTAAATGTATTCAAATAGGGAGAAGGTGAATTGGTATCGCTTATTTTAAAAGTCATATGACAGGTGGTTTTTTTTTTTTAAGTTTGTACTAATATAAAAATCACATGAGCACGCTTGCTGAACAGTAAAAGTTATTTTTATGTAAGTGCATTTACTCTTTCTATTTTTTGAATAAACGGTAGTACCAAACTCTTGTTTAAACATTAAGTGGGTGTTTTGAGCCTACAGGTTTTAATACTGGCTCTAAACCTCTGCTTTCTAGGTACCGTTTATTATACCACTAGACTTCGGATGTTTGCGTAATCATAAAGGACCTCAAAACTTGAATACACAGACTGAACTATGAGCTGATAGCCTTGACTCTGTCCGTGTGCTATATAGTGGCCTTTGAGGACTGTCACAATAACCCTTTTGCATTACAGAGCTAATGTTTTAGTCCTAAATTTTCAGGACCCTTAGTACAGAAGAGAGCTTTATACAATTACTGATGTGAATTTCTCTAAAAGTGTATATTTTTGTGTCCAGTTGTATTATTTAAGTGTTCCTTTGTATAAATTTGTGTATAAAGTATTGTATAGGTTTAAAATGTTTTCATCTTGTGGTTATTGCTTAATGCTTTTTTACCTTTGAACATTCACCATGGTTGACCAAGAGCAGGAAAAAAAAAATATGTAAATATACTGTTAATAAAGTTGAATATTTTAATGAATTTTAAAATAATTGTTAACGTCTCTTAAACCCCTAATTTAAGTTCTAGAAGATGCATTGAGCATGTTAATCATCTCCCTTTTGTTCAGCAGCAGTTTTGTTTCATTTCAGATTTGACTAGGACTGGGAGAGCTGGAAAGCTACCACAATTTAATAACCAGCTTCCTATTTGATAACGGCTTATAATACTGCTAGGTAAATAGACCAAATTTACATTAACTTACACCTACTAAAACTTAGCTACAAATAACAGCTGAAGCACAGACCTTAGATGGGGATGGCTGCCATCGTAGCACTGGTCCAGTAGCACGGCCTTCTGTGGGGAAACGAACGCGCTGGGAAGAAAACTCCAGAAGAAGGTAAGGAGAATGGACCAGTCCTGGGAGTGCAGCACGGGGTGATGGTGGTGGAGAGCTCTTACACCATTACTAAGCAGAGTTTTTGATAAAAACCATTTAATATTTCCACTGAAACTTACACGTGCCAAAACAAGTGAATATACATTGACACAGTGCTGATTTATAAACAAATATACACATTTTGCACTGCAAAACAAACCACTTAAATATACAATCCTCTGGATGCACTTAAATAACTAAGGTAAAAGGTATGAAATACCATTAACAACAAAAGTATGTAAATATGTGTTTAAAAAAGTATATTTTGTATGTTACAAATACTTGCACTCCGGTTCTTTACTGGGACCCCAAATAAAAGAAGGCACTGAGTAAAGTTGTTACACGATTGCAGTGTCTGAGCCCGGGCAGCAGAACAAGCCCAACAGCCTCAACCCCCCTAAACTCCCGTGTCAGAGTCCCTGCAGTCTTACCCCTGTAAAGTAGGATTAGTAAAAATTAAGTAGCTTTTACCTGATGTGATACTTTCAATAGTTAACTGTTCAGGTACTTCACCTTATGTTTTGCTGTGCATGGTGGCCTCTGGAATATAATACTGGCAGATTCATAGAAGAGTTAGGGTAGCCAAGAACGATAATTTTAAATTATAATTTTATACCTTCTATGAAATAATTTAGCATCTTTAATATCAGATACATTTCTAAGTCTATATGCAATAAGCTGGTTCCAAAATTAAGCGATTTTTAAAAATTAAAACTGTGAGGGCGGATGAGGCTGCTACTGGCAGGGACAGCATCACCCTCTTCTCCAGCCCTTCTGTTTGCACCGTCCTTTCTCTGAGAGGAAGCAAGAAAAGTACTGAGGGAGAACTGTTCTCTGGTAGGGCCTGCTACAGGGCACATTCCAGCTGTCGTACAGCCACAATTCTCAATTCCTGTAACAAACAAGTCAGTGCTCTCCAGTGGGTTTGAGGAGGACTAGAGGGTCTCCAGTGCTCTAAGAGAATTCTGCACAGCCCCAGTGAGGTAACTGCAGCATCCCTCCCGCTACGGCTGAGGCTGCCTAAAGCTCTGTGTTTTCTTTAGGCTCAAGTATCCTGAAAAGTTATCCAAGTCATTCAAGGCATCTTTCTCACAGAAAACAGATTCAGACTTATAAAATTATGTCAGTTCACGTTGATACTTCACTAATAGGTTATTACAGGAGAGTCAAGTGGTCGCCCCAACAGTTAAAAGAGGACTCTTACTTTAAGAGCCCTTGTCTACTATCCGGGAAAATAAGCGGAGGCTGGTGTGGCTGCAGCTTTCGGTGCCGGTTGGGCTTTTGTGGGTAAGTAGGGTTTCAGATACTCTGTAGAACAGCAGAAAGAAGATACTGCTCTTAGAATCATCGCTATTCCTTTAGCTACATTTCAAATAAAGGCTTCTTTTCCTATTCCGTACATACCTGAATTAACTGTGTTTTGACTGAGCCCTCGTAAAGGAATGCTGTCGTCTTTTTTCTTGAAATACTTTGAATCGAGCCCCAAATTATCACCACTAGAGGGGAAAAAAAAAAGGCTAATTAAAATTTAAAACAAATGTAGTTAGTTAACAGCGCATTAACACCAACTGTGGATACAGACTCATTCAGAAAAATCTTAACTTGAAGTGGAACTACTGATTTCCCATTAACTTCATTTAAAGGTAAACCAGCACTGAATAGGTCAAGAACAGCCTAGAACTAATTTTTTGACTGATCCATCACCTGACAGCCTCACCTCTGTCACCAGGAGGGACCCGCTCCTGAAAGCGTGGCTCTTCCTTTGTTACCTACAAACCACGCTTAGTGACCAATTACCTCTGCCACAACTTAAAATTCATTAACACATTGATGGAGAAAGGCAGATCACGGGACTAGCTTTGGTACTGGAAATGTTCTGCTTGGTTCCAGACACACATAGAAGACAAATGGCTCGATAAAAATAGTAATAATAAAAACCCCAGTAAAAATGCAATAGATGACACTTACTTCTCCTTATTTGCTGGATGAGTGGCTGCGGTCACTGCCTGAACATCTGAGCAGCGATTCATTTTAGAAAGCTGGGTGTTAAACTGGATCTGCAGAACCATAAGAGTTGCAGGTCAAAGAGGGCTGCTCCAGACAGGATGGCCCCGGAGTGAACTGCTGGGGGATTTAGGTGGCTGTTCCTTCCACAGCACCTCTGTGCAGCAAAGCGTGCAAGAAGCAGCAACCTAAAGCCAAGCTGATAGTGTTCAGCACAGGGAGTCTAAGAGTACTTGGATAAACAGTAAATATTTATGCATTTTGAGAAATATTCAAAACATTAGGCTTTGATATTTTATGCTCTCCCGTTCTTAACCAAAGAGAAAAGTGAAAGTGCTTGCCTTTGGTACTGGACACTGTGAATTGACATTTTTGTTGTGTGCTGGTTCTGGAAAGTTGTTGAAAGCGTACAGAGGAGAAATGGGGTGATTGATTCCTGAGCTGGGAAAGGATGGTCGGTCAGGCTGGAAAAGAAACAGAATACATCCAAAAAGTAGAAAAACAAATCTTGAAGTAATTGCTTACAGAAATTCAAAATTCCAAAACTATCAACTAAGAACAATTACAAAGACATTTGAGTCTTCCTGATCGGAAGAAAACATCACTTTCCCAAGAATCACATTCTTAAGGAAAACATAACTTTTTAAAAGTTAGATGAGTTAAGCACTCTTAGCTTATAAGTTCATAATAAGCTACACACCCTGTAACTGATTAATATATTAAATGTATCTAGCTATAAACCAGAGACTTCTTTCCATGAATGTGCCTTTCCACTACTGAGCGAGCAGCTCATCAATTGCTGGGTGACAACAGCCATCTGTATACACGGGACAACAAAGAGTAAGAAGCAACAAGCTGTGGTGTTTAACACCACAAAGCAGGTAATGCTTCTTGCCACTTATTGTCATAAGTTTCTAAATATCACTAATAAGAGTACTCAAATAGTACACTTTTTCAACCTATACCAAGATAATTAGTATGTAAATTAACCTCAACACAAAAATGCTGCCTCTTTTTTTTTTTTCCCCCCTTCACCTCGCACAGCAACTTTCCCAAGCTAATTTTGCATTGGTTTGTGTATTTTACCAAAATACAGAGCTTAAACCACTCTCACTGAGAAGGCCAGAGCATCAAGTAGCACCCAACAACCTAAGCCAAGCAAAAAAACTACACCCACCCAAAACTACAGGGCCCAAAGATGATGAAAGCACTTCTGCTTTTTTCTTTTAAGGCCATACATTTCAGGAAATAATGACTACTTCATAACCACGCTATGGATAGCTGTATCTTACCATGCCATGAGGCAAAATGGCAGCCCTCATGCCCCCGTGGGGAGTGGCAGAAGGCTCCAGCTTCTTGCCCACCTGAACTTCATTCAGCTGTTTGTTCAACCACGTGATTACTGGAGAAAGAAGAAGAAGGTCAAGCTCACTTCCCACCTCTCACAAGCCATTTCAAACAGGAAGTAGCCCTTCCTCAAAAAAAGCAACAGCTTAGTGAGCTGTATTCCCTCCTGAAGCTTCAGGCGTCACCAGAAGCCCTCATCTCATGAAAAGTCTCTTTGTTCAAGCTTCCGTGCCCCTGCGTGTTCCTTCCTCTGGAGTCAGCCCCCCGTCACACACCACCCCAAGCGACCACTGCAAAAGCCTCCTCTGCTTCCAGCTCTCCCTTGTTACACAGAGAGATGCTACAGCCAGAGACTTCTTTTCCAAAAATGACCATAACGCAGCTCATTACAAAAACAGAGCACGGATAAAGCAATAGAATGGGCTTCCAATAATTTTCAGTAGCAGCCAGATCATTGTGTCATTTTTACAGCAGAAGTGAAATTGTATAAACCTACCATTTTCATTGGTCTTCAGTAACTGCTTACTTTCTTCTAGTTTTTGTATTGTAGTTTCTAGCTGTTCTTGTAGCTTGCTGACCTGCAATGTTCCCATAATAATTATAACACCACCAGCAGCTACTACTAATTACAAACTGAAGAAATTATATAAATAAAAAGGATCCATAAAGTTGTTCTAAAATTCCTTAGAGAAGTTAACTCAGTTTTTTACAAAAGCAACACAATAACTCTTTTAAAATAAGCCCTACTTTTAGCAAGGGTGACCACAGCCAGAAACCTTTCCGACCTTAATTTTTCTCTGATTAAATAGCACAAGGACTGTCAGCGGGGGAACCTGCTTAATGGAACAAAAAGTTCCCTCTGTTCTGATCTTGCCTCCTCCACTGAATTCCACATGAATATGCCTCTACAGGGTGTCCATTCATCCATGGTATTGCTTTCTACTCTTAATACAATTTTAGTTTTCTTCCATATGGATGGATGGCTCCTACCAACCAGTTTAACGTGAAAAAAATGGCAAGTTGATTGCACCTTTAAACAAACCTGTTAACTAAGTAAAAGCTCTATTTCTATTTCACAGAAAGATTTAAGACCTTATTGGTGTAAATAAATAAGTTAAAAACCACAATCCCTAACACACTACATGCAACAGCATTTACAGGAGAGCGGGTGAGTGTGCCACAGTACCTCCTGCTCTTTCACTCGAAGAGATTGTCCCATCTCCTGCAAATCTCTCTGCTCTTTTTGAAGTCTCTCTTCTTTTTCTGCCAATAATTTTTCCTGTTGAATTGTCACTGTATTTTTCAATTTTAATTTACTCATTAGAGTTTTCAAATCTCCTTGTAACTTCTTGATAATTTCATTAGCCTATTAAAAAATAATAAAGCAGATATTCTCAAAATAAAGAAACACCTAAAAATAAGGACAATTTCATAAGGATAATGGCAAGTATAAACAAACCTTAAGAAGTTCAGCAGACAGTGACTTAATTGTTGTCTCCAGTTTTTCAATATGACTTTGTTTTTTCTCTGTACTTTCTTCCAGTATCGCCTTTACAGAATAAAAGAATATTAAAATTATAATAAATATGTGATAGACATCACTTATGATTTCAAGTAGAACCTCAATAATTCTGTGAGAACTAATCCTCACAAGAAATTCATACCTTGCTTTTCAGTCAAATTATATAGTCCCTCAATTCATGCTTTTTCTTGTTTACAAGCAGTGACCTTTGTAAAACTGTACCCATTATACTTTTGATGCCATAACTTAGAATCTTTAACGACATTTGAAAGCTTACTTGCTGTATTCATAACAGTAGTCAGCTGCTAATCTACAGAGACTGCAATTAAGAAGGTTCTACAGAGCTTTAGAGAAAATTATTTTGAAACTTGAAGGAACCTTTTGTTCTTGTGTCGCATCTAATACTTCTTTTGTTCTAATCACCAGCTGATCTTTATCTTTGATCTCTTGCTCCAGAACAGCAACTCGTGTCTGCAGCTGATTAATGAGCTTCTCTTTTTCATGACATTCAGCATCCAGAGTAGTGTTCTCCCGACGCAGCGACAGCACCTCCTGCTTTGCTCTTTGACATTCCTAGAATGTTGAGAAGGAATTTTATTTATTTAAAAAAAAAAACCCAACCTGTAATAGTAATTTAAACAGATATAACTAAATAGTAAGAATAACGTTGAGTGAAGAGGAGCTGAACAAACTTAATATGCCATATTTGGTATTACATGCACAGGCAGGCAGTGTTAGTGCTCTAAATATAGTAAGTTTGGTTACAGAAATTAATAAGCCATACATCTTCTATTCCAGAAAGCTTTGCTTTCAGTTCTCTGACTGTGGAGTCTCCTTTGTATCTCCTTTCTGTTAGATCTTTATTGATGACCTCGAGTTCTGAGAGTCTGTTCTGCAACTGTTGAATACTTTTCTGATGCAAATTTTCTAATTCCTTCTTCTGTTGTTCATGCTGCTGTTGGTACTGAGCTTGTGCCTATAAGAAGCAAAGAAACTAAGTAGTTCTTTAATAAATTTGAAAATTAAGCCAAGAAACTATCAACATATAAGAATATCGTTAATTCTTTTCTACTGTCATACCTGGAGAGTTTTTTCCTTTTCATTTGTCAGCTCCTGGGTGTGTTTGTTGGTTAGAGCTGCAGTGTGTGATGCCCATTCATTTTTCAGTTTGTCTAGTTCTCGGCTCTTCTCTGACAAGCTCTGTTTAAGTTTGACAAAGCAGATGGAGTTTTAAAAATGTAAGCATTTCAGTCAATACTCAATGATTCTTTACTGTTAGTTCTTAAAAAGGACACGGAATTATTAAGAAAAATCTAAATTTCAGCAGCAGATGCCAAAATATCTGTTCATTCTGTAAACAGGAAAGTAAGGCACTGAGAAGCCAAAAAGCACCTTTCTGACACTGTGGATAAAATAATCTTCATTTACAATTTTATTTTCTTTTAACAGCTATTTAAGAGTGAAGAAACGGTCTGCTCACGTTCCCTACCCTTATAACACAAAGTGCTCTAGTAGGGAAAAAAAAGAGTTCTTCAGCAGTATCTTTTCCTCTTTTTGATTTGTAGTTCTGCGTTGCAATTCAGCAAACACTTACAGTAACTCCAGCTGAAACTGCAAAGATGAGGTAAACAAGTATTTAATTCCAAGAAGTTCCATTCTAGGAGTTTTAATGGAATTTTTCTCCTTCATGAGAATCAAAAAAGTCACCTTGATAATTCTAGAATTTGACACAAATCATCCTCTTGATAAACAAATGAGAGGGCATTACTGGGCTGACTGCGAAAATCAAAAAGTAGTAGAGTAACATGAAGTCCAAGACTTTCAATTTATTTATCACGGCTTCACATTTTTTCCAAATATAACAGCTACCAACTACTCACAGAATATGTAGAGTATATTTACCTTCACACTACCATGTATTTAGCATACAATGAGTATGTGCATATACAGACAGACCTCTGTATAAAATAAAGTAAAATTCTGCTTCAGTACTGTAAGGACTAAATTTTATTGTTCAGTTGCACACTTTGCTCGTTCTCAGGAAACGGTGGACAATAATTCACTCACTCCCAAGTCGATTGTCTTGGCTGGGGAGTGGCTGACCAACAGCCCACAAACAGGTACATTTGCCACAGATTAAAAAAAGTGTAACTTAGAGCAGGAAAGTTAAAAATTTACATTACCTGTTGAGTGTAGCTCAGTTGTCTGGTAAGATCCTCTTCAGTTTTTCTAAGCTTTTCTTCCAACATGATTTTGTCTTCCTACGTACAAAGTGATATCAGATCAAATCCTTAGCTCCCAAAATACAAGTAGTATTTAGCTTCCATTTTATCAGCATACAGTGCTTAAGCAACCACATATCCACTATATTTGTGGAAAAAATAAACTTAATTTCGAATAATGTATAATTAATACATTTAAAAGAAAAGCCATTGCCTCACAAGGTAAAAACCCTGAATTAAATTTTTATCAAGTTTCTATAAGCAAAAATATCTTTTCATAAAGACTTGTTTACAAAGGAATTGCATGAACAACCAATCAAGTGAAATACTGTAATTTTATGTTATGAAAATGGCTTATTAAGTGGCTATAGCCATAACATCACAGTAGGAGAGACACAAATCCCAGGCTATGAAACCAAAACATACCACAGTCAAACTATGAGAGCACTAATTTCTCACTAAATAGAACCCAGCATGCTACCAACTGCAGCAACATTACAATTTCAATTTGCTATTTATAGCTACAAGCCCTTTGAAGTCCATAAAGCCTTAGAACTCTAAACACACGGATTCCTTCCTAAACCCAACTGCAGAACAAAGAGACTGAAAACTTAGGAGTATTTTACTCTTGCAGTCAATCTGGCAATCAGCACAAGGCTTTGAAGCACGAGACGCTGAAGCATCCAAGAGCTGCAGACTACAGACACTGCAGGTGTAAAATACCTCATTTGCTGCCAGTTCCAATTATAGCACTTGGCTGAATATACATGTAGTATTTTCGTAGCTACAGTGACAGTTACAATTTAGTTTTATAACATGCACCCAAATAACTGCATGCAATGACATACATGAGCTAGAATAGAAGATAAAACAAAGCAAGCAGTCTGGTACATACTTTGGAAGTATTAAGACTGAAAAAAAAATGCTTAAGTACACAGAGCATCAAGGCCTAGTTGCAGCTACAACAAGCCTTCATTTACCTTAAGGGATTTCAAACAGCTGGCTAAAAACTTCTTTATTTCTGCATCGTTTCCTGGTAGGAATTTCAGAGAGAGATGGGTGAGATGTTTGAAAGGGTTGGTCTCCACTACATTTAAAGAGACAGGTGTGTGATCTAGAAGAGATGCTGAAGAAACTAACTGCAGCAAAAACCTAGGGAAAAATCAAAAATAATCAAATGTTTAGCATATTTCTTCCCCCCAAAACTACCTGTAGATCCTATAAGCTATATTCAAATAAAATATAATTTGATATGTGTAATAAAATTTGTCCAGTTTTTGTTTGAAAAATAACTATGAAATGCAAACCCTACGTTGTAGTAAATACTACAAACAAATATCAACTAATATAACAAGAAATCAACCTTACGATAAGAAATGTACAAAACCAATCCGTTTGTTTATTTGTAAAATTTTCAGAAGCCAATCTTAGACTTAGGAGTCCAAAACCAAGTAAGGCCTTAGTAACCAAATTCAAAAGGAAAACAGACTAAAAATCACAGCACACAGTAGATACTTCAGGAAGCGGCCTGATTACTGGAGTGAAGCCAGGCACTCAGGACAAGGCTTTCCTTGGTACCCACACAAACCAAAATCATGTATGAGAAGACCACTACAGGGACAAGTGGACCTCAGGTCTCCTCCCTCACATCCTAACACCTGAACACTGAAATGAAAGAAAAAAATCCTTGCCAGAATGCCTTATAACTTTGCCTTCTCCTATGAAACAGAACGATTTACACCTCAGTCCATCAAATTCAGATTAGTTCTCTAGCATTAAACTGTTAAAAAAAAAAAAAGGGGGGGGAACACAACACACCAGCGCTGCACATCCACCAACTGATACTCGGATGCATCCAAGGGAATATTAAATTATCCTTGTTCTACTGACTCTTCTCAGCCTGAGGGGCTGACAAGTATTTTAAGAACATGTACACATAGAGTACTGCGGCACTCACTTATTACCTACCTTGGGATATCTTTGTTCTGTTCCTGGATGCATTGTTGAAGCAGATCTATAAATTTTTGTGGGAAAGCAGAGAAGTCTACCAAGAGACCTTGCTGGGATTTTAAACTATATAAACAGATTGAAAAAAAAAAAAAAGATATTAACAATATATAGAAGTCTAATTTATTTCCTATAAAATACTTTGTTTACACTAGTAGAAAGAATTAATTCTGATTAAAGTTTGCTAGTATGTTATTTTCAATCCTGAACACAGAAGAAACATGATCACATCTTGGATAATAATCACCAGAGGACATTTTTGATTTCAAGAGTTCTTGCAAATGGGCTGCAATTAAAAAAAAAGTTATTGTGGCACAGAAACGTGCTCCTTTGAGCAGACGCCTTTTTTACAGCACACAGCAGTTCAGTGATTGGATAAGGGCACGTGGAAGAAGCAAAGGACAATGAGCAGAGCCTCAACTGTTATCAAAACTTTATCCACCTACTTATTTAATTGTGCACCTTCACCATACACACAGTAAACTCAAAGACAGAACCAGACATTCAACAGGGTACGCACAAAGCCACACCTTGTGTAAGACAACACTTCTGCACACCAGTTTTATAAACACTGTTTTACTTTTGCCTTTTGATCCACTTACAGATCACATCTCTCTTTAAAAAAAAACAAAAAAAAAACAAACAAACAACAAGCAAAACCCAAACAGAACCCAAAACAAACAACAACAACAAAAAAAAAAAACCACAAAAAAGCCAACCACCAAACAACAAAGCAGAAAACCGAACTGCATATGCCTGGTGCCAAAATGTAACGACCAAATTCTGAGCAAGTAAAGCGAGACCCATGAGTACAGTTAGCATGCAAGAAACTCATAAGATAAAGGCCCAGGTCTGTGAATCCATGTCCATGCAATTTCCTCTGGCAATTATTTCTGCAGTTCACAGCAGCCTACAAGAAGTAGCAATGACAAACAGAAGATGCAAGCAGTAACATAAACTGTGGAACTGTAGCTATGCAGGGAACTTAACACGAGGATTCTGTCATTCATCTGTATAATCTTGAGCCACTCAATTTCCTGTACTTGGCTGTTTCACCAACTGGTGAAGGAGAACAATACTACTAAAATACTGACAAAACTCCACAAGTGAAAATGCCAAAACGTAAATTCCAAGATAGACCCTTCTAAGCTAAAAATATTCCTTTTTTTCTTTTTTCTGGCATTTAGGAATGATTTTAGGACAAGATGTTATCATTTTGCTCACCTTTGAAAATCTTCCTCAGATATGACAAGGTTATAAAGGAAAAAAGGATCAGTATCATCAGTCAATCGAACAGCTAAATCCTGAAAAGACAGACATTTAAATATGATTTTAAATGCTATAAACCACCCTGTAGACTGTTTAAATATTGTAAACCAATATTGCAAACAGTATTTAATGCTTTTACTGTTTAGCCAAAAATATGATAGAATTGTGGCAACTAATTCAGAAGGTGGAAAACATTAACGTTTTACATAGCTTCAAATATTACAGTGAGAAAACCAGAAAAACTATTTCTTACAAAAATAAACCAAGTAAAAACTTTCAACTTTGAGCAGCAAAGGTTTCAAAATTCATTGTGTCTTCATCATTTTACAGAAAGAAAACTATCTGCAATTTTTCCCCATCATGAAATAGTGTAGCACTAGCCAGTCCACTGCAATGGCTCACAAACGCATCATTTCCAAAACCTGAAGTTTTTCAGAGCATACTGCTTCTAAAAGTTTAAGAAACCACCTTCTGAAGAGCTTATACATTTGAACACAGAGCTTCACAAAGCAAACATAAAATGGATACAGCTAAAGTCCAATAAGCTCATAGGGAAATATAGCATTTATGCTACTTTGCTTTTAAAAATAAACTCATTTGTTCGCTGGAGGTCTACATAGTGTTTTGGAAAAACTGCCCCCTCTGTAAATGTTAGTCTTTCATTAGGAGGCTGAGGTTATGCAAAACACCTGGTACTTTAGGCCCAGGCACCTGTTCCCTATCAGGGAGCTCAAACCTGTGTGAATAAAATAATATTCCCCAGCAGAGGAAAGACACAAAGTAGAACCCTGACTGCCCTTCCAAAATAACTGGTGTGTGACCCCAGCACATGTACACGCACGGAGCTGGAACAAGTTTCAGTAGTTCAGACACCTGTAACACTAACAAAACTCTCAGTTGGAGATGTATAAACAAACTTAGGGGATTTACATGTGCACTTAGCTTATGCTAAAACTAATGCCACCCAAAACCAACTACAGCAGGCTGTTGAGTAGGATAAGAATGCCTGCTTCGTTTGATGTCCCATTAAGTGATCCAAGCATTTATCTTTTTAGACTGATCACTCACTGATGTACCCAACAGGATTTCCAGGCTCCTGCTGAGACAGGCTGCAACTTGGCGCACAGTTCTTAACTGAACTTAACATTACCATTGTCAAAGGTAGCAGAATCTTATGAAGAAATGATGTACTCCTTTACAAACAAATCTTTACTCAATAACCAACTAATGGCCAATCTTAACAACACGGTAGGTGTATGTACAGTTTAAGTAACAAATTAGACATACAACAAAAAAAGATTTTATAACCTCCAGTAGTAATCTCATTGCTAGTTTTCCTAATAAAGATGTTTTTACTGCATATCTAGCACATTACTTTCTTCCTACCCTTCCAGATGAATTCCAAACATTCAAAACTAACACACTTATCAATAAAAAGCAAAATGTTACATCCACATACAAATTGTCATTTTTGCTAGTTAAGACAAGGACTTACCAAAGACAACTGTTGCTCTTATTCTTAAATAAGCGTTGAGTATATTTAACATGAAACTGCTCTTAAGCTCTAACGGGTTCCTTTGAGGGTCTCCATATACTTTTGATTTGCAAGTTTACTAAGACCCATGAACAGCTGAACTAAAAGAGAGGGCTAAATATGCTAGGGAAAAAAAACACCACACGAAACCAACTAAATGACTAAAGAAATTATATCAAAAATAAAATAAGGTCAAGTGACAAACACACTAGAATTCTGTTTTGCTTTTGCCCACTTGCCCTCTTATACAATGAAATTCAGATAAAACCTAATGAATGACACAAATGTAACTATTCCACAAACCTTTTTATGAACAGGATTAGAAATTGACAGTAGCTCAATATTCACTCGAACATTTAACCTCCTGTGTACAAAAAGATGAAACTTAGTAACAAATCAAGAACACATACTCCAAATAACATGTGATTGTAGCCACATTACAGGAGTTAGATGACGTTTTGAAAACAAAAACTTAGGCAGAGATACTGAGAAAGTTCCCATTGATGACTACTACTGAGATACCTGAAAGCCCCAGTTTCCAGCTCCTTAGTCAGCTCAGGCTTTTTTGTTGCTTGTTATTCACCAAACTTTAAATAGCAAGGCAGATGTTTTGAAACTTTGTCCAGAAACTAGAACCTTTGGAAAAGCCTGCTAAAATTTATTAACAACTGCTGAAACTTTTGATAATCGCAGCCATCAGCCTTTCTGTGCCTTCTAACACAGGCAAGCCAGAGCGGTCCTAACACACTGATGGGTCCAGACAGCACCTATATTCCTGAAATTCCACTATATTTTGAACAGACACTTCACATGCGATGTTCCCGGGCGTTCCCAAGCACCAGTGCCGAGCCCTGCACACACGCACAAATCGACGTGCCCCTGGGCAGACACCCACCGGGACGGGGGTGCGGGGGCAGACACCCATCGGGACGGGG